>JAVJIX010000032.1:7457500-8029286 GCA_036785185.1 Paratrypauchen microcephalus
TTGTTACAAAAATGTATTTTATCAAACAAAATGGTTTAAAGGTGCACTATGTAACTTTTGTGGTGGAGTGTCTGCCACCTGATAGTTTCCATGGAAATTCTGTTCCTTCACCTGGAATCCTTCAATTTATAAGATAAGATAAGATAAGATATGCCTTTATTAGTCCCACAATGGGGAAATTCCAATGTTGCAACGCACAAATCAAGAACAGCAGGAAAATGTAGCATGCAATAAAACAAGATAATAAATAATGGCTTAAATAATTTAAAAATAGACCTAAAAAATAGCTCTATGTCACATGTCAGCTCTGTGGAGGGGGGACCCAGCTCAAAAATATTTCTGAGTAATAAAAATACCTGTAATTAAATAAATTCTGGATAGAATTTACTGCAATACTCAGGTGGTGGACCCACACCAGAAAAGTTACGTAGGATTTGTACCTTTTGAAAAGTTATGTCTCAAACCAAGGGTTAATTTGTCCATAAGAGACGTTCAGTTTCTCTATGGAGCATTTTTCACATCTCTCTACAACTTTTTCACAGTTCTACTGAGAAGGGAAAAAAATAGGCGGAAAGTTTTCTATTAAAATATCCCAGTGCCACATTGTCAAATCCCAGAGAAGCTCAGAGTGGGTGTAAAGCATTTTATTACAAGGTGTCTTCAGCGTAACTCCCAGTTGGCAGAATAAAATGGATGGCCCCTGCTATAGATTTTTTGGCTGACAATCCCCACTTCTACCATCTTATATCTTATTACCAACCGCCTCAGACGCTCAAATTGATCGTTATTGGTGTGAAAATACCAAATCACCCCTGGCATCTGCGACCTTTATGCTCCTTACCTTTCACTCTTCTTTCTCCCTTGAGGCTGTGTGTCCCAAGCAAGAGCAATAGATAGCCTTTTAGATGATAAAAAACCTCAGACCAAGAGTAATTTCTGCTACAAAGTCTTGTCCAAGGTGATCTCCCTGAACTTGTCCAGAAGATGTCAGGAAAAGACTGTTTTAATGGGAGTGTCAGTCCTTGCATTACTTAATTCACCTTTCAAATGTATCGCCTGTCTCGAAAGCTTATCATCGTGAATGGCTTTTTACACACTTTGGATGGATATTTTAGATTTGGATGTGAAAATATGCTAAATTAAAGAACATGTGACAACAGTACATGGAAAAATGACTTTGAGTCCTTTACCGTTTGTAAGTTTGGTGTCTTTTTATTCTATTATTGTCAATCACTCAAGCTGTTAACATGAAAAATGTCCAAAAGTGTCCAATTTTAGCTTTTAATTTAAAATCCTTGACATGTTCAAACTCTTTGCATCTAGCTATTCTTATTCAAATCGTTATAAATCCCAGGCAGCAGCAGTCAAGGTCTTTATACTTCAGACCAGATACAGATGTATTTTTTCAGTTTCCATGGCCTTAAATGCCAAAATTTTCTAAAAATTCCCAGTAATCAAAAAGTGTGCGGCACAGTCTGTCAGGTCCAAGTACCTTGTTATAAAGCGAAGTGACAATGCAATAATTCACCTATTCCAGTTGAGGAAGTGAGCTCTAACTCATCAAGAACAAACTATGGGGGTCCTAAGCACTGCTATAGCTGCTTCCGATTGTTTTATATAATGGATGATTTCTTTGTTTAAGATGTGCTTCATATAATTTACTCTTGTCTTATGTTTTGTGTAGTTCACGCAGCAACCATTTCCATCCTGTGGAGCCTGATATTGATGATATTTACTGTACCATGTAAGAGTATTTAGTGAGTATGTATTATGTCAGAATCTTCTGCAGATAAGAGTCAATAGCCTATAGGAACACAACTCTGGATTTACTAAAATAACTAACAAGTAGATATTATTAAGTCTATACATACGCTTTCTGTGCTTCAAAGGCTGTTCATTAGCCTTGATTTATCTGTTTTTTTAAATAAATATATGATAAATAACTAGCATAATTGGTGAAGAAATTTTTTTTATTTAAAGTGTTTCTATTAGTATTTTTGGTCGTTCTGGAAGTCCCATGCAGAGTTACTTTCTGCTTTGACTTACACAGTACATGTCTTTTATGAGCTATTAGCCAACATGGTTCCATGCTGTGTATAGTAAGTGCAAAAAGGTCACCGTTCATAGAGCAGTATCTATTTCCAGTGACAGAAACTCTTGTGTTGTTGCAACTCTGTGATGCAAATCTGGCCTTTGTACCTTAAAACCAGTGTCATTTTTTTTCGCAGCAGCAGCAGCAGCAGAGGCAGTTTGACTTCATTACACCTTATTCACCGTCTCTCACCTAGATCCAGGCTTCATTAGAGCTTCCCAGGGTTCCTCTCACAATAGGGAACAAAAGGAAAGAAAAACAGCTCAGCGCCTTCAGCTATGAAACATTTTGCCACACTACATTACTCCTACCTTTAATACCACCAGCACACGGACAGTTCAGGCATTTCATTGTCAGACCTAAAGTAGAATGTCGTGTATGGGGGATATTTTCTTTACTACATTTTGATCAGGATCACTGTAGGAATCCACCACGACTGCTTCTTGCACTAAATATGACAAAATGTACACATTTTTGTGTAGAATACAGTTTAAATATCTTCAAATTAATGTGAAATCATTAAATTCCTAATAAACAAATGCGCACAAAACTTAGAATTAGGCGGTGTAGTGTATATATATTGTATCTCTTGTGAAAAACAGACATAACAGCAGTATCACAGTACATTTTTCTTCTTCTTCTGGGGTAAATTACTTCACCATTGACCCCAAAACTGATGCAAATCTTATCTTTTTTTACTCTATCATTTTTACCCCAGCATCTCCAATTTCCACCTTATTATTCATTGTCTCCCACCCTGATTCTGGCTTCGCTGGAGTTCCGGGGTTTCTCTCTCACCAGGAAACGAAAGGAAAGAACAACAGCTCGCCGCCTTCAGCTATGGAACATTTTGCTACACTACATTACACCTACCTGTAATACCACCACACTAGCGCCACTCGAGCTTCTTCATTGGGATATTAAAAAGTAGTGTGCAGTTTGTTGCTAGGGAGACAGGAGAAACACAGTTGTTGCATTTGCTGGAGGTGCCCCAGTGGATTCATGCAGGTGGAGTTGTGAAGTGGCTGAGAGCGGACTTACTAAAAAGACTACAGGTATGAAGCAAGAGGTGGAAATTAACAGCCCTTTACGTTTTTGGCACGTTGTAAAGTTGCAATGGTGAAAGTAAGTTCTAGCAGAAAGTGTGAGTCTATAGAAGGCAATGTGCAAGCTTGATAATTAAGTGAAAATAGAGTTAAATACATAAATTTGTACTATTACATCTTTTTGTTAAAGCTGCCAACCGTAGGTTTACTCGATTTTTTTTTTCTACCAATAGTTGGCAAATGTAAATCTCAATCTCCCTCCCTGGTACCTTTAACGCTCCTTTATTACTCAAAATTGACTGCGCTTTAAGCCATGTTAGAATGTTGGTACTTCAACAGAAACATACCTGGATGTGTTTTGCTTCATTCGAATGTGTTTGAGTAACCCTTTATTATTAGTCTGTCTACATTTTCAAAGCTTGAAATGCTTTGTTCCACCCATAGGCTGTATAAAAAGTGGACTAAGTGAGCGTGACATCACCCACAGCGTTCATTGCCACTCACGGTTACAGGGGCAAATTTTGAGCCAGACTCTATACAGTATTATGAATAATGTATATATATATATATATATATATATATATATATATATTTATTTATTTATTTATTTTATTTTATTTTTTTTTCAACAAAATAGCAAAAAAAAAACAACAACCCAGGATCATGTAGAGCAGGTTAATATGAACATTTTAAGACCATGATGATCCAAATGACAAGGCTCACAGCAGGAGTTACAGAAAGAGGGTCCATCTAAATCAATGCGAGCCAGGGTCAGTAGGATCCAGAATAGCCCGCATGCGAACTTCCTATTTAGAACACAGTGGCTAGCGCATTAGCAATGTCCATTTATATATACTGTCTATGATTTCTACCATATGATGTCATGAAGTTAACAGCTACCTTTTACCTTTTGGTCAGTAGAGATTGGTAATTTCAGGGCTGAAATTACCCAAATGATTCTAGTGAAGGTGTATGGAGTTTAAAAACAC
This sequence comes from Paratrypauchen microcephalus, assembly GCA_036785185.1. Lineage (NCBI taxonomy): Eukaryota > Metazoa > Chordata > Actinopteri > Gobiiformes > Gobiidae > Paratrypauchen > Paratrypauchen microcephalus. The sequence goes on from JAVJIX010000032.1 coordinate 7,461,628, forward strand.
AGTGAAGCATTTCTTGTATTGCCACATGACATCTCAAGGTGGAACAGAATGTTTTCCTCTTGAGAAAAGAACTCTAAAAAGAACCCAAATATGCAGGGTTTGTGTGTCAAACATAAACGTGAATGAAAACGAATGAAGCAAAATACAACTCCAGGTATGTTTTTGATGAGGTACCAACATTTTAACAGATAAGAAAATAGTGTATTAAGGGCCTTTAAAACCAGAAGTGGAGGAAAAACAAAGTTTTGACAAAATAATTACAAAATGTTATATTTATGTATACTCAACAAAAATATAAACGCAACACTTTTGTTTTTGCTCCCATTTTTCCTGAGATGGACCCAAAGATCCAAAATTCACTCCAGATACACAACACTACCATTTCTCTCAACCATTGTTCACAAATCTGTCCAAATGTGTGACAGCGAGCACCTCTGCCCCGCCGAGACAATCCACCCCACCTCACAGGTGCGCCACATCAAGATGCCGATCCGACATCATGACCAGTGCACAGGTGCGCCCCAGACTGCCCACAATAAAAGGCCACCCCGAAATGTGTATTTTTTTTTGCTTTATTGGGGGTCTGGGGACTCAGAACCAGTCAGTATCTGGTGTGACCACCATTTGCCTCATGCAGTGCAACACATCTTCTTCGCATAGAGTTTATCAGATTGTCAAGTGTGGTCTGTGGAATGTTGGTCCACTCCTCTTCAATGGCTGTGCGAAGTTGCTGGATATTAGTGGGAGCTGGTACACGCTGTCGTATACGCCGGTCAAGCACATCCCAAACATGCTCAATGGGTGACATGTCCGGTGAGTATGCTGGCCATGCAAGAACTGGGACATTTTCAGCTTCCAAGAATTGTGTACAGATCCTTGCAACATGGGGCCGTGCATTATCTTGCTGAAACATGAGGTGATGTTCATGGATGTATGGCACAACAATGGGCCTCAGGATCTCATCACGGTATCTCTGTGCATTCAAAATGCCATCAATAAAATGCACCTGTGTTCTTCGTCCATAACAGCCTTTGAAGAGGAGTGGACCAACATTCCACAGGCCACAATTGACAATCTGATAAACTCTATGCGAAGAAGATGTGTTGCAAATGCACATTTCGGGGTGGCCTTTTATTGTGGGCAGTCTGAGGCACACCTGTGCACTGGTCATGATGTCGGATCGGCATCATGATGTGGCGCACCTGTGAGGTGGGGTGGATTGTCTCGACGGGGCAGAGGTGCTCGCTGTCACACATTTGGACAGATTTGTGAACAATGTTTGAGAGAAATGGTAGTGTTGTGTATCTGGAGTGAATTTTGGATCTTTGGGTCCATCTCAGGAAGAATGGGAGCAAAAACAAAAGTGTTGCGTTTATATTTTTGTTGAGTGTACATCTATAGCTTCTGCTATACTTGTGATATTTCCATCACTCCTGTGCTGCTACAGCATTTTTTAGCACTGTTACTACTATAACTACTAGTACATCATTCACACCATTCAAAGGTTAACCCAAAAATGCATGCAATATCTGTAGTCATTTTACCATTGTGACATTTGATACTCATAATATTTACATATGTTTTTTAGACCTGTCAGAAACTTAAGATCGATCACGAACACAGTACCCTTAATACTCCTGACTTTTCTTCTATGAAGTAGCAATTTGTATAATTAGTAGTATAATTTTCCCACCAGTCACCTCGGTCTTTGCGGTTAATAGTGGGCCTGTATATTGCACCATTCTGGTCTTTTAATAGGACTGAAGCCTAGGAAAGCTTTCATGTGAGGAGGTGGTGATTGACAAGCGTGATTGACACTAACTTTGACTTGCAAAGTTACTGTTTATTGAATAAAAAAAGAGTTTATTTTTGACTGGCAGTGCGGTCACACTTTTATTACGAGGACGTATTTAAATAAACAGCTATAGTGGCATCAGTCATACAGTCTCAGACTCAATGAATCATGGCAAATCTACCAGCAGTACACCACTCTTGAAATAAAACTGAAATAAATCTGTTCATATTGGTCAGACCACATTAAATTAAATACAATGCAGGGCTCTCAAGTCTCACGCATTGAGAGTGTGACACACGCAATTCGACGTGTTCACACGCTCACACGCCACACATGGTATTTCTCAGGCTGAAATTTAGTTACGCAATTCAAGCGCAGCGCACAGCGTTTCTGTGCCCAGAAAATCGGTTAGTTAATGCAGGCACCGCGCGTTTTCAGCGAAAAAAAGTCACCCCCCCGCTCCTTGGAAAAATGCAGTCTCACGCACCACCTCGCTCAAAACTTGAGAGCCCTGCAATGTAATGCGCTGTGTAATACAGTGGTACCTCACCTTACGAAATTAATTCATTCCAGAAGTGGTTTCGTAACGTGAAAAATTCGTAAGTTGAGTAGCTATTTCAATGGAAAAAGCCTGATTCGTTCCAAGTTTTTTTTTTTTATAGTGTAACTTTTTTTTTTTTATATAGTGTAACGTTGTGTTCCTGACGGGCTAAGAGACTAGACCAGGACTAAAAGAACGTGGAATAAACCAGGTCTTGCCAGAACTAACCCTGGATTGGACCTGTTATTATTATAACATGGCAGTGCCGTTGGAGGAGCGCGTTGCTCGGTGCTCGTGTCTCCGCACCTTTAAGAGGCCGAGAAAGACGCTCTTTCTGCGGGAATAAGAGCGGGGCGGGACGAGCTCTGCTTCTATCTGACCTCCAGAGCCGGGGGGCTGACTAGGGTGACCACCGGCATGAAACAGGAAAGGAGGACAAAGGCCCTAAAGTGAGGACACCTTGTTTTTTTTTTTTTTTCCCTCGGGGAAAACAAAGAATGAGAATGTGCACTGCTCGCACATTCTGCATTTCGGATGTCGCGCACAGGAATTCCAAGTACGGTATTACTAGTCGCAATAGAATAATATTTTGTCTTTAGGGAACAAGGAGCAGATCACCCGGCTCATTGAGCTGAGGCGGGACTTGTTCCATAGCGCAGATGGCCATGCGGTCCACGGACTGCACTCAGGGCTGAGCGAGTATGCACCGCCTCGACTGCAGACTGAGACCACACTCCGAACCGTGCACTTTCTGAATTGGGAAACGGCGAACATCGCAGAGTAGCAAGTGTAAATAATGGGTGGGGATTTATGACGATTTATGCAACGAAAGGAGGACAAAACGTAAAAAAGGAGGACACGTGACAGACGGCCGGACAGACAGCTCTAAAACCGGACTGTCCGGACGAAATCCAGACGAATGGTCACCCTAGGGCTGACGCTGTGAGCTAACAGGTCGCTCTATCAGCGGGCAAGGCCGCGGGGTCTCGCTCGGGGTGGGCTCTGGTTCTATCTGACTTCCAGAGCGCGGCTCACACTGTGAGCTGTGAGCTGTGCGGGCTCAGCCCCGAGGAGGAGGCTCAATCCCGCAGCCCCGGTGTAATGCGGCCTTGCGCCGTATGGACGTTTTGATCCTTCGATGTCGGCTCTTCCTATCATTGTGAAGCAGAATTCAAGCGTTGGATTGTTCACTCACTAAGGGAACATGAGCGGGGTTTAGACCGTCGTGAGACAGATGAGTTTTACCATACTGTGTTGTTGTGTCTCTGCTCCCATCGCACGTTCGGCGGCGCTATATTGAGCCGTGTCCCCCCCAACACATTCCATTGAAAATCTATGAAAGTTCGAGTGTTTAAACGAGAGAGAAATCCGAGAAAAAAGTGTAGAATGTGTGTGGTGAGGCATTTACAGCCCTAAAACATGTAGAACAATTGCAAAATACAAAGTTGTCGTACCTCGTGGACCTCTCCCACCGCGGGCCACCTCTGGAACCTAACCCCGTGTGTTGATAAAGTGTATTTACGTTTCGGGGCGTGCATCTGAGCGCGCATTAATTGAATTTTTGAGATTTGTTGTTTTTAAAGTGCTTTATAAATAAAGTTGGATTGGATTGGAGATTTCGCGTTTCGTAACTTGAAATTTCATTCGTATCTAGAGACCAAAATTTGACGTGAAGGCGTTTCGTAACTTGAAATTTTCGTTTGTTGGGTCATTCGTAAGGTGAGGTACCACTGTATATATATTGTAATATTGACAAACAAAAGGTGCCTATTTAAAGGGACAGTGTGTAGGATTCGTGGCGCATAGGTGGTTACTAGCTATTCCACTTCCTCTTTTGGCTACGGCAGACCTCGAGGGTCACCCGGGCGCGACGTAGCGCCGAAATCTCGCGTGCCCGCGCACGAACCGCGCACCGCTGTATACATAAACCGCGGTCCCCCGTTCACTTTTTTTTTTTTCTTTTCGCATGAAAACACACAATCCCGATCATGATTCATGACAATCTACACATCAAATGAAACCTTACAGTCTCCTCTTTTTGACTATGCAATTCATTTCCCTGCAAAACAATCACTCCCCGAGCACATGGGGCTTTTATACAGAAAAGCACAAAACTTAGCTTACTTAGCTTACCTTTGAAGGCTTTGCACAGGTCAAACTCTGTATTTCATCATAAACTTGGTCTCAATCTGTCCATAAGGATCCAGCGAATAAAATCCAGTAAAACAATTTAGTCCAAAATACGTGTTATATCCATTACGATGTGTGATCCGGCAGCATGCTCCCCCCTCCCCCCCTCCCCTTCCCCTTCTCTCCTTCCTTCGCTCCTGGCTGCATATGGGAGCAGAGGACCGAAGGAGAGAAGGGGAAGGGGAGGGGGGAAGGGGGGACCCATAAGCAGCGCGGCTGTGCAGCTGTTAGCAGGAGCCGAGGCGAAGGATGAGCCCAAATGTCCTTCTGCGGCTCTCGTATTCAAAATGGCTGCCTCTATATGGGGAAGATCCCCCTTTTATGTGACTATATCTAAGTCCAAAAGAATACTTTGATTTCATGATGGAAGTGAAAAGGCTTGGAAAACAATGTATTTTTGAATGGGTATCTTCAATTTCAGTAATTAACAGGTAAAAATCTTACACACTGTCCCTTTAAAGTGGCTGTGCCTGGTTGTTGCCTATCGTTTTTCGCCAGTGCAGAAGCAGCTCTTAGGGTAGAAATAAGTTAACTGTGTGCTTTACCATGGTTAATTAAGTTTGTCTAAGTCTAAGTGCTGCCTGCATCTAATTATAGAGATCAAGAGATTTATTCTCTGAGAATTAGGAAGAGAGCGCTGAGTGCAAACATGCTAATGTTTGTTAGCATTATTATGACATTATTATGATCTCTGAAAGTTGTGAAACGTGCATATAAACTCATCTCAGTCAACAATTATGCTAGCAATACATATAGACCACTGCAAACTGTTTAAAATTAAAGTTTTGTTTTTCATGATTTGACAGTTAAAATCAGGTACAGCTACAGCCAGTGTTGTATAAAGTACTGGAAAATCAAACTCAAGTAAAAATATAGGTACCCCTCCCAAAAATTACTTTGGTAAAAGTCGAAGTCAATGACCGAAATGTTACTTGAGTAAAATTCTTAAAGTATCTGGAACTTCTTGTACTTAAGTATGACAAGTAATGTAAAAATAAATATACTCAAGTAATGTAATTAAAAGTACAAGTAAAAATATCAAGCAAAGGCAGTCTGAAGCTAACCCTCGCTTTGTTACTTAGATAGCACAAACACAGCGCTTGTTTAAATTTTTAAAAGTAGGCACATGTTAATGTTATTTTTTGTCCTTTTGAACTCGTGTGCCCTTTCTCATTCGTTACACTTCACTTCACTCGTTACACAGCTATGCCTTCCCTTGAGCCGAAAAAGCTAGGTAGCCTGTTAGCTCCAACATTGTCAAATACGCTTTGTGTAACCGAAACAATGTCACACAAAGTTAATTTCTACATGTTATGCTCAAGGTTTCACAACGGTGTCTAGAATGTCCATGTTATGGTTACTGAAATTGGAATATAGACGCTAACAATTTCATTAATCTAGAACTTACCTCGATGTGTTTCTTGAGGTTGGACGGGGAGTTTCTGTAAGATAGGATTTCCACGTTTCTTGGAAGGCACAAGAGGCACTTCATTCGATAGGACTTCATATCAGCGTAAGAGAACATTGTGTTTAAGTACGGCCAGGGATGCTCATCGTCAGGTCCCCCTTCATTTGTAGCCGACGTGGATGCTGTCTCCTCTTCCATCAGGGATGCTGATTGATTAAACTAGCTGCATGAAACCAACAGGTGTAGGCTGATTGTCATGCGCAAGTAGCAAACAAGCCCAGGCACGTCCTGACTTCTTTGCAGTCAGTAGAGGGTTTATTTTTGTAATGAGTAACTAAACGGCACATTGAAAATGTATCGGAGTAAAAGTATGCAATTAAATTCGGAAATGTAGTGAAGTAAAAGTAAAAGTTATCAGTTTTTTTTAAAACTCAAATAAAGTACAAAGTCTCCCAAAATGTACTTAAGTACAGTAGTGAAGTATTATTACTTTGTTACTATACAACACTGGGTACAGCACCCGTGTTCTATACAGGCCTAAACATGTAGCTTTAATAGAATGGAGATGAACTCTGAATAGACAGAAAGGCATTCTGTAATACACTGGAATCGCACTTTGACCTTCACACAAAACAGTGGCGGACACAGGCAGCGCTCTGGAGTGAAGTGGGGCTAATGAACAAGTACAGGGCCATGCAGAGTTAGCGTGTGACAGCCCCACACAGCATTACGCCAAGCACCTTCAGCGCCAAGTGAAGGAGATGTCACTAATGGCTCCATCAGGCCGCGGTCAGCTGCCCCAAATCAGCACTTAGACAAACAGCATCTGCTCAGGGCCACACACTGCTTTTAAAGTGCATATGACAGGTCTCATGTTTTTCTTCTCATCTGGTGGGATAGTACCTCTAGTAAATATTTATTATAGATTTGCATCAGTTAATTTTGTGCAATAAAAGTACAAAAATACAGGAAGTAACTGTGAGTTCTAAATGATAAAACAAATCTGATGCTTCTACTTATGACATCAACCAGGAAAAGATAATTTACCAGCAAAAAAGGCTGCATTTAAAGGCACACTGTGTTACTTTTCAGGTTCTAATGGAGATTGATAATGTCACTCTTTAATGTCATGATAAATGTCATTCTTTGAAACTTTCAGGCAAAGCAACAACCATCTCCATGGAAACAAGCAACTGGTGGGTGCTCTACCAGAGAAGTTCCATAGTGCACCTTTAACAAAATGAATGCATTATTTTTATTTCTCTCATAACTATTATGCAATTTAGACAAGTTTTAGCCCTTGTTAATATTATGGTTGGTAGGTAACATTATGGAATTACCTCTGCACATGCCATATCTGCTGCCTGTGATGATGATAAGACTTAATGATAAGACTTTTATGATATAAGACTTTTATTAAACTCTTAAATAATAATGATAATTATGTTTTAGTAAATCTCATCATACTTAACCAGCTCAGTCAGAAAAACAGTGACTAGCCCACCTTGGGGTTAATGTAGGTGGTCTGGTGGAAGGGGATGGGAGAGGCAGAGTGCTGATAGTAACTCAGAAAACTTGCAGAGGGAAGAGGGGATGCTTTGCTTTAAAGCTGTGTTGAACTTTATGTGAAGCTGAGATGCAGGTAGGATGTGAGCCAAGACATTTCCGCTCGCTTCCTCTGAGGATGCAGGCGCCACAACCTGGAATAGATGAAATCCTGCGCGCACCAGGAGTCTGGATCTGACTGGAAAGTTGAACCCCAGACAACTCAAAAAATAACATCTGGAAAAGTACCTTGTTTGAGTAGAAGCAATGGTAAAAAGTGTTGTGACAAACACCTTGGACAGTACAAGAAATTATCAGTAAATATTAAGTTACTGAAGACATGTATAAAAATGGATTTGACCCTGAGGCCTGTATTCTAGAGGATAAGGAGAGGAAACAAGAACACTAGCCATTATGATGTATGCTCCCTGCCTCTCTATATTACACGTATGGATCCGAGAGCACCCACCCTCCCTTAAACTCTGGGGTGAAAAATTATTATAAATTTTCCCCTATGACAGACTATATAATGTAAAGGAATATAAAGGTTTTTTTGTTTGTTTGTTTGTTTGTTTTTTTGATAATGTAGGATAGATGTTCTGTGCAATGCTCTCTGTTGCAGAAAGGAAAAGAAAAAAACCTTTTATTTGATGTTCTACTCTCTGGCAACTTTCATGAAGTGCTCTGCATCAGTGTGAGTGAAGTGCCTCTTCTGTCTTTAATAAACTCCAGTTAGCGCGACTGTGTTTGTCTGTCCCAGAACCTGCTGTACTAGGGGGCGCATTCGAGCTGGGAATTATGTGCCGTGCTCAGGCGCAGTTGCCTGGGTTCTATGGTCCGCAGTCGCACCTACACGGCCGATAGCATCGTCGCACAGCGCTGTTTGTTTGCATGTCGCAAACAGTAGTTTTTCTAACGTTTCTAGTAGTGGCCACAGCTTATGAAAAAAATTGTTCACTCGGTCACAAAGAACGTTAATTTCACGATAAAAAAAAAATGAACAGCGTTAAAATTGTTTTGCCTTAACTTGTTAATAGCGCAATATTTTTGACAGCACTAATATACATTAATATACTATTACTTCTTTTTTTTTCTTCTGAAAACTATGAAAATAAATAGCATAAAATAAAGAAAATGTATTTGTCTTTTGATTAAATTTGTTTTGCTGTAAATGCTGCCTTCATGAAATCTATAATTATATTTTAAGTTGTGTAGAATCCCTCAGAATTAAGTTGTGTAGAATCCCTCAGTTTTAGGCTTTTTTAAAGCCTAAAAATTAGTTGTCCATGGCAAAAGGAGAAATACAATTTGTCAACTGGACAAAAGTTTATTTGGTGGAATACGTTTCACAGCGTTTCTACTTTTGCCATATATTTTGAGTTGTACTTTCTTTCTGAAATTGTTTTCCTTCATATAAATTGCATTGTTCTGGTGACACATATGGCAAACAGAATCTTAACTGTCCATCTGTTGTTGTTTCTAGCCTCGAGCAAATGTAGTAGATAACGCTGTAAGACACAAGGGTCTTAGCTGGACAGTGTGCAGAGTGCATCAGTCAACAAATTAAAATTTTCTGTTATGTATTTTTTTCTATTCATATGAAGTAATTGCCATTAAATCACCATGTCAGTGCAAACATTGTTCATCTTTCTTTATGTTAGCATTAGCAATCGTAATAGATTAGCAATTGTACAAAGTGTGTTTATTCTTTTATATGTGAGCTAGAGAATGGTGAAGGTGCATTCTATGTAGCCTCCAGCTCTGATTTAATGCTTGGCCCAAGGCCACTTCAGCAGTTGAGATCATAACCAGGACTGCAGGCCCCTCATGTGTAATTCTATAGCAATTTTCTCAGTGTGGACTTTGTGGAATGGAATAGTCCAAGTTGACTTCTGTATATATACAGACAACTACTGAGGGAAAATAAAAGATAATAATAAGTGTGTGCACATATTGAAGTGTGCTGTATCCTTATCTTTTTAATTCAATTATTAATTATAATTAAGTATTGCATTTATATAGCGCCTTTCAAGACACCCAAAGTGCCTTACAGTTAATTATTCTTTCACTCCACACTCAGGGGTTGTAAGATACTATTGTAGTCATAGCTGCCCTGGGGCAGACTGACGGAAGCAAGGCTGCCAAGCTGCACCATTGGCCCCTCCGACCACCACCAACACTCACGCACACTCCACTTTCATACTAGGCAATGTGGGTGAAGTGTCTTGCCTAAGGACACAACATCAGTTTTTGTGACTGGCGCCCCACTGTGGCACCTGGAATTCCCAGCGGTCTCCAATCCAAGTACTAACCAGGCCCAGCCTTGCCGAGCTTCTGAGATCTGACAGGATCAGGCTTTGACAAACTGGTATGGCCATATGGCCTCTTGTTTTCAAAATTGTCATTGAAGTTCACTATCACAGTTTGTATAGTTAATACAATTTTCATTCAAATGGCAAAAGGGTTAATATGTCACTCTGGCATTTCTAACTAAAAGTGCAAGCACAACAAGACTGTAAAATATATATTTTGCTGTTTTCCCTTTGCAATACCGACTATAAATATGGGTTGGGTTGAGATATTTTTGTTCAAGTCTTTCTGGTTTACAGTGCTTTTGACTTCTGGTCAAGTCTTTCTTACTATATTGCAGTTGTCTCATTTAAACATAGTTTTCCTGTTAATACGGTATATATTCTACATAAATATGCATCATTCTTTTCCCATGTATATGCTGTTTTCTTTCTGTATGCTCTAATGTTTTCTAACTGTCTTTGTTTCTGTCTCTGTGCAGACTAGGCTAATCATTACATTCTATAACTCTATAATGTTCATGATGGACTAGCAGAAAAGGTGAGCTATGGTCTGCCCTGTTTATGTAGAAAGTACAGCATGTGGGAAGACAGCAACTGCTGAGACGCTGATACACAAGCACCATCTAGTGAACAAAATACTAACTACACTTTACAGTAGAGCAGCGTTATAAAGGAGGTTAATGGTATCTTACACAGGACTAAACTAAACCTATGCAGACTAGAGCAGGCATACATCTACCAGTAATCTTACCCACAAAAAATGAAAACTATCATAAAAAGAGTGTGATGACAACTGTGGTTAAAATCTGCTGCTGCATTTTAAGAGGCCTGTGACACCACACACCTCTGATGTTATGAGAGACACATACCTGCAGGGGCAGAGTTTAAAGATCATGCCAAACTGTTCCTCATTGGACTGTGTAACCTCCTTGAGGTTGTTGGCAGACCTTAGTTCCACTTTAAGATGAATGCTGATTTAATTGACTTTACATTTGACAAAGTGTCTTGATGAATCGCAATAGAAAATCCACTTGGGGCCAAGAAACGGAAAACAAGGGCTTCAAAATCATTATACAGACTTAAGCTTATGAGCCCTTATGTTATGGTAGCGCACTGTGAACTGTGTAAGTCACTGAAGACGCTCCATTTAGGAACAGGAGAATCCAGCGAGCATGGGCAAATGAAAAACACCATTATAAAGACTGAATAGCTCTGCTCCATCTGTTGTGTGCTATAGAGATGATGAGTCACTAGCCAAGCACACTGCTTCAGCTGAAACCATATATTCATGACAGTGATATGAAATGAAGAATTTGAAAAGGTTTGTTGCATATATGATGCATGTTGTGAGAGCACATTTGGAAAATGTAACTTACACAGAAATTGTTGTAGTTACAATGAATAATTTGTTATAAACATCACCTCACATCTTGTTTTTCACCTGCTACATGTGCATGTACTTTGAGGACGATCTGTGCTCGGGGCAGCAGAGGAGAACCTATTTGAGGAGCTCACAGACCCGGCAAAGTCTGACCGACTCAGACAGAAGGAAAAGAAGAGTTGCTGTTATTAAGTTGATCAAATTTGCTTTGTTAAAAGAAGGTTGTAAATTCCTAGTTCCAAGTGTTTGATGATCCAATTCTAAGCACTTTCACTTTGACCACAGACTGCAAGGGTCATACCACCTTCAGGAGACACTCTGAGACCACCTGTGTCAAGTGGTCTCTGTTTAATATAGTCCATAGTGCGGCTGTATTTTAACATTTTGTCCAAAATGGATACAAATTAAAAAAAAATAGAGTTGCATTTGTTTATTTAAAGCAATGTAAATCAAATCAAATTGAAACACTTTTGAACTGTTAGAATGGATTGCATTCTCCTTGTTTTGTCATTGTCTTCAAATCCCTCTCGCTCTGCAGCTTAAAGCTGTTTGTCTTATGTATAGGACTTGACAGGCAGGTGGAAGTGTGGGTACACCTTTGATGGTTTAAGAACGCCTCATGGATGAAGACTAAAGGGATGTGAACGGCAGAATATTGTCAGAATGTGTGAAAACTCAAACAGTTTCTTGTTTTAGATGCAACACAGTGTTATAGTTTTCCTCATTCTCACCTACCACACATTTATTAGCATAGGAATAAATGTGTGAGCTAGTGTTGTTTTAGAGCAGGAGTGAAAGGCACTTGAAAATGTAATAAAACAGGGTGAGAGGCTGACAAATCTAATGTTAAGTGTTCTAAATGCAGCAGCTAATGTTGAAAACACTGAAAGTTGAAATAACACCCCAAAACCTGTGGATATGAAAAACTAGCACCATCCATTCATTCAAATAATCCTGTAACATTTTCAGATATGGCAATTTGCTGTTTAACATATCCCTCCAGCCATAAATCACAAAGGATTAGCAAATGATTTACTAGAATTGTGTAGCCAGGATTTGTGAGTTCTCTGCAGTCTACCTTTCATAATAGATTAATTTGCATTATTGTTGTTGTTTTTTTCTTGATCAAACTCGGTGCAGCAAAGCAAGCCAGGTCCCTGATTAATGTAGTACCGTAATTGGTTTATGGTGTGTATCATGTGCCCAAAACAGCTAAGAGGAAATCAATCAGTTACTAATACTATGTCATTCTTGTTAACTCATATGTGTGGTGTATTTATAGGTTCACAAATTTCGTTTTCCATTGTTCTTTTGCAGATTCCAATAGATCCTAAACTGTTATGTTATCCAAAACAGGACAGTTTGAAAACAGACATACTTAAATCTTAAAAAAAGTATGTTAACCTTGAGGCATGGAGTTGTTAGCGTTAGTGGATGATGGATTGTGGTTTCTGCCCCAAAAGCTGTCAGTCAGCTGTCAGCCTGTCAGAGCAGTGCTGTAGGCCGAAGGCTGGAGCAAACCAGGGACATACAAACATGAACCGCCTCAAGAAACAAACTGTTTTTGTTTGTGGAACAGGAAAATGAGTGCCAAAATTATTGCACAAACAGGTCCATATACAATAGCTCTAAACCTTATCTGAAAAGACAGTTTGATGAATGTCTCTCCCCACTCTTCACCCCCTTTTTCTTCTGCCCTGTCCAAAAGATAAAATAAAAACATACCTTTTAAAAATCTGGTGAATATACTATTTAAAACATGTAGTCACCACATATAATCATGTAGATTTTAATGTTATTGAACGTTATTTCAGTAAACGTATATGTTTTTGTTTTTGTTTTTTGTTTTTTTTTGGTGAACATTCATTCATCTTTCATAAGTAGATTACTGTATCTGCCCTGTTCGGAAAATATATCTAAACAAATGTGACATAAGATCCACAATATATTTAAACAAGGAGTTTTCCCCAAAGAGATATTACATGTTCTTTTCAAAGGAGGATATGTGCTCCTTTGTCGCAGTGACTCAGATATTTGCAGTGCTGCCTGTGTATTCTGTGTGTGATGTAAGGAGCTAAAAGGTCTCTAAATGGCAGACAGGGGACTGTGGGGCTGTGGTAATGCTCACTAGCTACACCGTGCTCCTGTAAGTATATTCTGTGTTTAGCCTATCCTCTCCCTCGCTCCCTTATTGGATTAAACACATGCCTCCAGCGTCTTTTTAAGTGTTCTTATGTTATAATCGTCTTACACTACACTGATCAGCTTTAAGAATAAAGAATAAAAATGCAATAAGGCATTTGAGGTTTTGGTTAAACTTGTAATATATATTTCTATCAACTGAAAAAGTATATAACTATATATAAATATGTCTCACTTTCTGTCAGATTCTCACAATTCAAAAATAAATGTCACATTTAGTGTTTTTCCACTTCAGCTTTCATTGGCTCAATATCATGGATAGCGTATAGCACATTCAACAATGGGGTAAACTGTTATTTGACCTTTGGAAAAGTTTTCTTGTCCTTTTTGCTTTTATCTTAATCATTTTATCCTGATTGTGTTCTTCAGGTAACTCTCCCTCTGAGGAGTCTGAGGAGCGTGATAAGGAGCCTCGGACCCTCACCTACCCGGCGTACATAGCCAGTCTGCTGGACACTGGAGCCAAGCGTATGGCTGCAGGTGTGAGGATGGATTGTACCAGCCAAGGCCAGTGTCCCCGGGCCTGTCACCTGTGTCACATGAGTCCCAGAGCAGCACAGGGACGACAGCCTTCTGAGCCTGTCCTACTGCAGATCACCAAGGCAGCACCCATCTACGAGCTGGTGTCCAACAATGAGACATATCAGGTGTGTCTGGATATACTTTTATTTAACTGTCTATATGTTGCAAATGTTTATAAAGTCAAACGGTGCAAACCGAGCTGTTTTAAGTGCTTGCATTTATGCACAGACAATCTGAAATAAGTGCTGAGAAAAAAAGTCAACTTTAACCCGATTGGACGTTTTAACCAGTCATGATCACAGGAGAGAAATCATTGGCTTTTCAACCAAAAGGTTATTGCTTGTGTATGGCCTCTCTTTGCACGGCTGGTTGCATGCCGTGTGTTGTATAATGTCCTGTACTACATAAATACACCTTTAGTAACACTGGCCAGAAAGAATATCAATTACCCAGGAAGAGCTCCGAACCCCAAGTGTCCACGTCAATACAGAGCAGAGCATGTTGCACAGGACAACTGTACAGCAGCAGCTTTACTACATTCCACTATTTCAGAATGATAAAAACATTGTGTTTAAACATGTGGTTAATATGGAGTTACCCTCACATCCATAGAGTATCATGTCCCACAGTGTCAATCAAAACGCATTCATCTTTGAATGAGATTTAATATTTTGTGGTGTACTACAGTGAAGAGCTGGTGCCATGAGCGATGTGTGATTATTATGTGTTCTAAATTGAAAAACACATTTCCGGAGGACTAATTGCTTCTAGGCACAGTTTCAGCTGGCATCTGAAAATTCTTAAGGGAAAGCTCTTGATTTTGTATCCAACTGTGCCTAAATCTATCCCTCAGTTTTCATTTGTAAAATTACACTTAAATTGTGAACTCCCTGATCTTTTTTTTTTATTTTTTAGTTTAACATCTCAAAGTAGAGCATTGTTTCTTACTAACAGCAGTCAATTAAAATGATATAAAAGTTCTCTTCATTTTGCATGCACATAATACACCATTTTAAATATTGTGTTGTTCTATGGCTAGACGCCTCCCTTGGGAAGTGTTCCGGGCATGTCCCGCCGGGAGGAGGCCCCGGGGAAGACCCAGGACACGCTGGAGGGACTTTGTCTCCCGGCTGGCCTGGGAACACCTTGGGGTCCTCCCGGATGAGCTGGAGGAACTGTCCGGGGTGAAGGAAGTCTGGGAGTCCCTGCTTAGACTGTTGTCCCCGTGACCCAGCCCCGGAAGAAAGCGGAAGAAAATGGATGGATGGATGGATGGTGTTGTTTTATGAACATAGGCTACCATAAAAAGTGTGAATGAGTATTTCAGGAATAAAGGAGTATTTTCCATTGTTTTGTGTCCTGTACACCTGCTCCATATGTGCACACAGGCTCTTCAGGAGGCCATGATGAGCATGCTGTGGTGCTCGGGGAAAGGCGATGTTATCGATGACTGGTGCCGCTGCGACTCCAGCTCTTTTGGCTCAGATGGACTGCCCACCTGCGCCCCACTTCCCCAGCCCAGGTTAGCCTGCACCAACCACATTAGCTCTTCCAAAAACACATCACTCATAAATGGCCCGCTGTAAATACCATCCATCATGGCACTGGCCCGCTCCCATCTCCTGCTGGGGGAACTTTGTTGGGACCGAACGGTGAAGACGTCAACGCGGGCTCCAGCTGTTTGCCCTGAGCTAATGTGCTATTGTGTTAATCGCTAAACTGGCACAATCCACAAGTGATGCACTGTATTTGCACAAGTTGCACCTGCAGCTCCTTAGAGACAAGTATGCTTTTGCCATTTTCTTTTCACAACAATAAATCTGATGTTTTATATGCCAGTACTGCACACTGCAAGAAAACTGATGAAGTGTTGCAAAAAAGGGAAAAGCTGAAATAGAAAATAAAAACAAAAAATGCTATGAAGTTGTGATAGTGATTGGGATTCAGTGCTTCTCTGTTAAAATGCAGGTGAATGCTCAAACACACCTGCTGGTCTTATTGGTCTTCGTCATGTTCCAACAAGTGGCTTTAACCAATCGCAGAGAAGTGTGGACTCTTCGAAGCAGCATATAGTTTTAGTTACCTCTTAATTTAACTTTATTGAGCTACAAGGGAAATTATTTGGACACAGAAGCAATATATTATAATATATTATAATAACAAAGATTAAAAATGGTAATAATTCATTCAAAATAAGTAGCAAAAATAACAAGAGACTGGTGTCAAATACAGCATAATTATATCAATGTATATGTACAAGTAAAAGTAAAAAAAAAAAGTAATAATAGAAATATAGTGATACAATATAGATATATCTATATCAAAGATGAAAATAGATGATGAAGATTATCTGTTTACAGAAGGGAATATAATAAAGAAATGAAATGTGCTTAAATGGTGCTATATAAAATAAAATAAATATAACTTTACTGAAAAAATCCTATTATTTGATAAATTAATGTCACCTATGGCCATGAGCTTTGGGTAATGACCGAAAGGACGAGATCGCGGATACAAGCGGCCGAAATGAGTTTCCTCCGCAGAGTGGCTGGGCGCACCCTTAGAGATAGGGTGAGGAGCTTGGTCACACGGGAGGAGCTCGGAGTAGAGCCGCTGCTTCTCCACGTGGAGAGGAGCCAGCTGAGGTGGCTCGGGCATCTGTTCCGGATGCCTCCTGGACGCGTCCCTCGGGAGGTGTTCCGGGCATGTCCCACCGGGAGGAGGCCCCGGGAAAGACCCAAGACACGCTGGAGGGACTATGTCTCCCGGCTGGCCTGGGAACGCCTTGGGGTCCCCCCGGAGGAGCTGGAGGAAGTGTCCGGGGTGAAGGAAGTCTGGGAGTCCCTGCTTAGACTGTTGCCCCCGCGACCCGGCCCCGGATAAGCGGAAGAAAATGGATGGATGGATGGATGAATGTCACTGAAACGCTGCTATCTACAAACACTGAAAAGACTATTCAATTGTTAGTGAATGCTAAGTGACAGTTCATTTGTTTCCATTGATTTGCATCATAGCATGGTACAACAATCAGAATACTGTTAGCTGTCACTTACAGTAATGAGACAGTTTTGCTGCCCACATTGATTGGCTGTATATGTTTTGTTTCCAGGCTGAAGCTGTCTTACACCTATGAGCCGAGCAGTTCATTGGTCATCATGGAATGGACCCACAGCGAACCACCAATCGGAGTGCGCATAGCCGATTACCTCATCAGCCAAGAGAAGGTGTCCGAAAGAAGCGACCACTCCAAAGTTGAGACAGGTATTCTGTTTTGGTTTTGTTTGTTTTTTTGTTTTTTTTTATCTATAACTATTTGCAAGTGCCAAGCTGTGGCCCTCTCTCCATTACAATATTCACAGAAATGTAGTTTCCATATTGGATGAGACCTCTGTGTTGTCCCATTTTGAGATGTGGGAAGCGTAATTCTGCTGGCCCCAGTTTGTATAGACAGCTGCTGGCCAATGATCATTATTTGTGCTGGCTCAAAATCGCAAAACAGCCAATTTGTTAGCACCATGTGGCCTCAAAAACCTAATTTGTTTATCTAGTACACCACCTGGAAAACCCCTACCTCCAACAGAAAGTAACAGCAGCCTTTTCAGCAAGTCCGTAACTGAATAATACCTGGGACCTACATTGGTGCTTGTTGTTATTAGACCTGCGCGATTTATCGATTAAATCGATTAATTTGAATTTACAGTTCAGGACGATGTGTTTTTATGAAAATCTATTTTTTAGTTATTTTATAAAATAATGCGCCACCACGTTTTACACGGGTAAGTTAGCGGGGCGCACCCAAATAAGCTAGCATGCGAGTGAAGGAAAGCCGGAGCTTGTACCAAACAAAGGTGTCGCTACATCTGTTATATGGAACTGGTTCGGTTTTCTTGCGTCGGACTTAGAACAAACGAGTGCTCGCTGTGAGGTCTGTTCAAAAGCTGTTGCAGCACGACAAATGTATCCTAGCGCCTAAAGCAGAGGCACGCAGTGGAATAGGAGAAGTGCAAGTCCCCACAGTGCGAGCACATATTGTAAAAGACATGGTGCCCATATACTGTAAATTGTGGAAAAGCCCGGATTCATTAACATGGTGAAAGTTTTGGACCCGAAGTATGTGCTACCAAGCCGCAAATATTTTTCTGAAGTTGCCACAGCTGTATACAGACTGCACAAGCTAACATACATGAACACAGACAGTGGCTCCCTCTTTTCTGCATCACTCGAGGAAAAACTAAAACTAAAACACAACACTACCCACTCCAGTCTATCTTTCCCACAATCAGGGAATAATTTAGCTCCATAAAATGCTTCTTTATAAAAAAGATATTTATATAACTGTGATATATATTTTTTAAAAACAATAACTGCTTAATTGATGCAAGGTGTAATATATTTGTTTGATAAAAGAACGTTGCATTATTTTGAGCCATTTGTCTGTCATTTGTTATTTGTTTTTGAGTAGGGCAGAGAAAAATCGATTAAAATCGGAAATCGGATTTTTTTTTTTTTAAATTGGAGAATTTCTTTTTAGGCCATATCGCCCAATTCTAGTCGTTATAAAATTAGACTTAGACTTATGAGAAACTTTGCTGATCCATGAGGGATAGAAATGTAACAAACATATAACTAATTGTACAATATTAATGGACATTTTTGATCAGTGTGTTTTATTGTCATGTTGAATTTTATATTTATTCATATTTATATTTTACTATCACCGGGGAGATGCATAAATGCTAAATACAAGAAAAACATCAACATAAAATGTGTTGATAAATTTTACTATAAAATCCATAATTTTGTGCAAAAGTTTACTTATTAAGTTGTTTTAAAAATCAAATTGCAGTTTTGGTACTGTTAAAGTTGCCAAAATGATTTTTGCCTTGGTATCAGTGTGCTCCTAACTTGACAGTATGCTCATAGTCATTCAGCGTCTCATTAGAAGCCATTTACTGAAGTTGTTATAAAATCTTCCACAAGATGGCAGTAAATGGTAACAATTTTGGCACTCCTTCACCTGGAATAGAGCTTGCTGATTTTGAATTACAGTACCATACATTATATTTTTAAGTTTGTTTACACTAAAAAAACTCATTTAAAAAAGCGGGGCTACAGGGGAAATCACTTTTGAAATTTGCATTGTTTATTTTGCACATTATAATAACATATATAGTCATAACATTTACTTTACACACATTAAGGTTCAAAACCCCATGGACATCCCCATTGTAGCGTGCATAGTATTTGCGTATACACCCCTCTCCCATCCATAACACTGCTCTTGGTTTATTTGGCCGAGGTAGAGGCCTGTAAGAGTGGGTGCTGGCAAAACAAGCTCGGTTTATTTTAGCAGTAATGACCTAATCCATAATGGGGGCCGTTACAGTTTCCCGTGTGGACCAAACTTTGTCATGGTGTAATGAAAGAATAAACTGTGTTAGCCTGAGCCCTGGGCGTCATCCATCAGAGAGAGGATCCAGGGGAAGGAAGGCAGCGGGGTAGCGTTTGGTTTATGAGCACTACAAATGTAATGGGACTTCATCTATCCAGCTTTGAGCTGTTTATTTTCACTTTTATTTTAAACTTAAATTATAATGTGTGCTTAAATAGACAGGGCTCAGTGGGACTACTTTTCCTTATTAAACTTTACTCGGAATCACTTTATGATGTCAACAACACTGTAGACAATACACTGGAAAAAGTCAAATCTAGGTGAGTAACGTAGTAACCTTAAATTAAGAATATTGTGTCAAGGGTAGTTTTCACTTGACAGGTAAAGTCATTTACCAATGGAACACTACTTTTTCTTTTTAATTATCTTGTTACTTGTAAATACTTAATTTCATTCAAATCTATTCAAGTCACGATAGCCTGGCAAATCCAGACTGACATCTCTATGTATTTTTTCTACAGATATCAATCAATCGTGCAATCAGATTTTTATTTATTTATTTTGTTCAGTAACGTGTGAAATGAAAGCGCTCAGTGGTCACCTAATAAAACCAAATATCAAGTAAATTAAACCAAATAAAATTGACCTCACCTCAGATAAACTGAGTTTAGTTGTTTACTCATTGATTCTTCAGAAATCCATAGGTTTCAGCCCTCTGTGATATTTTTCCTTATTTTTTTTTTATACTAATGGATTATGCGTGTTCCAGATTGTCTAGTCCACCTGTGAATCACACCCACTTGAATACGGGGAGATTCACCAATGATCAGACTCACATTTTCATAAAGTATTGTTGAAGTGTGCTTTTTGGATCCCAGGCCAAAAGCATGATACATTTCATAATCTTTTTAACTCGCCTATATATTACTTTTTGCAGTGATTTTGGTTGCATCAGAAAGAGTATTGTAAAATACAATTTGAACAAAATGACCATGCCCTGTGTGAAACCTTCTCTAATCTGTTTCATCTAAAAAAAACAGACGATAAAATATGAAAATATGCCTATGCAATTAATCTGACATATTCATATTAAAATAGTTAAAATATAACACATTTTCAGACATTTCTCTTCCACCAATCTTTGTATTCCTAACTACTGTAACAAGAATAAAGAAATGGAAAAGAGACTCATTGGGAAGTGGCTGCGCGTACAGTAATCACTGCACAGCTGAATCGCTAAAGGGAGCTTTCTCTAGGAACAACAATGAAATATCACTTTATGGCAAGTCTGACCTTTCGATTCTTGTTTTGGAATACGCAACATAATTTCCTCTTGTGGCCTTTTGAACAAATTGCCAGAGTTGGTGCGCCATTACCCATTTTGTTCCATATCCGAAACAAAACAAATGCTAGTCTCGTCGCTTAATCTGTGCTGTCAAAGTGATAAACACAAGATGAAAAGTATGGATCCTGCCTAGCTTTTTGTGGTAATTTTAAATCAGCTACGCTAAAATATTGTGTTTACTTTAAGTTCAACCATGATGTCTTATCGCCCCATAGTCCCTCTCTCAGAGCATCAGAAAGTGTTTGGGTACAGCTTCAAAGCTCTCTGCACTGGAAAGTGAAATTAGAATAGGAAAGGTTTTAGCCTAGAGTAGATGAGGTCATTGTTATAATTGTAAAAGATGTCTCTATGCTCAAAGAAGAAGCCACCACAATCTGATAGAGCTCAAAACCTTTTATATGTTCTTATTAAATTGACTTTTTTTTTTTTTTTTTTTCTTCGTTTCAAGCATAGAGTCATAGGTGCCCCAGGTTTTTGGGAAAGAATGTGAAGCTTACTGTAAAGTGACTTGTACTGGATAAAGAGAAAGGTCTTACTCTTACTTATTTCAGATTTTGATAGGATTTTAGTTCATTTTAGTAATCTCCTCATTCTGTTTGGCACATGTTTTGTATACACATAATTATAAACTTTGATGTCCTTTAAGCAGTAGTTCTTTCTAGGACTTGGGAATGTTGTAAAATAGCATGCGAGTTAGCGCTCCTTGATTTACAAGCCAGCAGTCGGGTTAGTGGATTCTAGGGTTGGCGGTCCAAACCTTATTGAGACCGATGCATGATGGGAGTGACATTTCAACTACCTTATGTATAAATGTGTGTTTGTGAGTGTTTTTTTTAATTATTATTATTAAAGTTACATGTTTTAAAACCACAATAACATTTGCAAAGTACTCAGAAGACATGATAAAAGAAGCAATTCAATTTGTCAACTGGACAAAGTTTGTTTGGTCGAAAACGTTTCGCCGCTCATCCGAGAGGCTTCGTCAGTTCTGAACTGACGAAGCCTCTCGGATGAGCGGTGAAACGTTTGATTGTGATTAAAAAGTAAAATAAATAAATAAATACATAAATCAAATAAATGAAAGTAAGTAAATAAGAAATTAAAAGGGAGTCTAAAAAGTTTTTGAGGCGACGGTAGAAGCTCGTCAGAAATGTTGTTCATCAAAAAAAAAAAAAGTTAAAAATATAATTTAAAAAAAATTTAAATACACTTTTTTTCTTGGGGTCCCAGGAGGATATAGTGCTTTTCCACCTTCAAGGCACTCAAAGCACTTTACGTCAAGGATCAACTCACCTATTCACACACACATTCATACGCCAGTGTATACAGACACTGGGGGCGAAGTGGGTTAAGTGTCTTGCCCAAGGGCACAATGACTACATTCATTTGTGGGAGCTGGAATCACACTGTCAACCTGTGAGTCAGTAGATTGGCCGCTCAGCTAACCTTTAACACTATTTTGCCCATTCTCCCTCCATGCAAAGCCAAAGAAGTTGAATCTAAACTGACTGTCGGTTGGTTCTGGGTCATAGTTACAGACTCATCTCCAAAGAGAAATAAACTGAAAGAAACAACATTTGAATACAGATGTTATTGGAAAGTCTTTTTCATTAGTTTGAACTCATAGTTATTCTACTTTCACCAAACATTTAATCCATAGTAGCAAAAGTAAAGCAGAGAATGATTTATGACTGGTCCATTTTGTTTTCCGTGGTGCTGCTTAAGCGGATCAGCCAGACCAAATCCTCTCAAGTATAATATGCCCAATACGTTTGGCCCGGGGTTGTTTATTTCTTCATTTAGTCAGCAGCTTTTTATTGTTATTGAAAATCAGAGATGCAAGAAGAAGAGATTTTTCATTTGGGAGTGTTCTTGACATTCACTGTGATTATATTTGCTGGAACTTTTAACAGTATGCAGTAAAAAGCAATAATCCTAGTACAAGGTTTTGAAAAATGACTTGTGAATCTTAAGTCACAGCCTCTAGTTCACTCTTCAGTATACCAGCATAACATGTCTTTTAATGAGTTTTATGTTTAAGTTTAAACATGAAAGATTTAAACTTAAAGACTATGCCTATATTCAAAATCCTAGCATTATATATTTATGCGTGAAAAGTCCCTCAGTCGTCCAGGTAGAATCCATGATCAAAGGAGAAGTTCAATTTGTCAACTGGACAAAGTTTGTTTGGTTGAAAACGTTTCGCCGCTCATCCGAGAGGCTTCGTCAGCTCTGGTTATTGTACTGGTTAGACCCTGCTTATATCTAGCTGCCGGGAGGCGCGTCCTACACTGACAAAAGCTCTGAAAACGATCCCCCCTAATCTGTCTCTTTGTTCAGTACAATAACCAGAGCTGACGAAGCCTCTCGGATGAGCGGCGAAACGTTTTCAACCAAACAAACTTTGTCCAGTTGACAAATTGAACTTCTCCTTTGATCATTATATATTTATATATTTCAGATTTCTTTTGTGGCATGTTACTTAACTTTGTTTATCATTGCCTACTGTTCTATTTTTATTGTCTAGAAAAGACTAAAACACAATTTTGGATACCATTATATAATAACTATACCTTAATTAGCCTTAAAGAAGCCCTATTGTGTGTGTCTGCTATATACTGTAGTTACACTGTATGACATCCTTGTCATCCTTGTCATCCTTGATCATTGTTATAATTTAGTCATTTTAAAAAGCAATACTGGCCCAAAATAACTTTGACTGATTGATTGATTTATTCATTTATGTTCTAAGGTGGTTGTTTGTATGGTGCTTATGCTGCTGTGCTGTTGTGTGTTTGTGTTAAAGCGTGTTACCCCCCTATCCTAAGACAAATTTCTCCCTTGGGAGACAACAAAAGATTATCTTATCTTATGACATTCCCGTAAACATCATCACAGCAAAGAGCCGAGCAGCTGTCAGCACCTTCAATGGCACACTTCTGTTTTTTTCATTTGTGCCAAAATGATGTGACGCTGCCAAATCGTCTGCTTAAGATTAAGAAAATAAAATAGGGAGAACGAAGTAAGTACAGAGAAGTGGCTGTGTACCTGTGGCAGTGAAAACGGGGGTTGATCAGACTCGGGGCAATGATATGATGAAAATTTCTCAACTATGCATGGATCACAATGGATCACATGGAATACAACCTCGAAATGGTAAATGTGGAGGGGAAAAATCTGTCACAAAAAAATCTGTCTGCTATTAAAACGTGAACAAAGACTTAATTAACAATGAACAAATAGTTTTTTAAGAATAATTCAGGGTTTGTCACTACTTAATTTCTCAGGAATTAGATTCAGGGTATTAATACAATTTGATTAAATAAATCAAATCTTTACTAAGCCTGACTCATTTTTAATAAACTCTTTATGAATTAGGCCTTTCTTCATGCATTATTATGGCCAATTAAGGCACAGCTATTATAAAGTGTTACCAAATTCTGTATTTTTGGCACAAAGTTCATTGTGCTTTCTCTTAACATGTTTGTGTACATGTGTTTGTGTTCATGTTGTCTTATTTAAGGTGTTGTACCATGGGTACAGATGAAAAACAAGTTCCATTAAGTCTAAAAGTGAGTCAACCTTCTGCATAATTAAATGGCTTCACTTTCCTTGAGTATTATTCATCAACAGATTGCAGTGGTTGATTTGAACACAATATAAAGTAATATGTAGCTGCACGTGTAAAAGATGTGAGTGTAGTTTATGTTGCCAGCTTATGAATTACAAGTTAAAGCTTCCTGTAAAGATATTTTTTTTGATACAGGAACAAACTACAAACTACAACTGTATATAGCTGGGATTGTACATCTTATTTGATATTGCATTTTATATTTTATTACTACTTTTCTATTTAAATCTGATTTGTACATATACATTTATTATCATTATTTTTATTTGTAAAATTATGTCTCATCTGACACTGGCTTATTGCTCTTTGGTTGCTATTTCCATCTACTTTTTTACTCTCTGTTATATATTATATATTATACTTGATGAGTGAGCTACCGTACCCAAAACACTTTCACTTGTGGCTCAATAAAGTTTATCTAAGTCTAAGTCTAAATGAGGAAATTGATATGTTAGAACTTCATGACAAATGCATTACAAACAGTAATGTGTTACTGTATTGTAGTTGTTTATATACCTGTATAAAAGTGAATGGCATTGATAGCACTTCAGTGAATGATTTTTATTTTTGTAACATTTCATTTAAGCCACTCGGAGTCTTACTGTATTTTACTTGTATTCTTTGTTAAATTACCTGACATGAACTTTGCGGATCCCTCACAGTCTCCATGGCCAGCTCTGAACGTATTGGTCGGAGGGTTTTGTTTCACCAGAATAACATGACTTCACATTATTGAAGTCGTCAAAGCTTTCCCCGACTGCCTCTTGCTGCCACTTGAACGCTCCAATGTGTGAAACTGCACTAGGCCCAGCTCTAATTACAACGAATGAAA
This sequence comes from Paratrypauchen microcephalus, assembly GCA_036785185.1. Classification (NCBI taxonomy): domain Eukaryota; kingdom Metazoa; phylum Chordata; class Actinopteri; order Gobiiformes; family Gobiidae; genus Paratrypauchen; species Paratrypauchen microcephalus. The sequence goes on from JAVJIX010000032.1 coordinate 7,486,724, forward strand.
CTTGTCCAACTCCACTTGTTGCTAAGAGACGTGATACAGAAACTTCCTTTGCGTGATACAGGGCCCACTAATCTGCTCGATGATTGATGATTTAGAGAAGGCTGGATCATGTAAGCAAACAGGTGGATGTGCACAAAGAGGACCACCAAAGACAGGTCCTGAGAGGGAGCATGTTTGGGGAATTGAGAAAAATGGGAAGATTGGGAAAAGCCAACTGTACGGTGTGGTCCTGATTACTGCCGTCAGTCTCGTGTCAGTCACAGAATCATGCTCAATCCTCCATAGATCTCGTATTGGCCGCATCCTTTTTGAGTTTGTATTCATCTCATCTCTGCTCTCATCTTCTGAAGTGCATTCCAACATCGCAATCTACTCCCAGAAAAGTCTTATCAACCACTAATGTGCATTTTTGAATTCTTGGCGCCTTGTCCGGAAGACCACAGTCAACGTCAACTATTTGTATGAGATCAGCCAATAAAATTGAGTCAACGTGAATACAGGAGTGCGCCAATAGATCTTTTAGGATTTTGAATATCTTATTAAAGGTGCACTGTGTAACATTTCTAGTGGAGAGTCTGCCATCTGTTTGTCTCCATGGAGATGTTATTGCTCTCTCTGAAATGTTCCGGTAAAGCATTAAACATATTCATCTTCCATTTACTCCATAATATGCTTTTCTAAAAATGTGCATTCTTACTGTTAGTGGACTCGCCTCTCCACAGATCTGGCACGTAAGTTGGCCTTGTGGCATCAGCTACTGTAGAGATAAATATACTGTATTACATTTCAGGTAACAAATCTATGGAGAGAAGCAGGTGACGGGCCCTTTACCAGAAAAGTTACATAATGCATGGCAAACGAGAAATTGTCAAGTGGACAGATGAAATGAATTGAACAGAAATTAAATGAACTGAACAGAACTGAAGAAGCAGCTTGGATGAGCTGCAAAACGTTTTCGACCAAAATAAACGTCTGTCCAGTTGACAAATTGAACTTCTCCTCTGCCATGGATTGTACCTGGACGACTGAGGGGCTCTGTATTTACACAGTTGAATGCATCATATGTTTTGTTGTTTTACCATACACTGACTGAAAAAGATAATTGTACTTTTGTTGAGTACTTATGGCTGGGGATAAGATGACCTCATATATTCTACTGGTTGTTTTCAGATTCCATAATGTGACATCATACTCCCAGATGGAGGTTAAGAGGCAATTTCCAATATTGATTAGATTGCACTTTTTGTTGAAATAAAACAAATAAAGCTATTCATTTTGATGAATGACTAAACCCCTGTCATTATGACAACAAAAATCAACTTTTTAACAATATTCATTTTAGCTGCTCCCGTCTGTATTAAAATTATTGGACTACAGAATGTTGTAATGTCTGAAACCAAGCAATAGATCAGTAATATTTAATTACAGATGGGAGACAGCTAAAATGAAAAGTACTGTTTTCCTGTAATATTGTGAGTTCTAGGGTTCTAGAGTCTAAAATGATGAAGTTAAACATTTGTGGATTTACGGTTTAGATCATTATCTTAAAAACACCATGTAAACGGGGGGGAAATCTGGCTTTTGCTCCTGTCTGGGAATATGACATCATTACATTTTACAGAAATAAAAATCAGCAATTGGAGCTTGGTGTACTTTAAAATTAACTGATCTTCTGCTCGGCTTTGCCCAGTATGAACTTTCCAGGAACCAGTTTCTAAACAATACAGGAATTTTCTTTGGACTTTTACCAGCTATGTGATCACTTGTGCTCAAGTTGTAGTGACTGGTAACACTTTTATTGAACTTGTCCATCACTAATGCATTTTAAAAACTTCACTTCCTGGAACCTCTCTATTTGTCGCTCTTAGAAACACATTTTACACAATGATTAACAATCTTCAGGCTTTATACTTCACAACATTCTTTATTATTTTATGGGCTCAAATGCTAAGCAGACTTTCACATCATTGTAATCACAAATATCTTGGCATAGTAGTTGATTACACTAATTAAATAGCATTATGATTCATGTATTTTAGCACTTTAAATAGTATTGTTCTTTGTATGTAATGTGGAATATAGATCAAGCTATATCTCCTTCTGAGATCAGGCGTCAGTGAATCCATCAAGGAAAAAAAGCGAGCCACGTTTTCTCTTGCACACATGTAATTATTACTTTGCTCTATAGCAGTTGATGACATAGAGTAATTTCCAACACAGATCAACTAGCTATCTGACGCTGAAACACTGAAACTGTGGTTCATGAGATAATATGGGGATGTTTTACTCACTTTTACACTATTTCTTATATATGTATTTCCAGAGTTGGGTAGTACTATTTTATATTTATTCGGTTACATTTACTTAACTTTTTAAAGAAATAATACTTTCCATAGTACTTTTCTAGCATTCTACTTTTTTCTCCTACTATAGTAATATGTTTACTGTTAACAGTACTCTTACTTGGGTAAATGTTTTGGTTACTCATCCCTTTATAATCAAGTTTACAAGTGACAAAAGCTGTATGCTGACAATTTGAAATGATGTGTACATTTGTGTTTTTTGCACCACTCTTACAGATATGATTTAATTTTTCTCATTTTTGTGTCTGTTCTTTAAAAACACCAGATTTTGTGCATTATTTAATGTTTTGTCCTTCAAATGACCTCAACTTTAAATTATAAATCTGAGTGAGTAGTTTTTGGACCACTACTTTGTACTTCTAGTACAAAGTAGTACATCTTGTACTTTTTTAATAATAAATTTTCTCTTAGTGTAGTACAATTAATAAGAGTTTTCATTTATGGGAATTCATCTTAGAAAAGCAGTTATTACCCTTTGAAGGAAAAACAAACTATCATAACTTTGTCTTCACATCAGAAACAGATGTGTAGTGTATCTCCTCGTCGCACCATTTCTAGGCAACTGCAATATTTTTGTGTTTCGTAATGCCAGATTAGATGCCTTCATACTGTATACAGCATACAGGACTGCAGGACCGTCAACAGCTTGTTTGTGCCGTAATCGCTAACAAGCTTCAGACACACAAGGTGAGATCATAGCCAAAGCCATACACACACACTTGCACTGGACTCCATGTGTGTGAATAGGAAGTCTGCTTTAAGTCAGGGCACCACCCGGCAGGACCAATCTTGCAGTGAAAACAAACATCCTCCGAGTAGTGATGTAAAATGCTTTGATCGCCGGTGAGGGCAAGGTTGGCTGAGGGGTCAGTGGAACACACAACCCCAATCAACAAATGCATGAGGTACTACTAACGTACTTCACACGACATTGCACAGTACTGTGCGTGGTACAGGGGGGACCCGGACATGTGTTATTCCAGTTTAAATGAGCTTTAGGTTTCCTACGTCCTGCCACCTGTGTCTCCGCACCGCGTCACCTCAATCAAAACCCAACTCATTTCCGTTGCTGCTCGCACATAAACTGATCTTAAAAACTGGCTGTGGAAAGTTAGAAGGATGCTTCCAAGGGTATACCAACCGGGTGTGGGCTATATCTACAAAAAATAATAGGCTTATCTTTATTTTTTGTGGTGTTATTATTATCCCTATTATGATGTTCATGTTCATACAATATCATACAAAGCATCTCTATAAATTTAATTACTTTGCATTATTATTATTAATAATAATATTGGGAGGAGGCCCCGGGGAAGACCCAGGACACGCTGGAGGGACTATGTCTCCTGGCTGGCCTGGGAACACCTTGGGGTCCCCCAGAGGAGCTGGAGGAAGTGTCCGGGGTGAAGGAAATCTGGGAGTCCCTGCTTAGACTGTTGACTCCGTGACCCAGCCCAGGATAAACGGGGGGAAAAAATTGATATTATTATTATTATTAGTAGTAGTAGTAGTAGTAGTAGTAGTAGTAGTAGTAGTAGTAGTAGTAGTAGTAGTAGTAATATCATTATTATTGTTGTTGATGATCTGTCTATCAGTAATTTAGCAGTCTATTGAAAATGTGCTAAAACATCATATATTTGTAGTTGACATTTAAGTATTGCACACAATCTGTAATCAGCTTCTTGTGCAGCTTTTTAAAAATGTTTTAATTACAGGGGGTCCTCGGGTTACGACGGTCTCGGGTTACGACGTTTCGTGGTTACGAACGCGCCCCCATTAAAAAAAATATGTATATATTACGCGTCATTCCGTCTTACGCGGTTTAGCGTGGTAAAAGATGTAAACAAACGCACGCGGCGCGCGGCGCACGGCGGAAGAATACGCTCTGTTGTGGTTGTAGGGAGAAGAAGACAGCCTCGTGTGTGTGCCCAATGTGGGCGGAAGTACCTGATGTGGGCTCTGATCTGCTCCTATGAAAGCGGCAGTGATAAACAAGCATCGTAGTGGTCTAATTATTGAGATGGAAAGGTTATTGGTGCTTTGGTTGGAAGATCAAAGGCAAAATCCGGTTTACGACGAAATTCGGGTTACGACGCGTCTTAAGAACGGATCAACGTCGTAACCCGAGGACTCCCTGTATAGGCAATATATTCTAAAATGCTATTTCATCATTGTTTCTTCTATCTCTATACTGAATCTCTATTTATTATATTAAACACACTGTAAATACACTGTATTAACACACAGTCAGTTATTTCATTCTTTACTTGGTGGAATAAGTCTATGTCATTATGTTAGAAGCTGGAAAATGGACCAATATATAAGTTAAAAAGGCTGAACAAATAGGGTTCCAAAAAGTCCTCCTGAAATTCCACTGCAAGCAATGTCTGTGCAAGAAAAATGCAAGATTTTTTTTTTTTCTCATAAATCAATTTTCTAATTCACATTCCCACTATATAAAGTTAGCTTTAAGTAGACCAGCTAGTTTATGAAAAAGCCTTTATTATTGACTCTGCTGACACTTTGTTTCAAACATGGACTGTTTTCTGTCTACTCTGTTATTTTATTGAAGTTGTTAAGAAGTTCAGTCTGTCTGGTCATTCTCTTGTAATTATTCTTGTCAGTCAAGGTCAAGCCCAAAAACTTACCCAAACTTTCCCTGCTACTACCCCATAACGTACGCCAAATGACTATGTTCTATTACCACCACAGTACTTGAATATCTGAGTTGTGAAATCTTACCAAAAAAAGAATAGCCCATGTTATAGCAATGGCAGTATCAGAGGGGCCAGAACACATATATTACACAGTTACATTTACTTTAGTAACATTTCAAAGTGTACTGATAAGTGATCGTACTCTTACCATTGTGAGTAAGTCTGACAAAAGCTTGATGTTAACCATATTAAATGATTTTGAACATTTGTGTCCCTAGCTCTGACCCTTTTAGACTATCCTTTGATAACTTCAAATGTTAAATCTAGTGTGGCGTTCAAATTACTCTTGAGTTTTCCCACATACTGTTATTATTGGCTATTATTTTTGACTATACTCTGGGCAATAAACAGCACCTGCTTACCGCCTGCACTCCCCCAGCCCCTAACCCATTTTCCATAAGGATTTTGGAGAGGACGAGCGGGAGAAGGTACACGGTGAGCCTTCTTGTACGACTTTAGTCCACTGGGCCAAAGAAAACCTCGCACAAGCGCTGTCTGGCAGTGATGTGGGTCCAGTCGCTCTGATCAGTGTACTGTGGAAAAGACATCTCGGCACACGCAGGCATGTTTCATATGTGTCTACATCTGCAATGTATAATCACCTGTGCTCCTCCAAGCGTACCGGATCGCAAATACTCCATCAATAACTATGCTTTGTTTAGGTTTAGGCTTATGCTATATGCCAATTTCCAATATAAAGTGGTGCAGAGTCATTGTACTTGTAATTCAGTCTGGAAGATCTATCTTTGCTCCCATTTACTTCACATCTTCTTCAGAGTTTATCTGCTCCTCACTCTTTACTACAAACCCTCCTCAACGCTTCTCGCCACATCTTCTCCTCTCCATCCAGCGTCCAGTTTGCCCAATTTAAAGCCCCAATGCAGCTGCACAGCCGCTTCACACTCCTCATCTTCTAATCGTCCTCTTCTTTCTCCTCATCCTCTCATCATACCCTTCACTCTCCTCATCTTCTCATCGTCCCCTTCTTTCTCCTCATCATCTCATAGTCCTCATCACTCTCCTCATCCTCTAATCATCCCCTTCTCTCTCATCATCCTCTCATCATCCCCTCACTCTCCTCGGCCTCACCTCTACTACTTCCAGTGTCCAGACCCCGGGGGAAAGACTTCTTCTAAACATCATCTAATCGACCATGCTCTTCATCTCATTGTCTTCCCCCGGGGTCTGAGAGACAAAGTTATTGCATTTAATAAAACTACTCATACTTTCTCTATGTATCTCCAGGTTGAAATAGCTGTAAGCACATAAGCAGGTACAATTCTGTGAGTTCAGTCAGGTGGTGAATGTGAGTAATTGTTTCATTTGAAACCTTTATTAAGCTGAAATTATGCAGTCAATGGAAATTATTACTCTTTTTATTGATTCAACCCATAGTAATATATGGAGGATACGCTGTTATCACCATCTAAATAACTTAATTTTCTTAGAATAGAATAGAATAATAGAATAATTAGTGCTAGTAGGGCTAACAACTCTGACACAAGGCCTTGCACCATTTTAAAGCACACACAAATGCAATAAAGTATGTAACAAATGTCCCTTTATCTTGTATGCTTCACTAACACTTGCACAGTGGTGAAAGTAGTTTTCATTTCTTACAGGTGCTATAATGTCCACTGCATCACTTTACCGTTAAAAAAACAAAACAAAAAAACACTCGTTTTACCCGTTTTTGTTTTTTTTTAAACGCTTTACACCTTAAAATATAACTACAGTGCTGACTCAGCATAAACCCTCTCTTGCCAGGGGGGATTTGAACTCACAACCCCCAGGGGGAAAAATCAATGACTTACCAGTTGAGCTAAGCAGCCAGCAACCACTTGAGTTAACCAGCCAGTAGTTTTCACTTATTCTTGAAAGGCATAGTGTGGTTGGTTGTTTTTTACTTAAATAGGTTTTTGGCCGGTGTACAGCACCATTAACCGTGCGTAGCGGCTGTGAATTTTATACCGGTGCGCCGTTCCGGTGCGCACCGCTTTACTTTCACCACTGCACTTGCATGATCTGAATGTATAGTTGTTTATAATGTTAAATGATGCACAATAGGAAACTCACTCAAACAAATAATTTACTAGAATAAGTGGAAGTCAACATTTCATTATTTAATAACCCCAGACACCCGGTAAACAGTATTGCAAATCCAAATTGTCTGATTCATAATGTTCTGCAGTGTCTTGCTTTAATATGAGCTCATTTAAGGGCAGACTTAGAGATGTTCCTCCAGCAGATGTACAGATAGACTGTTGTGTTGTGTAGGTGGTCACTTCTGCATTTCTCTTCATTGGCCCAATCCAAAGTGCTGACAGTAAAGGCAATTACAGATTATTGGACCAATGTCTTGGTGAAAATCCCACTCCTATGTGAGCATTACAAACCCAAATCAAAAACAAGCTACCACATCACCTGATTTCAAAATCGCACTCACATTGGATTCGTTGTTGTTGCCAGCGGCAGCAGCCCTCAGGGGAAACAGTCTTGTGCAATACAGCAGATGGATTCAGAGATTACTTTGCAAGACTGCATTGAGTCTCTTTATATGACAGACTTTGATAGTTACATATAACTGTTAAATTTTTTAAAAGAATATTAACATTTTAGGGTTTATCTTGTTAGAGTAGAGGTCTCGAAAGTCCTACTTGGAGGACTATTCTATGTAGTGGAGGGTTGGCTTACTCCACTGCCTGCTTATCTATACATAGATATTGTTGCTATGTCTGTTCAGGATTATTACATTAAACATGCTTTTATTGCTCAAAAATGCCTTGAAAAACATTTTTATCAGTAAACGAGACCTGTAACTTGTGGCCTTGTGGTGCCATCTGCTTGTCTCCATGGAGATAGCAAGGTTGAATGCCATCCATGAAGACAAGTAGGTGGCAGACCCTCCACCAGAAAGGTTACATAGTATATCTTTAACTTGGAACAGAAAATGACACATGGTTTCAAGAGTTAGCGGTTATCATCCCTTTTGACTTTATTTTGTTGCAACCCCTTTCAAGATGCTATCTAGGCTTCAAATGGCAACAAATATAAGTCGCAAAAGTATGGATTTAAACATTTTTTTTAACCTTCTCTGCATGATGATAAAAAGATGCCCTTGTAAAAAGACACTTCCAAACACTACAGCAGACCTTGATAACTCTACATATTATACAGTGTGTAATAAAACTGGAGAAGTACTTAAGCTAGTGATGAGTCTCTTTGGGTGTCATCAAGAGGAAGATAAATGCTGAATGTGTCAAAGGCTGAGCTCTGTTAGTGGCGTTAGATACGACAGTGTGTAGTCTGATTTATGTCCACTGCCGCTCACTTTTGTTCCCCATTGGTAAATACTTCATACACTCTTCTGTTCCCACCTGCAATAACAATACACACACATGAACACCAGAGGTCACTGTTTGTAGATATTGCACTTACTAATGTAAATATAAGTCTGAAGAATTCTGTACCGAGTTTAGGTAGATTAAAAACTAAGGAACATTATGCTCTCTGCTGCGTTCTTCTCTCAAATAGAAAACACTGTTCCAACCTGTGATGTCATGTGGTAATACAGGAAGCACTCTTCTACTGTGTTTTTAAACTTCATACACCTTCACTATAATAATTTGGATAATTTCAGCCCTGGAATTGTCAATAAGCTACTCAACTATATGTAAAGGTTGACTTGAAATTCACTGTTTCCTGACATGACTGGGTGGAACAGAACATTTTGCACTTTGGAGATGTAGACTGCATAATAATATAGGATTAAAACATGTGAATGAAATAAAACACAACTCCAGATCTGTTTTTGATTAAGTAACAACATTCTAACATTCTTAAAAGTCACAAGAGTCAATTTTGTGTAATGTAGGACCTTTAATACATACCAAAAATACATATTCATGACACTAAATTTGAGCAACTTTATTATTGATGATGATGACCAATTATTGGTGATGGCGGCATGGTGGCTGAGTGGCTAGCACTCACACCTCACTGAAAGAAGGTTCAGGGTCTGATCCCCGGCTTGCCCGGACCTTTCTGTGTGGAGTTTGCATGTTCTTCCCATGTCTGAGTGGGTTTCCTTTGGGTACTCTGGTTTCTCTCATCAACCCAAAAACATGCTCCATAGGTAAAAATTCCTCCAGCTGTGGTCCTGCCCAAGCCTAGCAATAAGATCATGGAGATGGGTCCCCGGGCGCCCCATGTCCTACCCTCTGCTTCTGAAAGGATAGGTAAAATGCAGTGGATAATTTCCCTACAGGGATAATGTGATAATGAAAAAAAAAGACCAAAATGTACACAGCACTTGTGATGAGTGTATGTGCTGTATTTTCTTATTTTATTTTGTTTATAAATGGAAATCAAGTGTAGATGGCAAATTTCCATTTTGGCCTCTACATTTTGACCCATCCATCAATACCATCAATCTGTCAGGAGCAGTGGGCGTCTCAGAGCAGTGTCTAGGGACCCATCTCTATATGAGGTGTTCTTGGTCATGACCTTTATTAATCACAAAGGAAATTTAGATCACAGAGAGTTACTAATCCATTTCTGTAGCCCAGTTCCATTTTGTATATGTGTTTCCCTAAAGTATTCAAATTCACCCAAGCGCCTTAAGAATTATTTTTCTGAAACAATCAGGCGTGTCCCTAATTGCCTCTGAAACATTCTTGTGAGACTTGCCTTCCCTGACAAATTCCAGACTCAGTAATTTAGACAGATGAAAAGCTGCTAACTCCATCCAGGGCAGTGAGTTTTCCCATATAAAACACTGATATGCACGCTTGTATTTGCTTATAAAGTTTTTTAAAGCTACTGCAGCCTTTAGCCTTTGCATACCGTGGTGCTGTGTTGGTGCCTCTGTTCAAGGGGTTTCTTTGTTTTATTGACACATTTGGCTATATTTGCAGTCTGCGTGCAAAGATCTCACGGCAACTGCTATCAATTTGGACCCACAACACTTTATTCAAATTATAAGACAATTTATCAGCCCTCTGAAGACATAATGTATGAATGGTAACTGGTCTGACGCACAAAACAGAAATTGGAGAAGAAAGGTTGCAGATTTTTTGGGGCGCCCTACCTTTCCGTCTTCACACGAGAGCACTTTGGAAAATGACACCCTAAGGCTTACCCGCCCAGAACGTGATCCTCGTCCTGCCTCGGATTCTCCTATTTAACAATTATCTCGCATCCAACAGGGAGTCCTCCATTGACGTTGAGAATACAGTGCTACAGAAATGGCTGTCTGGATGTGGTTGAAAGCTTCATTCACAGAGGCCAAGAAACAATGAGCTGTTTGTCCACTCTGCTGTTGTTATGTTTCTGCTCAGCTTTATTCAGTGAGGATTTGATAACCAAATCCAGATGGGCTTTTCACTTTTCACTGTGTGTTTGAGCATATGTGCAACTGTCAATTAGAGCTTGTTACAAGGAAGCTGCTTTTCAAAGTGTTATGGTAGCATCTAGTCCTTCTCATTGATTTCTATCTTGATTTGCACATTGTGTGCTTGTGTTTATTTAAAGCTCCATCACATAACTTCACAAAATGGAGAATACTCCAAACTTTTGTTTTCCTTTGGTGATGTGCTGCCAACAAAAAGATACACAGTGTTGTTTCAAAAGATACTGTTTTGTCTTCTTAAAGGTGCATTTATTCACTAAATAAATACGAAATAAATGTCTTGAAAAACATGCATACTCACTGTGTGGAGTCACCTCTCCACAGATCTGACCCATCTGGTCTCAATGCTTGTCTTGAGTGAGATGGCCAAGTTTAATTCAATAACATCTCATTGGGGACATGCATGTGGCAGATCCTCCATCAGAAATGTTACATAGTTCACCTTTAATTTAGTGGGTGTACAGTGAGGTTAACACTTGTGATTTATATACATTGACTCCTTCAAGAATTTCTGCACAGGTCTGTGGCCTATTCTTTTTTCTATTTGCAGTAGCCTAGTTGTAGTAATAGTAGCACAGATTCTAAACAGACAAAGTGGGAGGCAGTAATGTGTTTCTTATACAATTTCACAATGTTGTTTTGTTTGCTTAATTTAATTTGAGCAGTAAGCAGATTTTTGGACAAACTAGCACCTGCACAACCACGTGTTGACTCTAGGGAAGTTTGAGTGACAACAAAACCATAACTAAGGTGATTTCATTTACAATTTAATGAACATTTCAATAATATTTTGACATGTTCTGATTATTTGGCAAAGTCTAGTTACCTTGGTGCCAATACTTCTACCATGTTTTTTACGTAATATGTTTCAAATACTCTTCATTTCATTGGCTTATGCTGAATAAAACTGCAGTGAAAAACATAATCTTCACGACACCTGTCCTTTCCATCAAGAACAGAGAAAAACAGCAATGAACACACACGCACGCACGCACACGCACACTCACACACACACTGACTTGTCTACAGCAGGCACCACTTCAAAAGGTGAGACATCCCATAACTCTTATTCAGTTTGCTGGCAGATCTTGTTTTTTCCAGCCAATCATACTCAGAGAATGCAAGGGGTAAACAACTCCAGCTGAATGACAAGAGCCCCACCCCCTTTCCCTCTACGTGTGATCTGAAGTCCAAAGTGAATGACGCCATGTGCTGTCCAACTACCTGACCCTGTGTAAACCCATTGTCCCCTGTTTAGCTTTTTCCTGTATCATCCTTGAATGGACACTGGATGTAGTATTTTCAAATTGTCTATGCTCTCTCTCAATAGTCTCTTCACTGGGATTTGAATGTGAATGTGTTCAGTAAATTAGTATTTATCATGGTTGAACTATATATGGAAATAATCATATTTTGTTCTTGGCCGTTAACTGACCCATGAAACATTCACAAATACATACTTTTTTATTACTTTCAGTTGCATGAACATTTTGAGAGTTTTGCAGATATTGCTAAAGAGACAGATTTACAACATATCCCAGATGACCTCTCAATTCTACTAGTGTCATTGTAGGATAAGCTTCTTGGACTTAAGAAATCCAGCACTGTGTATTTCAGATGGTGGACTGCTAAACTCCCTGAACTGAAAGAAAATACATTTCAATATGTCGTGAAAAGCTCATTGTCCTTGCCAAGAGTCATGTTGTCACTTCCAAGAGCAGATAAATCTTCTCATTCTACCCAGTCTGCATCCAAATCAAATGTATCTACAGCATGTAACCTTTCCACAACCCACCACTATGGCTAGCCTTTTCTGTTATAATCTTCAAATTTATGATATCGTAAGGATATACACACATAAATACATGATATTATGTCCAAGAATAATGTATCATATATTTACATTAATGTTGTTATACCGCTGTTATGCCCATGGGCAAGACATTTTGGGCTGTGAGCGTGATTGCTATATTTATAGGAAGTTATAGAAGTTGTTGAAGAGTTTTAAAACTTGATGAGGCTATTCAGCTAGGAGATAACTCATGACCATATATACTTTCAATCTTTTTCCAATATGTATGTTTAGTATTTCAACTTTCAAGTATTACATATCTATTATTTTCCTGTAATAATGTGTGGAAATTTTACAGTGTTGTGATGTGATTTAGATTGCTGTTTAGTCCTGATATAGCCTTGCTTTAGTTCTAGTTCTTGTTTGGTCTGGGTCTAATCCAGGTTTAAATCCAGGTTTAGTCCCAATTTAAATGTGGTGAGTGTCATTATAAACAGTCATTAAAAATACATTCCCTTATCACCATGGTAACTGTTCTTCATTTTATGTCAAACATGTATTCACCTCCTGAGACTAAGTTCAGAAAGATCAGGGAGTATGAGAAGAGCAGGTCCAGACTTTAGACCTGTTTTCCACAGCAGCACCGGGCCAAGTGTCGTTATGGGTGAAGAACTGCTGTGATTTGCTTCCAAAATTTATTCCACTGATTCATCTGTCTATCTGCAGTGGACGCTCATGTAGTTTTGATCAGTTTCTTTTCGAGCAGCGTAAGTAAATTCCAAGTTAGTCCAATTGTTTGGGACTGGTATATTTTGTTATGATTTGAGTTTTCTTCTTCGGACAACTCGGCCACCCACCTGCAGCATTCCTGATTTCACAACAGAGCACAGTGTTGGTTTAGGCTTTGAAATGCGATCAGGTGCTTTACAAACACACTGACATGAGCAGCCAATCAGTGACCAAATTATTTAAAGGTCTACTGTGTAACTTTTCTGCTGGAGGGTCAGTCACCTCCTTTTCTTATTGTTGTGTCTGGAATGTCCTGCTATGGCATTATCCATCTTGCATTTACTCAGTAACATAGGTTTTTATTGACCTAAAAACTTGACTATGAGTGTGCTCACCTCTCCACAAATCTGACATTTACTTTGACTCTGTGGTGTCACCTGCTGTCTCCATAGAGATAAATAAATGTAATGCCATACTGTGGAACATTCCAGGCATTCCAGTTACCTAGTGCATTTTTAAGTAATCTTTTTATTCAGATGTGTGACCAAGTTATTTAAAGCAACACACACATGTATTTAGTCTCATTTAATGTTTTCTATTGCTTTAAAAGTATACCTATGGACTTTAGCGTAACATTATTTAAACAAACTAAATGTGACAAAAATCCTTTGTAAACCAAAACAAACAGTTTTGTGCAAGACTTAAAGGAGACGTACTGAAGTCATCTTTATTCTCATGCCTTCAAGACACTTTGCTCCAAAAATCTGCTGCTCATTATATATTTTATTTATTTATTGTTTATTTTAGGGACAGGTACAACAAAGAAAGTGAACAATTAAATCATCTTATGCAGGTATCACAGTGTTTATAATTCACCACCAGTCCCCATGAGCACCCCATGAGAGCTTTTAACAGTTCAGATTGCATAAAAAATCAATAAATATAGTGAAATTGTCAATAGAATCAAAGAGTATAAAAGGTATCACACTCTTACAAACTCACACTTCACTCTTTCTCAGACCCTATCTCCCCCTCTGCCCCTGAACATAGTTTCTTTTTCACAAATACCATGAACTTTAGCTTTCCTTATGAGGGACCGGTCCAGCAGCACTGCATTTTGTTGTGATGATGTTTATAGTGATGTAGTACAGGACTTTTTTTTTTTTTATCCTTTATTTATCCCTGTAGGGATAATTATTTCTCTGCATTTGACCCATCCTTCAGGAGCAGTGAGCAGCTCATCTTTCAGGCGCCCAGGGACCCATCTCCATGATCTCATTGCTTAGGCTTGGTCAGGACCTAAGCTGGTGGATTTTACCTATGGTAAAATGTTTTGGGTTGATGGGAAAACTGGAGTGCCCGGGAAGAGCATGCAAACTCCATACAGAAAGGCCCGGACGACTCAAATCTTACGTGAGTGCTAGCCACTCAGCCACCGTGCTGCCCAAGTTGTTTTATTACTGTAAAGCGCCTTAGTAATGTCCAAATTATTAAAATCGTGGGGTTTCAGATGAAATCACAGCATTCTATAGGACAATATTAATTAATAAAGTTGGGAGACAGCTAAAATTAAAATTATTAAAATGCAAAATGATGTTGTAATACAGTGAGTTCTAGGGCTAGGGTTTAGTCACTAATTGAATTGGATACTTCATGGCAAAGTACAATGTAATCAATAGGGAAAACTGGCTCTTGCCCCCTATTTAGGAGTATGACATTATCAGATTCTATAATCTGAAAACTACCAGTAATTACGATTATATAGAAGACAAAAACATATGATGTTATTTGTAAATAATTATGCTTTTATTTTTCTTCTTTTTTGACTTGAACTCAGTTTTGTCTTTAAGTTTTACAGTATGCAACAGAATTCCGGCACCTGACCTCTCAAAGTACTTCAGAGTTCAATGTTTTCGCAAAGGCTGGAGTAGAGACTTGTTTAATTTGACTTTTCTAACATGTTGTTGTGCGAGAGGAAGTGAGAAGAAATCTCTTGGCAGCACTTAAATAACAATTTAGTAATCACACAAACTATTGGAGACTGCCAAAGGTTAAACTCGCACATCTGACATCAGTGAGTAAAGACGCGCCAGACCAGAAAACGGTTCAGCAAACAATTTATCACATTTTTGTTTTCCCTTTTTCATTATGTCCTTCTGAGAGGCCAAGATCTGAAAATAAAATATAATAGTTAAAATACAGGGTTTTTTTAGTTATTGGGCAGGCATTTGATTTAGACTGGGTGATGAATAATTTTCCAGTGAACACAAAAATGGATACATCTGAAATACAATTTAATCAAAGTATTTGTAGTTCCAAAGCAGGTTCCAATAAAAGAGAAATAGGTATTATCTTTTATGTAACCTGCTCAGTGAATTACGTATTTGGCAAAAACAATGCACAGCGTGATGTGTTGCTG
Organism: Paratrypauchen microcephalus; assembly: GCA_036785185.1. Taxonomy (NCBI): domain Eukaryota; kingdom Metazoa; phylum Chordata; class Actinopteri; order Gobiiformes; family Gobiidae; genus Paratrypauchen; species Paratrypauchen microcephalus. The sequence continues at coordinate 7,502,154 of JAVJIX010000032.1, forward strand.
GTCAGTATGAATGCAAGAAGCTGTGATGTCTTTTTGGCATTGCAACATCTGACAGAATTGTAATTTTCTCTCAGATGCCCTTCCTGGTTCGATCATGATTTCATTTGTGACCTCTTTATTTACATAACTATCAAATCCATCAACTCCACAACTCACTCTTCCCTCACCCACTGCCTCTCTGAAATCAAAACATGGATGCAACACAGTTTCCTCAAACTAAACTGTGACAAATCCGACTTAATCATTATTGGCCCCAAAAACATCACCAAATCCACTCAAGACTTCAGCCTGACCATAGACAACACAACCCTCACTCCATCCCCACTCATCCGAAACCTTGGCATTCTTTTTGACACCACACTCTTATACCAACAACACATAAACTATAATCCCCCCCGGGCAATGAGCTAACCAGTGTGGGTCCTTGGGCAAGACCCTTCACGGTACTCCCCCCCGGGCGCCGAAAAAGACGGCTGCTCACTGCTCCTGAAAAAGGATGGGTCAAATGCAGAAGTCAAATTTCTCCCGTGTGTCACTGTGTGTCATTGTGTGTGAGACCAATAAAGGCTTAAGCCTAAACTTAAACTACATAACCCGGACTGCTTTCTTTCATCTCAAAAACATTGCATGACTCCGCCCATCCCTTTCTTTCTCTGCTGCCGAAACTCTCATTCATGCATTCATCACCTCTCGAATCGATTACAGTGAACCCTCGCTCTATCGCGGTTCACTCTTCGCGGCCTCGCTGTTTCGCGGATTATTTTTTTTTTCAATTTTTTTTTTCTTTTTTTTTTATAGTGTAACATTTTTTTTATAGTGTAACAATGTGTTCTGCGTCCTGATTGGCTAAGAGACTAGACCAGGACTAAACGTGGACTAAACCAGGTCTAGACTAGAACTAGACCAGGTCTGAACCAGGATTAAATCACTCCGTGCGGCTTTTGCGTTCGTTTGTGTTTGTTCGGTTTGTGGCTCGGGTTGAGAGGAATCACAGGAGCAAGATGGCGCCTATGGTCGGCTGTACTTCTGCTACCTCTACTATTTCTCGTATTTTTGTGATTTTTCTTGTGCTATATTTTGCATGGTCAGCCCTGTCAACAAATGGCTAGGTCGCGGCTGTTATTCAATATGACAGACATACGTTATTCCGCATCAAGGCACATATGGAAAGTTTTTCTGTTACCTGGCCAGGTACACAGTTTTTCCCTCCTAAACTGGAATGCTCCACGTCATCGCCGGAGTACCTGCTGCTAACACCCCGGGGCAAAAGAAAAAGGAAGCGGGGATCCAGGGCAGGTGTCCAAACCAGGCGGAGAAAACGGCGAGCAAGCGGGACTGGATCTGCGGGGAGCGAACGGTGTCTGATACCGGTTCCTATCTGGGCGTCGGACAGCGAATCTGCGGAGCCACTGCCGCTACGGAGCTGAGTCGCCCGTACTTCTCTGCGGCGTGAGAGGGTCCTGCGCCCTGTCACTTGTATCAAGGATGGAGGTTGTGTCCAGTCTTGTCCGGAGCGTCCAGTCGATCAGTGCGCGTCAGTGTCCGAACGCGCGCAGCCTCTTCGGATGGCCCTGCTTAACGCACGCTCCATATCGAATAAATCCTTTATACTGAGCGACTTGTTTGTCAACGAACACTTGGATTTTATGTTCCTGACTGAGACATGGCAACGCGAACAGGATTTTGTCCACCTTAATGAATTGTGCCCCCCGGACTGCTCCGTGACTGGAACCCCGCGGGCCGCATGGCGAGGCGGCGGTCTCGCGCTCGTTTACCGGGATGGCTTCTGGACACGACAAATTAATCCGGTCGCGTTCAACTCCTTTGAGATGCAGATGACTAAGGTTGGGAACATTGCTTCATTTTATTGTATCTTAATCTATCGGCCGCCTGGACCTGCACGTTCTTTCTTGGATGATTTCACAGACTTGTTGTCTTCTATTATTAAACTTGAGAGAGTTTTGATACTCGGTGATTTTAACCTCCATGTAGATCATCCCTCATCCCTCATCCCTTATCCACGATGAGGGTCAAATCTGTGACAGAGCAGCACGTGTCGCGCACTTCTCCAAGGGGTTGGTGCGCGTCTCGTCCCGGGAGCAGTGCTCCTCGCGCGTCCGGCAGGGCTCCCGGGGCTGTGTCTCCCCCCACGCGTCACTATTAATACATTTTGTTGAAAATCTATGAAAGTTTGAGTGTTTAAACTAGAGACAAATGTGAGAAAAGGTTCATTCCAGGCTGAGAAAAGCGTATAATGTGTGTGGTGAGGCATTTACAGCCTTAAAACATGTAGAATAATTGTAAAATATAAAGTTGTCCTACTTTGCGGATTTCACTTATTGCGGGCTATTTCTGGAACCTAACCCCCGTGATAAACGAGGGATTACTGTACTGCAATAGCCTTTTCTATGGTCTACCCTCCAAAACTCTCAACAAACTCCAATACATCCAAAACTCTGCTGCCCGCCTCCTCACCCACACCCGCTCCCGAGACCACATCACTCCTGTCCTCCAAAATCTCCACTGGCTCCCCATCCCTCAGCGCATCCAATTCAAAGTCCTCCTCCTGACCCACAAAGCCCTCCATAACCTGGCCCCATCATACCTCTCTGACCTCCTGCACCGCCACACCCCATCCCGCTCCCTCCGTTCCTCCGACGCCAACCTCCTGTCCCTCCACTACAGGACCAAGCTCCGAACCTGGGGCGACAGAGCCTTCTCCATTGCTGCCCCCACTCTCTGGAACTCACTCCCACAACCTATCCGTGACTGCTCTGACCTCCCCACCTTTAAAAAACTGCTCAAGACTCACCTTTTTAAAACTGCTTTTAATATTTCTTAATGTTTAATGTTTTTCTGATTGTTTATTGTTTTGTTACTTGTTTTATTACTGATTTTACCTCTTGTACAGCGTCTTTGAGTGTCTTGAAAAGCGCTTTATAAATCAAATGTATTATTATTTACATATACAATGTACAATTTGTACATTGAGTTGGTGTTCTCCCTGCATCTCTGTGTCTTTGAGCAGGGTAGTTCATCCATATTATTTTTTGTGTGTGCATATACAACAAAAAAAGGGACCACTGCATTTATTTCTGAAATCAACATCTCTACATGTATTACAGCCATTCCATTCCAGCGTCTGTTGAATTCCAATACAAACACCAAGCCGAGCTACTTCAGTTCTTGCACCAGGAGTGAAATAATGTCACCCAAGAACAATGTGAAAGACTTGTGGAGAGCATGCCAAGACGCATGAAAGCTGTGATTGAAAATGGAAGCGTTTATTTGTCATTGTAAACAACGAGAAGACTTGGAAATGGACGGGTCCATGGACCTTAAAGCAGCCGACATGGGGGCGCTAACGTCCCACCTCTCTCTTCAGTGATCCAAGAACATAAACAGAATAGAAAATGCAGATACAATCACAGTAGTCACAAACACATATGAGGTAATACAGTGGAACTGTAAACATTGAGGTCTTTTTTTGCTTGGAAATACATTACGGGAGGGGAGAGGGGAAAAACGAGATGGAAAACAGAGAAATATATTATTGACAAAATAAGGGTTATTGCATCAAATATTGATTCCTGAACTCTTCTTAAGTGTAAGCATTAGTATTATGTTGTTTTAAAATGAATTTGATCTTGTTTCTTTGCATTGTTTGAGGTCTGAAAACATGTATCTTTTTTGTTATTTTGACCATTTGTCGTTTTCTGCAAATCAGTGCTCTAAAACGATAATATTTTTATTTGGAATTTGGGGGAAATGTTGTCAGTAGTTTATAGACTCAACAAAAATGTTCCTTTTGTTCAAACACATACCTATAAGTAGTCAAATCTGAAAAACTGATAATTTTGCAGTGGTCTCTTTTCCAGACCTGTAGATAAATGGTTTCTTGAGATAAATTTTTGAGCATCTACCTGAAAAGTTACATACATTGCATACTGTACTATTCACACACTTTAAACCTAAATATACTGTATATACATGTAGCTGTTTTCTATTTAGCCCTAGATTCACACACACTTTGATAAATAAAAAAAAAATTAATCCCGCAACTTTCCACCTTGCCTGCTCGAGAATCGTCTCAAACACTCTCTTCTTTTTAATGCCTTCTTCCCAGACAAATATTCCAAACGGTTTTGCAATTAATATGGTAAGTGGAGCAAAACCTCACAATGTCACTTTTCATTAACACGTGTTTATATCTTTCAATGTGTGTCCGACCAGAGCTGGGTAAATACTCTGATTTTCGGGTGCGCTTGGTTACTGTTTACCAGCCGGTGACAAGGGGTTGAAGTTTGACAGGAAAGACATGCAGTAGGTGGCCAACCATCACTCAGGCACATGCTGATAGGAAAACTGGGTGTCCATCAGTTTGCAGTTAATATAAATACACACATGTACAGTCAGGGCTTGTGTGAGGAGGAGGGCAGGGTTGGGGATGACCACCAAAGAGCAGCTTCACCAACCTGGTCTTTCCGCTTGGATTTTCCCTTATACACGGAGACGCTGGCCTGACGCACAAGGCTCCAGCTGGGAAAACATGGCACAGCAGAGGGAATTGTGGGAGCAGGGAGGGGCCCAGGTAGACACTCCAGAAACAACTATTTTAAATGTCAATTTTTGATATTTGACAATGTTTAAGATTTAAAAAATGGGAATTATGGATACAGCAAGGTAGTAGTAGAGCAGGCATCTTGCTTACTGCTATTAGACTTAGACAAACTTTATTGATTCACAAGGGAAATTGTTTTGGGTACAGTAGCTCACTCATCAAATATAATATATAACAGAGGGTAAAAAAAAAATAGCAATGAAAATAGCAAACAAAGAGCAATAAACCACTGTCAGATGAGACATAATTATACAAATAAAAATACTGATAATAAGTGTATATGTACAAATCAGATTTAAAGAGAAAGTAGTAATAAAATATAAAATTTTATATAATATTGACAAGGTACACTGTCATTCCGAGTGTCTGGAAATGGGTTGTCAAAAAAAGCTCATATTTCATAGTTCATAGTTAGCTTTATTGTCAAATTCTGCCACATGTACATGACATACAGCGAATCAAAATTTCGTTTCTTGTTTCATTTCTGGCGCGTAACATTGCGGACTGAGCCACGTTGTTTCTCTTACACAGTTCCACAAGTATGTTCATGATGTAATCCGGGCATTAGTGGGGTATCCACAGATTGGAAATGGTACAGTTCCTCAATCCGTGTCACCTTCTGATGTGATACCATCACCAGTTTTCCGTCCAGAAGTGTCGGCTCCCCCGAACCTACTTTCCTTTGTGAAAAAAGCCAATTGCATTGAGGGACCAGCTTCTCAATTCCATAATTTAGGATTCGAAAAAGCCACTCCAACAGGAGAAATAAGAGACAAGACAGGAGAAAAAAAAACACCAAAACACCAGACACAGAGCAGCTGATAAGGGAGGAAGAAGAAACATGTCTGCTCTCAACGACAGCTAGAACAGAACAATACCAAATATTATAAAATACCAATACACAGTTATTAATACTAAAAGTGTTAAGATGCACTTATGACCAATTCAGAAAAATAAGCTTTAGAAAGAGTGGATCTATATTAGAACTAGTATTACACAATATGTAATAGTAAAGATGCACTGTGATTTTTTTCTGATTGAGGATGTGCCAGCAGCATGTCTCCATGGAGATGTTTTTTGATTTGGCTGAATTAGAAAGTGCCACAGTATGGCATTATACTTATCCATGTAGCATCTGTTTCATTATGAGTGGTTGTATTCATGCATTGTTGTGGTGATCGGAGTCACCTCTCCATTGATCCAGTCTGTAACTTGTCCTCGTGGTACCTGCTTGTTTCCATGCTGATAGATAAGTTTCATGCCATACTGTGGAACATTCTAGCCAAAGCAGTCACACCTCCTTGGAAACAAACAGGTGTCTTCCCTCAGAAATGTTATTCTGTGCACCTTAAAAGATACTACTATCTTGTGTTGAAAATTACGTTCCATTGCGTAAAGAAATGTTTTTATTATCATTGTAGAATCCAAGTGTTAAATACTTCACTGCAGCAATCATGAACCCCTCTCCAGCTTGTTCCAGGAGCCTGATTTTAGGTTGATGATGACCTAGAAAGGAAATATTACAGAGAAAGAAATAGTACACACATCACATACATATATAGTAGTAGTAATAGTACACATGGTCTGGGAACTATGGGTCACCGTGTCATTGTACTCCTCAAGATACCTCCTCACTATCCTCAGGATCGGGTCCGCACTACCTTCTGGTTTTAGATTTCTTTCTGTTGTAAGGCTGAGGTCAAAATAATATCTGTGCAAATTTAGTTGTGGAAACTCTTCATTAAAAAATATGGTTTAATTTATGAATGCAATGAAATTCAATTGCTTCATTTTGTGATCCATTTTGTGCACAGTGGTCTGGGGCAGAGGGCTCTGCAGCACAAACAGTCCGTAATACAGTTAATCTGAAGGAACAGCTTTGTAAAAGTTCTGTACCACTTTATTTAGATCACTGTAAAATGGCGGATTGGATGTCTCAGCTGTTTTATTGGCTTTAAAATGTTGACACCAACTTCACGTTTAGGGCCATGTGTTATTTTTGCATAGAGAGGAGTCTGGTTTAAGGTGTTAAGGACACATGCTCTGGTGTTGTGTGAAATTCTGGTGTTTTATTGTAATAAAAATGTGGGTGGACATCCAGCAGGTCTTTGAGCATCAATAGTTAGGGTGCTCTTGATCCCTGGAACATAATGTACAGTACCTTTTTTTATATCGAGCCAACAAACTTTAATGGAGAAAATAGTATAGATACAGTATGTTTAAATGTGTTGTGTTTTGTATTACAGAAACCCTGCTGAGCTTCGTGGATGACATCTTGTCTGGTGCCAGGTCTCCTTGCGTGATGCTGGGGGACATCCCCGACCTGCTCTCCTCCTCCATCAGTCTGATCGTCCGCTGCCTTGAGCCTGATACCACGTACATGTAAGTGCACTCTGGAAATAAATGTTTTCAACATTTTCATAGGCACAGTTTTACAATACTGCAGTAATATGTCATGGTCTGTAGTCTTTTGATTTCCACCTATAACTATCATCATGATACACAGACAAAATACAGATTTCCTCTGAAAGAAAGCACTAAGGTTACATGTGTGCTCATCCTGATCTGGTCCATGGCAAGGTGCACTACATGTGCTTTATCCTTGGAGAAGTCAGTTCATTTGTCTTCACTGACAGCCTCACATACTTGACTGACCACTGTCTGTTTGGGATCCTGTGGTTTATATATACTTTTATTTTACTTTTCAAAGCACAAGGTGAGAGACAGGAGCATGTTATGATGAATCACTGCTGCACAGATATACTTTTCACAAATAACAAACAGTGTTGGGGGTAACTCGTTACAAAAGTAATTAATTACTGTAATGCATTACGTTTTGGTGTAACGCAGTAATGTAACGCATTACAGGGAAGAAAATCTGTAATATATTACTCGTTACAATGCCAGTAATGCACATTACAATGTATTTTAACCTGCTTTGTTTTTGTGGGTTTTGCGTTTTCTTTGTACAAAGTTCGCGGATCACCGCGAGATCAGCTACTGAATCTGATAAGTCCGCGCAGAACATTACATTTCATACAAAGTTCCGCGAGATCAGCTAGTGATATAAACGTCCGCGCAGACCATTCCATTTCCTTTTACTTCGTCTCGAACTGGCAGACTGACAAAGGATGACAGAACCAGAAGAATCGGATAGTGCTAGCTCCTTTTCAAGATGGGCATACGCTCACTACTTTCACTTCATTCAAAATAAGGACTCCAAGAACATTTTAGTTAAATGCACACTGTGTGAATCCCAAACCTCTTTCCACGTTGAAATGCAGTAAGCAATTTGACGAAGCACTTGCAGAGGTGCCATAGCACCACAAAATTAGTCAGGAAAGGAGGGGATGGGACAGGGAACGATACAACCCCAATAAAGCAGCCGAAACTGATGTTGACCCGACCAGAGAATCTCCAGCCACGAGAGGTGAGAAGGCTCGTTGCCGAGTATATTGTGGAAGACATGCTGCCACTCTCCACGGTGGAGTCGCCCACTTCAATTCAATTAATACTAATATGCAAATATGTGCAAATAAGTTATGGTGCAGAATGTATAGGTAGGGCAATGAAATAAATGGGTATAAATTATGATTAACAGAGGGCAATACAGCTGGAACTATCTTAATAGCTATACATATGGGCTATATTCACAGATGTGTATACCAAATGTGAAAATGCCATTTGCTACAGAATTGAAGAGGATGGCAGTGAACAGGTGCTGGAGTGCATGGTAAGGTGTGGCAAGAAGGGAAAGGACGATTTATCTTTTGGTATTGTAAGCGGGTAAGAAGCAGTTACTGAACATGTTGGTTTTCAGTCTGCAGGCTCCCAAAACCTCCTGGATGGCAGGCGAAAGTCATGACACATGAGAGATTTGCACTGTAGATTGCCAAATCCTTATTTCCAGTCATTTTGGCGAGGGTAACTTAAGTAATGCAAAAGTAGTGTAATGCCTTACTTTTTATTTAGAGTAATATTGTAATGTAAGGCATTACTTTAAAATGACAGTAACAAGTAATAAGTAGTGCATTACAGTTTTTGAGTAACTTGCCCAACACTGTTTATAAAGGAGAAATTCAATTTGTCAACTGGACAAAATTTTATTTGGTTGAATACGCTCATCCAAGCTGCTTCTTCAATTCTGGTCAGACACTGGTGAACACTGTCTTATATCTGCTTGAAGGGAGGAGCTAAATACAATGAAATTGAGACTGCCACATCTATTTGTTTACAGTTTCTGTTAGTTAAGTAGGCCCATTAAATATGCAGTGGGAGTGGAGTGTGGGGTCTGGTTAGCAGAACCATTCAGGGCCATAATGGGTGTTTTCACATCTCTGGACCTGACCTGCTGCCCTATTGTCTTCTTTGTTTGTTTTGATTTAGGTTTGAGGATAGAGTTATAGACGGGAGACAAATGATGACCTCCATTTCTGTTCAAGGAAGGATTCTCTTTCTTGGCAAAAATAGCTTCTTGGATTCTACCTGAACAACTGAGGGACGCTACACAAAACTCAATATATCTTTACGTCAGTTTGTGAGAGTTTTAGATAGCTTTAGGGCATGTTAAAACTAATTTATAGTAAATGTGTTAAGACTTGCCTGTGTTCAGACCACTATCATTGAGTATCATATCCAACAGTTGCTGTATTTTTTTCCTCTTATTTATTGAGCTCACAAATTATATTGATTTCTAACTGACTTTTTGCTTACATCTCCTGTTGTTTTGCAGTTCTGCGTTCAACATATTTATATTGTTTTGTATGCGAACACACTGAACACTATAAGCTTTCAGTCTTTGTGTGAGACGAGTTCCAGTTCCCCCTCACACAGCTCGGCACCTCATTCATCTCCTGTTATCTGCTCCATCTGGGCCTGCACACATTACAGTATAAGAAGACTTTCTATAGCACCGAAGCTTCAGAGAGATCACTAATGTATCGTGTGCTTAAGCCCGTAGCACATGTGTGATGCAGAAGGCAGACATCACACTGTGCTTGTACGTCAGTCCATAGTGTTCAGTAGGGCCTTATGGTTATTGAAAGTAAGTAAGTAAGTAAGTAAGTAAATTGTATTTATATAGCACATTTAAAAACAGTGAGAACTGGCCAAAGTGCTGTACAATGTCAAAAAGCTAAAAATAATAATAAATAGTATTAGTGTACTGTCACTCAAGTATGTAGAGAGCCAAAGTGCATGATGGGTAAATACTGCTTACAGTGTCTTCATGCACGTGGTGAATGTGCTACCTCTGCTAATATGTTGTCACATTTGTGAGAAGTGTAATTGTGGATTCAGACACTGGGGGGAGATGTGCATTCGGAGAAATTGGGCTTTGTACTGTGGAGATATCATGTATTATGGACACGTTTTGTTATGACTTACACTGGCATCCCACAAGACTACACAATATTAGATATTAGTCTTAACAAATGAGGACAATGAAAGACAATAGAATGCCCGACTACAAGGTGAAGACAAGTTCATATTCATTTAAATTTTAGTAGATAAATAAATAGTTTAATTTGGCATTTGTTAATTCAACATTTTACTTACTTGATGTAAAAATGCATACTGTAAAAGCAAAGGTTGGAAAATAAATAGTTTCACGAGATTAAATAATAAAATAAATAATACAGTATTATACTAAATGGAATCTTGTGACCTTTAAGCCATGTCATAGCCATGTTACCTCTTCAAAAAAACATACCTGGAGTTCTGTTTTGCTTCACTGACACATGTTTGAGTAACACTTTATTCTTCACTAGTCTATCTGCATCTCCAAAGCTCAAAACACTGTTCCACTTTGTGATGTCATGAATCAGTAGTGTTTGAGTAAACAGCTAAATTTTACCTTTTGTTCAGTACAGATTCCAGACAATTGCAGGACTGACATCATCCAAATGATTCTAGTGAAAATGTACGGAGTTTAAAAACATAGTGGGGCACATCCTTTATTACCACATGACATCACAACGTGGAACAGAGTGTTATCAGTTTGAGAGAAGTAACCAACCTAAATATACAGGGTTTAACACATGTGAATGAAACTAAAGACTATGTTTTGGATGAGGATTTTGATTTTTATACTATATATTTTTAGCATCTGGAAGAATAGTAAGCTGAGGTACAGATGAAGGGTAGATTCACCTCCATGGACTAATATACTTGTGTGGAAATTTTAATGGGGATTTTTGAAAGTACTTGCCAGACATGTTCTATCTTGGCTTAAAACGTCATTGATGGGATTTTGTTTGTTTGGGTTTTTTTAGGTTCCGGTTGTGGGCAGTGGACACCACAGGACGCCGCTCCAGCCCGAGCGAGGTCACAATCAAAACGCCCTGTCCCACTGTGGATGACGTCAAAGCACAAGGTGAGAGACAAGAGCATGCTACGATGATTCGCTGCTGCAGTCAGCCATAAATAACAAACTCTAATTACCATGTTAATGAGAGCTTTAGATAGCTTTACTATTAATTAAAAACGTATTTATAGTAGATACATTAAGAGTGTTCAGACCACTTTCATTGAATATTATATTCAACATTTACAGTATTTTTTTCTTGTATTCATTAAGTCTTTTGTTTAGGTGTCTATTAGGTGGGAATGAGTTATTTGGGTTTATTTTCTTGATGGGTAAAACACCACATCAGTACCAGACAAATTGTGCAAACCATCATAGTGGTCTTTATACTGACCTAGAAAAAGTGTTCAAAAGTTCAAAATTTAAGGAAAAGGTCCTGATCTTATCCAGTTGAATATTGTAATAAAAACATTGCATAGGTGAACTCACACTTAAAGGTGTAAAGTCTCTGGTGGAGGGTCTGGCACCTGCTTGTCTCCAGGTGTTACTGCTTTCTCTTCCACAGTATGGAATTAAACTTATCTATCTTGCATTACTTTCACCTACAAACAATTTTATTGTAAAAAAAAATCTTGCATTCTGTGAGTGGTCTCCTAAATGTCTGGTGCTGATATGTGTTTCCTCCATAGAGATGCCATACTGTTGGGTGGGCCCTCCTCTGAAAAGTTACATGGTGCACCTTTCATTTTTCATGCAGGTGCAAAACAAAATAGCCATACTTATATATATTTCTTATATACTTATATCATATTTCACAGGAGTGAAACATTATACTTTTAAACCTTTAAGTACTTTGTTTATTTAGATCTAATGCACACTGCTTCCACTTTCACTTGACATTATGGCTTGGCATTTACTCAATTTTTCCTTAAAGCACTGCATTAAAGGTAATTGTGCACTGCTGTAATAAAACATGTCTGTCCCCACATTGCCTGGTAATATGCAAATTGTACACTGTAAAATAATATGCCACAATTAAAGTGAATGTTGATGCAGTGCGTGCCACTAGCCCTGCTCCAGACAGTAAAGAGTGATACTCCCGGGCATTTGGTTTTAATGCCTGGAATACATGAGCACTGGTGTAAAATCTGATACTTCCACTTCAGAGCACTCTTTATTAGTACTAACAGCCAAAGCAGGTGGATGCATTCCTGACCTGATGAGGCATGTTAGCCAGTGAACATTCGTCACTCCGACCACAGATTCCTTCCATTATTTTATTGTTGATTTATTTCTTTTCACCCTTTTTAATACCCAGGGTTGCATGTAAAATGCCATCTGTATAATTCATCATCAAAGTGGGCACTATAACTTACCAACCTACTTTAAATTATAAGCAGTGGTAGGCAGCATAGGTGACATTAAAGCTACATCATACCATTTTCAAATCACTATAAGAGTTTTTTACAAGAATACCTTTAATTCTCACTCAACCTTTTTTCATTTGTTGTATTTCTTTGGATTTTTTAAACATTTTTCACTTGAATTATTATTATTATTATTTCATTTGGCCTGTTTCTGATGTACTTTTATAATATTACATTCTTGTTTGCTGTTCTTTATCTTTAGAAACAGCTGATAAGATCTACACACATTGTTAGTTTTGACATGCATAGATTTTTGTCCATGTGCACAGCATGAGAGCAGCTTTTTTAATGCTGAAGTCAAACAGTATGGACCTCCAATGCTCAGTCAGTCCAGCAATATTTGTGTCTTTTTCTTGCAGGTTTGCAAGCAAGAAAATACTTTAAATAGTAAAGGTCCTACACAAATTTATACTCAACAAAAATATAGACGCAACACTTTTGTTTTTGCTCCCATTTTTCCTGAGATGGACCCAAAGATTCAAAATTCACTCCAGATACACAACACTACCATTTCTCTCAAACATTGTTCACAAATCTGTCCAAATGTGTGACAGCGAGCACCTCTGCCCCGCCAAGACAATCCACCCCACCTCACAGGTGCGCCACATCAAGATGCTGATCTGACATCATGACCAGTGCACAGGTGCACCCCAGACTGCCCACAATAAAAGGCCACCCTGAAATGTGCATTTTTTTGCTTTGTTGGGGGTCTGGGGACTTAGAACCAGTCAGTATCTGGTGTGACCACCATTTGCCTCATGCAGTGCAACACATCTTCTTCGCATAGAGTTGATCAGATTGTCATTTGTGGCCTGTGGAATGTTGGTCCACTCCTCTTCAATGGCTGTGCGAAGTTGCTGGATATTAGTGGGAGCTGGTACACGCTGTCGTATACGCCGGTCAAGCACATCCCAAACATGCTCAATGGGTGACATGTCCGGTGAGTATGCTGGCCATGCAAGAACTGGGACATTTTCAGCTTCCAAGAATTGTGTACAGATCCTTGCAACATGGGGCCGTGCATTATCTTGCTGAAACATGAGGTGATGTTCATGGATGTATGGCACAACAATGGGCCTCAGGATCTCATCACGGTATCTCTGTGCATTCAAAATGCCATCAATAAAATGCACCTGTGTTCCTCGTCCATAACAACCTTTGAAGAGGAGTGGACCAACATTCCACAGGCCACAATTGACAATCTGATAAACTCTATGCGAAGAAGATGTGTTGCACTGCATGAGGCAAATGGTGGTCACACCAGGTACTGACTGGTTCTGAGTCCCCAGACCCCCAATAAAGCAAATAAAATGCACATTTCGGGGTGGCCTTTTATTGTGGGCAGTCTGGGGCGCACCTGTGCACTGGTCATGATGTCGGATCGGCATCTTGATGTGGCGCACCTGTGAGGTGGGGTGGATTGTCTCGGCGGGGCAGAGGTGCTCGCTGTCACACATTTGGACAGATTTGTGAACAATGTTTGAGAGAAATGGTAGTGTTGTGTATCTGGAGTGAATTTTGGATCTTTGGGTCCATCTCAGGAAAAATGGGAGCAAAAACAAAAGTGTTGCGTTTATATTTTTGTTGAGTGTACTTGTAACTCTAGTGAGCTTTTAGCCATGATAAAATGTTATATACCTGGAGTTGTGTTTTGTGTCATTCACACATGTTTGAGTAACCCTGTATTAGTCTGTCTACATCTCCAAATATTAAAATGCCCTGTTCCACCTTGTGATATCATGAAGAGGTGGTTTTCAAGTTAACAGCTCCTTTTTACCTTTTGTTTAGTATAAACTGGCAAGCCAAGCCTGAAATTATTCAATTGATTCCAATGAACATGTGTGGAGTTTAAAAACACAGTGGAGCACTTCCTGTATGACATGACACATGGTACAAGGTGCAACAGGCCTAAATTCAGCCTAAATATGCATGGTCGGTGTGTTAAACATGTGTGAATGAAACAAAACAACTCCAGGTAGGTTTGTGATGAGGAAACAACATTATAACATAGATTAGAAAATATCATAATATTTGCCCTTTAAATGCAGAAAGAGCAAATCTGTTTATCTGTTTGCTGCTTTTACAGTAAATTCCATAGGTGAACAAACAATATTTACCAATTTACAAGAATAAAATCAGGTACCATACCTTTAACTCTCATTTAAGTGAATTTTTAAGTACTTTGCAATTACATAGTTGTTGTTGGTCTGTTTCTGATCTTTAGAAATAGCTGATAAAATCTACAACCTGTTTAATGGCTACACCAGTGGGAAGGAGCAGCAGACGGCCTACAACACCTTGATGGACCTGGGGGCACCCACTCTGCACCGAGTGCTCTACCACTACAACCAGCGCTACGAGAGCTTTGGAGAGTTCACCTGGAGGTGTGAGGATGAGCTCGGACCAAGGTAACCTTTTAATTTTTAGGTTTGCATGCATTACATCAGTTTTCAGTTGAGGAACTGATGTTGTTAAATATGTTACAATAAGACTCATAGATGGACTCATGATTGGTGCGTTTGCCTGATTTAGCCCCAAACTTTTATCTGCAGCTTTTGCCAAACAATACAAATAATGATCATTTTTAGTTTTGTTTTGTTAATAATCAAAATCACTGCTCACCAGATCATAATTCTGTCTAAAGTTAACTTGCAACAACAGTGTAAATACCATTATGAGAGAAATATGTTTTAACAATATAGATACAATAACAATCATAGTTGGTTTGCCTGATTTGACCTCAAACGCTACTCTGTCAGCTCATGTCAAACAATCCATATAATAAATATGTATGCTGTGTCAAAATGATTGTTTTAGACATCCAAATTGGGCTTGAGCCTTGATAATAAGTCATAAACATGCAGGATCTCTGGACTTGTTGAATAGTTTAGCATGTTTCTCTGTGAGGTTTTATTCTGTAGGGGCCAATAAATATCATATAGTTTTGGCTCAGTTTATAGCTCATGACACCTGGAATCAACACTTTCAGCACCTGATATTTCATGAGAGGATATCCTCAAAGCAAGGCAACAAGATGTTGATCAAGTTAGATTATAACCCAGCTGTTTGGGACCTGGGAGATACTATTGCTAAACCTAGAATGTTCCACAGTATGGCTTTAAAGGTACTATATTATACAAAATTGACTTTTGTAAGCTTTAAACCATGTTAGAACAATGTTACCTCATCAAACACATGACTGGAGTTGTTTCAGCCACATGTAATAGTAATATATATATATATTTTTTTAATTAATCTATCTACATCTCCAAAGGTCAAAATGCTCTGTTCCACCTTGTGATGTCATGTAGAGGTAGTTTTCAAGTTAACAACTACCTTTTACCTTTAGTTCAGTAGATATTTCAATCAATCATCCACATGGTTCTAGCGAAGGTGTAGTTTAAAATCACAGTGGAGCACTTCCTGCATTACCACATGACATCACAAGGAGAGTTTTCCGTTTAAGAGAATAACTAAATATGCAGAATTAGTATGTTAAACCTGTGTGAATGAAACAAAACACAATTCCAGGTATGTTTTTGATGAGGAGACAAAACTGTCAGAAAACAGCATAATATATAAGGCCCTTTACCTTATATATTATGCTGTTTTCTGACAGTTTTGACTTGCATTTTTCAATTACTGGATATTATTGCTAAAACGATCATCATACATACATTCTTACAGCAAGTGGGCCCCCCTTTCCACTGATCTAACCTACCTGCTCATCTCTATGGAGTTTAATGTCGTACTGTGGAACATTCTAAGCAACACAGTTGCGATTGAGACAGGAGACGGTCATTCCATCAGAAAAGTTACACAGCGCACCTTTAAGTTCTTGATTTATAATGCAAAATAACAACAGTTGCATGAGATTTTCAATAATAGTTTAGCGCAGTGACGGACTGTGATTAAAAAAATAATCACGATCACAGGCAGGCCTATGGTCGACAACGCCACACATGAAGCATTTATACATTAAGCATTTAGGGTGGATTTTCTAAGACGATGGAGGCACGTAACAACCGAATACCTAGCGGGTGGACCACGCATTGTCGGGGCCGCGGCCCCTCTGGCATGTGTCCAAATGCCAGACCACTCAGTCCGTCACTGGTTTAGCGACATGCAAACTAAATTAAAGAATGATTATTATATTTTTAGCCTTACAGTAATCACCCAGCAGGCCACAGCATGGTGTATTTTCTATAAGTCATCCACAACTGCTAATAGGAATATTAAAACCAATGAGATATAGAGTAGTATTTTTTGAGCCTGCAATCTCACTCATCCAAGTATGTCCCACAATGACAAAGATAGTTTAATGGATACATAATAGAAAGCCAAGCCTTTATTAGTGGTCACATCTCTGATATGCAACCCTATAAATGTACATTCCATCAAGCAAATTGATCATCAAGTAGAGCTTAATGGTCAATTTATCAGACAGATTTAACAGTATACAAAATCATGTAGTTCCAGGTCACAGCAAGAACAACAATAAACATGGGTCATTTTAATAATTTGTCTCTAGTGTGTGTAAAACATTATTCTTAACCATTCACAAGTGCACACTCACAGTCTGGCTGCAAAATGGAGAAAAAGTGGCATGTAGACAAGACTCTCTCAGTCAAAATGAATGTTACCAACGGTTGCAAAATTCAAAACCCCAACACAAGTCTAGTTTTTTATGGTCCAAGCCATTTAAACATGTGGTGAAGCTGGGGAGATGTAAAATCACAAATAATATTATTTATTAGCGGTGCCATTGCCCCCTGCAGGTCTTACCCACAGACTGAAATGTCTTGACATGACTCACACTATACTTAGTTTGGAAATACTTATTTATATTATGTATAACTTGTAAAATACTTGTATCCCTTTAGTATTTTACAAAGCCATTTTATGTGTAAGTGTAATATAAATTAATGACGTATAGTAAGGTGGGTAATCAGACAGAAGTTTCCATATTTGTCAAAAATACTACTGTTTATCTGCAACAAGATACTACAAAATCGTAGTTTAGTGGTCCTCCATGTGCTTGTCTTCATTAAAATAATATTGATGTTTCACAGTTTGGCATATAAATTATTTATCCCCATGGAGACAAGCAGCTGACGACTCCAGGCCATGTTACAGGCCATATCTGCGGAGAGATGTGTGTATTTTTGAACAACGAAATACCAGCAGTTTAATCATTGCAAGATGGATCAGTTTTCCTACTATGGAACTTTCATTCAAAAAACGATTACATCTCTATAGCAACAAGCATGTGGCAGACCCTCCAGTTACGTATTGCACCTTTAATAGAAAAGTCAACATTGTTTCAAAGTAAATAAGTTTGCAAACACATCTGTCAGTGCAGAGTCCAACTTGTTTTGATTCTCGGAGGTGCGGGACAGATGTCTTCCAGTGCACTGTCTCTGATTGTAGCCACTTTGTTTGTGTGAATTAGAGTTATGGGGGAAATTCATTCAAAGTGACTGGGAAGGAAAGACAACTCAACCCTCTGACTTCACCGGGCTCATTTAGCCATGCTCCAGCCCACATACTCCTTCCCAAATAGAGATGATATATACTGCCAGCCATCTGTGCAGTATAAAAGTACTTTGAAATGGCCCATTGCAGTACATGCGTTTACTCAGTCAGATGAAACTGATTAGACTCTCCTATGGTCTGAACGTACCTTAAGTTGTTTTAATGGGGACACATGCTGAACAGACTGGATGTTCTGGGAGACACAGCCGCTCAAGTCATTAAAATGCTCTTTACTTAAAGTTAGGGGTGATTAATGCTAATACATAATAGCATGGTGGGTTTAGTAATACACAAGTAGAGCGTTCAAGGTTAGCAACAGTAATTATAAGATGCTGTGGGGGAAAGAGGTTTTTTTTTTTTGTTTTTTGTTTTTTTACCAAATAATGCACTCCTGTGAAAATTTAACTTGGGTACAAAATACAAAGTACAAAGTGTATGCATGAAAAACTCATAAAAATTATTTGTTAGACAGTGTGACTAACTCCCACAGACGAATGCTGTCATTGTGTCCTTGGGAGAGACACTTAACCCGCCTCACCTCCAGTGTCTGCGTACACTGGTGTATGAATGTGTGCGGGAAGGGGTGAGTGGTTCCTTGATGTAAAGAGCTTTCAGTGCCTTGAAGGTGGAAAAGTGCTATATAAAAATGTGACCATTCACTACAGAAAGGAGCGGAGACCAAAATGAGACCGCAACAGATTGAGACAATTATGAATCAGTATGTATTGTCTATGATTTTAGAACTAATGTGTATTAAGTACATCTCTTCAATTACTAAATTACAAGAACAAGGACAGGTTTAAAAGTCAACTCAAATACAGTACCATGAGTATTTACTTTCAAAGTTCAAAGTTCAAAGTCAGCTTTATTGCCAATTCTGCCATATGTGTTCGACATACAATGAAACGAAATTTCGTTTCTCTCTGACCAAGCAGTGCAAAAAGACAGTGTACAAAATACAATATAAAGACAACACAAAAACTTCTATGATCTTCTTCTAAAATCAGTGCAAAAGAATAAATAAATACCTATTTACAGATGTCCAAAAATGTGCAGTGTGCATCAAAATGTGCAATAGAATGTGCATTGAACATAAACATAAAAATAAATGTGCAACAGTAGTAACAGTAGTAGTTGCCACCCCGGTTATAAGTTTTCAGTGACACTATACAAATGTGATGAATGATTTTTTTCCAGCAAGGAAGGGTGTTCTGTGGTAGAGCTTTCCAGCCTCTCAGAAGAGAAGTGGTACATTAAATTCATAAAATAAAGCGGGTGCAATAACTCGAGTATGCTAGTTATCCTGTTATTGTAGGTTTCTTGACATGATTTTGTAAGGTAAATTGAACTCTAAATTGAACTAGTTGAATGAAAGTGCCACAAAATTATTCTGTTTACGTCTAAGCTATGTGACACACTTACCAAAAATTCCAAGGATAGGCTCCACCAACGCAAATTGTGGTTAGAGCTAGCATCTCCATAACCTTTGGCCTAATATTTTGACAAACCCAGTGCCTCCACAGATGATCTTCCTTGGATCATTTTCAGACAGTTTTGGTTTTCCTGATTCTTTAAAATTGTTGCATGAAAACTATTCTCTCTTTACACAGTCCAGATATATGAAACCATTTGGAGCGTTGTCTCTACATTGCACAAGCCACAAACCTTCACCGATGAGACTTGATTTGACCCATGCACCGCTGTCTCCTAAGTCAAAATAATTCCCCCTTTTTGCCTGTCATGAATAAAGAGCGCTTGATGCAAGATTTTCATTAGCATGTCAAAATATAGATAACGTTTTCAACTTTTGGCACTTTGGAAACTCCTATCAGCCAAGACAAAGTAATATGTAAACAATGGAACAGGTCTATAAGACTTTATCATTCTTGTGGCCGAAAATATTCCATTCTGTTTTTAGAAGTGTATCCGATCTCACTGACGAGACCGTTTGGCACACTTCGCGGGACATTTTTGTGGACCTCTTTCATGCAACATTGCGTGACATTTCTGAATAAAACCATAAACTTGGTGAAAGCCTTTTTGTACTTGACACTTCTTACTCCCCATAGGCCCAGATCTTGTCGTCAGTTGAAATTCACTGCTATTTTGTTGACATTGAAACCCTATCCTTACTATTTTAGCCCAAACCATGTCCTTGGTTGGACTTTTCGAAAAAAAAATTCCAAAATATTTGTGTCTTTATTCCAGTTTTGTTTTTACATGAGTCCCTCTCCAATCAGACAACTACTTGAGATAATAGTATTGTTATGGTTGGCTTTTGTCCTCAGGAAATCTCCAGCATAATAATTACAGACTGTTTTCTTTGCTTGTTGGGCTTTTTATAGACACAAGAAAGACAAAAAATATACGCAGTTAACACAAGTGCCCTTAGCTCTGGCTGCCATGGTGATTTATTAGTTCCTGTGTTACTTGAGTGAAGAAAAACACAGCACTATTGACATACAGCAATATCCATTTCTAGTTAAAAGTATCTTGTCATCACTTAAACCTTGACTTTTATGAGTAACTTGTTGGGCCATGATGTGAAGAAACGTCCAAGAAACTTTACTTTTTCCATCAATACATTGTAAAACTATGACTTTGAAAACCTGTCAAGTATGTGTAAAAATATTATACATGAGATGGACAACATAGATTAAGTCATTGTATGAACTGGAGGCCCTGTTTAGCTCTTCTCTTTTGTGGCACAGTGGTTTAAACTCTCCTCTTCGAGCAAGAAGGGCATGGGTTCAAATTCCAGAGTGGTCATTTTTGGGTGAAGTTTATAGGTTACTCTTGTGTCTGTAGGTGTCTGCATGTACTTCAGTTTCCTTTCCTTTCACAATATGCAGGTCGGGCTGGCCCACAGATAGTTATAGTGGTTTGGGACTATCTTTCCATCTTGTTTATGTAATTTTGTTGTACAACCGGTATGTATAATGACAAATAAAGCATTTTAATTGATCAAATCACCACTGCATCTAACCAACTATCCTCTGCTGTCTCTTTGCTCACTCCTACGGACTTCTAATCCTAGAAACCCATATCAATATCATTATGTGAACTGAAATGTGCTTCTCTCCATGGAGATGTTATTACTTTCCTTTAATGTTCAGCATTACTATCATCAATGTAATGCTTTACTGTGGATGATTCCATGCAAAGCAATGGAGACAAGTCCAATAGCAGACCCTCCACCAGAAAACTTACATAGTAGACTTATAGGTTTATTGTTTAATGAATCAGCAGCTTAAACATTTTATCATAACTTCTGGTTCAAATTGCGATGGAATAGGAGGTGTATTTCCTAATTTAAGCATTAAGCATATTTTTCTCTTTCAGTCTAATTAATCTCAGAGAAAGATCTAAACTCAACAGTAGCTTAACAAAAACAAGTCTGTTGGAAGAGTGTTTTGCATTGATATATTTTTCATGACATCATCCTTTTGGCCCAGGTCAAATACAGGTGTACATGTTGTTTTGGAAACCCACTGTTCCTTTGCACAGTAGTCATTTTATCAACCCTGAGCAGCTATAAGGAATGAACTATGTCCATAGTGTGTGCAATCTCCCACTATGTAATAAATGTCTTGAATGGCATGTATGTGCACAGCCAAAACCACACTAAAGTTTCATAAGTGTCTCTTTGAGGGCTGCTGGTAAGGGGTCAAACCATTTTCCAGTTTTGTACATGTGTAAAGATTTATAGTGACAACTCTAGCTATCTGGAAGCTGTGAATCTCTCATCTGCTTCCCTTTAAAAATGAAAATAATAAAGGCACTTTATTTATTTGAGCCAAATAAATATTCCAGCACTCTTAACCACAACCATTTTGAGCAAAACATTGGAGTTTAAAAAGAGCTTTGAAAAATGAAGTGTATGACGCTAGTCTTATTTGCTGTATTATTTCTATTTTTGGGTCAGAATACTTAGCAGACCTTTAAATGGCTATGTTTTGTTCCACTGCTGTTTGGAACTATATGTTCAGAACACTCAGAATAGGTTCAGTCCCAAAGCAAATGAGGAGCTATATCCAGAGTAATGGCTACAAGCAGGGATTTATCGATCTATATGTAAAATGGTGTGCAAGTTAGCAAAGAATTCGAAAAATAACACAAACAACCTGGTTTGACTCATTGTACAAAGAGAGAAAATGGCCTTAGCCTTTGCCAGAAAGAACAAGCTTTATCAGAAAATGTGATATGTGTTTTCAGGATGTAGGTTTAGATTAGGAGAGCAGAGGAAGTGGTCATGCCATGCTTAAAGCTTGAAGTATCTACTTTAAAAGTTTAAAAAGTTACACCACTACAAAAGGGTAGTGACTTTGTTAACAGACTGTGAGTCAATAGGTGTTAAACAAGGTAGTCAGTGCACTTGAGAACCATGTCCAGACATCACGTCAGTGTGAACATTTGTTTTTGTTTTTTATGTTCAAGCATCTTAATTACACCAACCACAAAATCAATGCTAATTGGATGACATCAGTTATTTTGCATATTGCCTTGTGGACTGTCTTTGGTATTTAGAGGCATATTTTAGAGCATAATTTGAATGAGTTTGCTTACTTGCAACTATGGGCTTTGGGTGGACCAAACCCTGGGATAGATGATACAACATAGTTAACATTAATAAAAAACAATGACAAGACACAAATAAAACAAAACATAAAACTCTATTTGTAGTCTACCGTAATTACCTGTCTTCATGGGCAACAACTTTTTTTGGATATTTTCTTTCCTACTTATTTCCACCGAGGTAAAGTCCATGTCAGTCACCAAAACGCTGAATCCGCTACCACTTCAACCTTAACATTTTGCTTGTAAATTGTATTAAGCCCATGCCTTATGAAACTAATAGTAGCGTCTGCGTGTGTGATGTCATTTTGTGCAAGTGGCTTATGTGGAAAATCCAAACTTGGGTCAGAACATGAACAAATAAACGCTCTTTGTTCACTCCACTTGTGCGGTTGTTAATTTCCTCTTAACTTGCACATATCGAGTTGTAGCCCGGGTGCTCCCATGTGTCATCAGTTCATCAGTATAACGTGTTGTGGCTTCTCTGTGACGCTCTGGCAGACTTGTGGTTTGGCTCGATCTGGGGCAGCTTGCTGTATTAGTGGCGGGTTTGGGCTGAAGGATGAGGCGCTGTGACTGGAATGAATGAAATCTCCCATCCCTGCCTCTTTAAACAACCACTTAGCAACGATTAACTAGATGACCCTAATAGATTGTCTGTGTTTTTTATTGCAGTTTACGTACTCTACTGTTACAATGTAGAGCCATTCTTCACAAGGGTTTGGCTTTTATGAATTTAGAAGAAATCATATTCCCTGCTCTTATTAAAACTATTTATAATCCCATAGATGGAATGTAGCTGTAACAGTGCACCTTTCTTGACATGCTCTCACCAGACAGGCAGACAGCAGAAGTATTATTATTATTATTATTATTACTACTACACAATCCATATTTGAAAGGAGAGGAGACACACTTATGTTTTTGTGACGAATGAGCTACCCTCTCTTTCTCCGATTTGAGTTTGGATCTTTTTTTGTGAATCGTTTTGTGAATCGTGTCAATATATGATCAGGTTGAATCAGTCAGTATATGCTCTATAGTAGAAAAGAACTGTGCACATTCTTTTGAAAGCAATTTACTTCTTTTTTATTGTCCTCTCTAATTTTTTTCTGGAATTAAGTCTATCATAAATTTCTATTGAAGATTAAATGGGTGCTCATGCAAGGTTGGTGCTAGAAAGTATGGTGTTATTGCTGTTATTTGTAGTGATGAAGATGGAAGGTCCTAAATTACGTAAAATTGACTCTTGTGTGTACTTTAAGCCATGTTAATATGTGATTACCTCATCAAAAACATACATGGAGTTGTGATTTGTTTCGTTCACACATGTTTGATTAACCATCTACATCTCCAAAGCTCAAAATGCTCTGTTCCACCTTTTGATGTCATAAAGTGGTAGTTTTCATGTTACCTTTTACAGGTCTGAAGTGATTTTAGTGAAGGTGTATGGGATTTAAAAACAGAGTGGAGCACTTCCTGTATTGCCACATGATATCACAAGATGGAGCAGAGTGTTTTCTGTCTGAGAGAAGAATGCAGG
Source organism: Paratrypauchen microcephalus (assembly GCA_036785185.1). Taxonomy (NCBI): domain Eukaryota; kingdom Metazoa; phylum Chordata; class Actinopteri; order Gobiiformes; family Gobiidae; genus Paratrypauchen; species Paratrypauchen microcephalus. The sequence continues at coordinate 7,526,159 of JAVJIX010000032.1, forward strand.
TTAGATATGCAGGGTTTATGTGTTAAACATGTGTGAATGAAACAAAAAAACACACCACTCCAGGTCTGTTTTTCCTGAGCAAACAACATTAGAACATAGATCCAAATATAGCTTTTTACTGTATGTGCCCTTTAATAATTAAGTGTATGAAACATGTTATACTTAAAGGCAAAGTAACGTTATTTTACAATCTGAGCCTTCTTTCGGTAATAAAACAAGTCGTTTGACTCACCCATATCACGTTCGTGTCATTTGGAGCTGTTTGAAGAAAGTTATGTTGTAGCGTATCCGTTAGCATTTGTTTTCGGGGCATTACTTTGCGGTCTCCAAATAACACAAACTTTAGCACTTTTCAAATCATAGAAGCCCGATGTCTTAATGTAAGAAATCGTTTGAAGCAAAAGTGGCCTGTAATCCGAGATTTATCCATAGTTTTCAGCTTTGCGTTTCATGTTTGGGTCCCGGGAGCAGTCCGCGCATGCGCACTGGCGTCCTCATCTACTCGAAACTATGGCTAAATCTCGGATTACAGGCCACTTTTGCTTCAAACGATTTCTTACATTAAGACATCGGGCTTCTCTGATTTGAAAAGTGCTAAAGTTTGTGTTATTTGGACACCGCAAAGTAATGCCCCGAGCAAATGATACAGCACCATGTTAACGGATACGGGATCATTAGTAGAACAGAACTGCTCAACATAAGTTCTGCGATACTGCTCCAATTGACAGAAAAATGCTATGGGTGAGTAAAACTACTTGTTTTATTGCCGAAAGAAGGCTCAGATTGTAAAAAAACGTTAATTTGCCTTTAAGGATATTGTTACAGTTAACGAGTAAGTAGCAGTAACTTTTAAAAAGTCCAGTGTAGTTTATTATAGGAGTGGAATATGTGTCAAATATATATCCATGAGTCAGGATGCATTGTAAGCCCCTGGCCATAACATGACCCTGAGCTTGACCTGCATGAAAGATATCTACTGTGGTCAGGTATTTGTGACCATAATGTTCTGTATTGATTGCCTGGAAAAATCCAGACTCATCGCTGTACCAGCACAAATACAGAGAGCTGTCCTTCGGGATTTCCAGGCAACTGCATTGAGATAACATGGACAGATTTCAGATTTGGCTACATTAATCTTCGTTCTCTTTCCCTCTCCTCAGGAAGGCGGGCCTGATCCTGTCCCAGCTGAACGAGCTCTCTCCGTGGTGTAAGGGGCTGCTGCAGGAGGCTAAAATTGGCCTGCGCAGGATGTCTCTGAAGTTCCTCTCCTGTCGCTACACAGACAGTAAAGCGTTTGGGCTCAAGTGGTCTGAGATGGGCCAGGACGTGCATAAGGCCTGTGATGAACAGACTCTCACAGTCATGTACAATGACTACGGAGAGCCCAAAGAGCTCTAGATGCGAGACACACACACTTCTGTTTACGCACAGTGGAACCTAGAGGTAAATGTAAGGATGGATAGAGGCACACTTTCATTTTACACAAAACTATTATCACAATTAGCAGTGAGATAAACTGTGAAGAATTAAGCTATACCCATAGAAGATGTATTTGAAAGAATAAAGCTGAGAAATAAGGCTATGTTTGACTCTTGTCCAGGTAGGGTCCATATCAGAAGGTTAAATTTAAAACATTTTAGAGTGAATGCTTTTGCCACTCATCCAAGTAGCTTCTTCAGTTCTTACCAAGTTCTGGTAAGGGACTGCCTTAAATATCGGTCTGACAGGAGGATCTAACTAAATGAGAACTAACATATCCTAGTCTTTGTGTCTTTTGTTTGTCATGAGAACAACTTCTGTCATAGACGTTGTTTATTCATTCCAATACAGGTCAAATTCAATCATAGCACAGGAAAAAATAACAAAAAGTTCCCCACTACAAAGAAAAAGTGCTCACAGTTAAATATCCCAAAAATAATATTCCATCTATCGTGTTTTGACCCATAAGTCGATAGTAATTCTTATGACAGGCCTAACAATGAGTAATAAATTAGTATCTGTGAAAAAAAAAAAGAGTAAAAATATCTGTTATTCATCCATTGTTCTACTCCGAGTTGTGAACTAGCCTCCTTGATCCTTCTCTCAAATGCCGAAGATAAAACAGATGCTCTAAAGAACACATTTGATTTGTTTTCTTGTCCGCTCTACATGAAAGTCTCCTCTGTCCATCTTTGTAAACATCACCAACAAACAATTCAAAAACAGCATTAGTTGTTGAGCCAGCTATGTAAAGGAATGTGTCATAATGTGAAAAGCTATTTTATTTTGCTTTAGTGGATTTTTACATGCAGTAACCCTTCCAAACAGTCCAGTGATTTAGCTACTTCATTGACCTCTTTAGTGTAGAGATGCTTTTTAGAAATATGCACTTTTGGCTATCGTTGTTTTACATTTGATTGATAGCAAAGGTCTGATGAGGGTAACTATTACATTAACTCAAAAAAGCCTGAACAAGGAAAAGCTGTATACTATAAACACTGTAAATAATAATTGTACTAATACAATTTATTGAATGTAGTATTCAGTGTTTTGCATTTATACATTTAAGAAGTCATTATGCTAATAGTATTCAAGTTTACAAACATCAAGCTTTGTCCTTTGAATACAGCATCTATTTGTGTTTATTATACGTGAGTTTGTTCAATTATTTTTGTCCTTATAATGCCGATGAAAACAATTGTATCAGTGTTTACTCTTGTACATAAATGTGTTTAATACGGTGAGCTTACAAAATGACAATACTGTAACTATTCTAGTAGACTTCTCTGTTGTAATACCCGTTAGAAGCCACAAACCGACAGCTCTGGAAAAAAATAGGAGACCACTGCAAAATTATCAGTTTTTCTGATTTTACTACTTATAGGTATGTGTTTGGGCAAAAGAAACATTTTTATTTGAGTCTATAAACTACTGACAACATTTCCCCCAAATTCCAAATAAAATGATTATCGTTTAGAGCATTTATTTGCAGAAAATGACAAATGGTCAAAATAACATGTTTTCAGACCTCAAACAATGCAAAGAAGCAAGATCAAATTAATTTTTAAACAACATAATACTAATGTTTACACTTAAGAAGAGTTCAGAAATCACTATTCGGTGCAATAACCCTTATTTTTAATCACAGCTTTCACATTGTTCTTGGGTGACTTTATTCCACTCCTGGTGCAAGAACTGAAGTAGCTCAGCTTTGTGTTTGTGTTGGAATTCAACAGACGCTGGAATGGAATGGCTGTAATACATGTAGAGATGCTGATTTCAGAAAACAATGCAGTGGTCTCTTTTTTTTTTTCCAGAGCTGTATACGTGATTTATTCTAGAAGTTGTTGAAAATAGGAGTTTCTAAGTAGCGCACTGCAGCTCTTGAATTGCATGACAAATGGTCTTTAATGTATCTGACTGGTAGTGGCTTTTTCATTTCAAAAATAAAAGAAAAAATATTATTGATGAATTTGTTTTGCTTTTATGTGTACTATGTGTGCTGCCACTTTCCTTTTCTGATCGATCTTATAAAGCTGTTTCCTCATCAAAGACATACCTGGAATTGTGAGTTTTTATCTCAAACAGAAAATACTCCACCTTCCACCTTATGATATCAAGTGATAATAGAGGATGTGTTCCACTGTGTTTTTAAACTCCATACACCTTCACTAGAACCACTGGGATCACTTCAGCCCTGGAATTGCCCATCTTAACAGAACTAAAGTTACTAAACTAACTAAAGTTAAAACTAAAAGGAGCTGTTAACTTGAAAACTGCTACTGCTGAAACTGCTAAAAATGCTTCATGATATCACAAGGTGTGGACAAACTAATAATAAAGGGTTATTCAAACATGCGTGAATGAAACAAAACACAGCTGCAAGTATTTGAGGAGAAAACAACATTTTAACATAGCGTAAAGCTCACAATAGTCAATTTTTCAAGTGTGTATAGCCTATATAAGCAATATACTGGATCCAAAATTCAAAACAATGTATGTATTTGGTGTTGGATTTTATTTAATTACATCATCTATACATGTACAAAACCCAGAAGCCATTTTCAAATAATACACAGTAATTCAACAAACAGGACAGATAACTATGCATTTTTAAGGACTGGTAGAAAGCAGCTTTTTATATACCTTCGTATTGTGTTAAATAGTACATAAAGAATAAGATAAGCTGTGTTGACTATTTCTTTACCGGTGTAAAGCATTCAGAAGTGCTTTAATAATGACAACATGAGTGCATACCTCCTTAATACAAATATGAAAAATGCACAGATATGAATGGATGATAAGCTGTGATATGTGGACACTATTTGAATTAACAAGACATATTTTTATGTTAGCTACACCTTCATTATTCTAGATATTTGCTGCTAGACTAAAAGCTACTATTGAGAACACTGATAAATAACATACAGTTGAACCTATATGAGTGTTACTAGTGTCATGAGGTAATATTTGTGATTTTTTTTAAACATGTCCTCTCCTTCAGTGACTTGTCTCTCTTTGGTTTTTCAATGACAAGTTTCTCATTCCCTTAATAGTCATTTGATTTGTGCGGTTGGCTTTAGACACTGTCAGTTCCTTTTGGCTACGTCATTTTCAGTATGATATGAGTCACATATATTACATTCAAACGCATTACAATACGTCTCTTTAATAGCTCTCAGACCAAATGTTACGGGAAGGGTTTGTCTCTCCTTAAATTGAAGGATGCGCAGTCACTGTCTCTTGGAGGGAAAATTGTTATTAAATGTGTAAAGATCTACTTGGAAAAACAAACTATATATCCTTAAAATGAGCATTGTAGCGTTCATTTTCCTTTAGAAGTGATTGTTTTGAATTGTTTTACTTCCACCTCAAACCGTGGTCAGTAAACAAAACTAAATTGGACAAGATAATACCCTTTACGCTATTACTAAAGCATGATCATTCAGACAGTGAACCACACTTTTTACACAATTCCTGTATCACATCTTGTATGATTTCAATGGCTTTCTTTGGATCGAAAAGTGAAACTGTACAAATCGGATACTTGATGTTTGTTGTGGTTGTTTCTTCTTTTGCCTTGTCTCATTTCTCCGTCAGTTAGCTCCGTCCCCCTGTGAGTGCTTGGCCTGACTCTTGTTCTCCTCAGCGTCTGGGTCTCGACAAGTGCACTCGTCCTGATTACAATCCGCTCCAAACTGGATGACCTGCGGTGAACAACACAGCAATCAGCCCTGGTCACAAGGACATGTGACTGTGTGTTCTGGCGGCTTCAAAATAACTCCTCAATGTCAAAGTTTACAACAATAGTGACATTTTCTAGTATTAAAGAAGGATAATATGTTTTATGTGGTGAGTGGTTAAACTACTCTTTCACCAACCCAAATAACAGCGGTTCAGATCCCGCTTTGACCAGTGCCTGTTGTTGTATCTCTTGGCAAGACACTTTTGGATGTGGTGTGTGAGTGAATGATTGATGGAGCGAGCAGATTGGTGACTGTATTTATGTCAATCTACCATCCTCATTGAAGTCGCTCACGGCTAGTGAAGTGAAAGAATAATGATTACAACGTAGCCGTTTGAGAGACTTATTATCCGTTTAGAAATCATTGTCTTGGCTAAACAAGAACAGGTCTGTGACTGTGTGTGCTGAGTTTGTCCAGTCCTTAGTAACAGATCTTTTTATGAAGAAGGATGGGTGGAAAAACGTAGACGTAAAACGTGCATAAACGTTGTTGATACGATCAGCCATGGACATCTTAACCCAGTGGCATGCTTTGGGGTAAAGTGGTAGTGAGATCAAACGTCACAGTTCTGGTTACAACGCTGAGATCAAGAGGAAGATTCATTAGTTTGGTGCAGACGCCAGGCGCAAATGTTTGAATGGCAAAAACAGAGAATCAAAAACAAATTTACTTGGAATGATCTGACAGCTACTGGATAACTTTGCCCCCACCGGCCCACTGCGCTCTGAGAGCTAAGTGCCGCTTAGTAACTCAAGCATGCTGTTCGAAGACTTGTATTTCCTCACAGTTTCAAAGTGCAGTCCAACGGCCCCCCGGAGGCCGATAAAGCGCATGATGTCAAATGGTTCGACGTGGCCTTTTGAATGGAGAGAAACCTTGAGGGTCTTGAGGGGGAAGAGAGAGAGGAACGCACCACCGCAGAGGTGAACGGATGAACACATGTTAAGAATCAACAACAAGAGGCTGCCAGTTCTGGGCTAGGAAGAGAGCCATCACCACAGGCTGCAAAATAAACTCCAGTGCCCCGCAGTCTGCTGCAAGTAATGTAAACACCACTCCTTTAGTCCAGAGAAGAAGAAAAGAGAACGAGAGAACGAGTAGGCACTGTGGAAGATGCAGGGCTGGGATTTTTTTTTTTTTTTTTTGGTTTACACAAACAGATGCAATTATTTATTTATTTATATTTTTTTTTGCTACTTTAGGGAAGTCTTTAGGCAAGTATTTTTTTTTTTTATCAGTCTAGTGCATTTAGAGCTTCTGATTGGTCTCTACTCCTAAATCCACTCAGAGGTAATGAAGGAACTGCCATTTACCCAGTTTGATGAATGATCAATTCCAGGTTTTACTGAGATTGAAATCTTCCATGAGATTTCATTAGTTACAGGGCACCAGCAGGGGTTGGTTTTATTACTGACACCCTGCAGCCAAATCGTTGGCTCATCTCAAAAGCGTTAGGATTAACTGCCTGTTTATAGCAACGTTTTTGAAAAGAGAATAGGGCTGATAAAAATGCACCAAACTCTCCCCTCTTACTATTATTTTACTGGTTTGGCCCTTTGCGAGTCCAAAATGAAGCCAAAATTCAACAAATCAAATGAACATTGTGCTTCCATAGATGGATGGGAAAGACACATCACATGAATCCTGCCTTCAACTATCATGAAACTTATTTTAACTTCTTTTCTTGTCAGCTTCAAATAATAATATGCCTTACGTATGTATTCTACTCTCACAGAAAACTGCAGCATGTAGTTATGTGTGAATTTATGGTAGACTTCTGAAATCGAAGCTGTTCATCCTCCTGATCAGTCGTAATATGGCAGGACAGTCCTATCTTTGGCCTTCACTTATGATGCTTTAATAATTCCTTCCTTCATCCTTTTCCTGAGTTATGTTCTAAACTATTTAACTATTCCACTAAACAACTAGATGACTCAAGGATTTTCACATTCAAAAGGGACTAAAAAGAGCACACCAGGATGTTACACAGACAAACAGATGACACCAGGGCAAGTTACAGGTCAGATCTGTGGAAAGGCGGGCACACTTACAGTACGAATGAATCCTGAACTTGAATAAATGTTAGAGAAGCGAGATTCCATACTGTGGAACATTCCAAAGCAATAAAACCTTCATGGAGATGAGCAGGTTGTAGAACTACATGCAGCTTTAAAGTTTTGCATACTTATCATTCAAGTAGAATCTGTACATTTCACTTTTGTCAACTGTCCTTTAAAAGTGCATCTGTATCTCGGATTTATTTATGTCTGCTTTGGGATAGTAAAACGCTCTAGTGTGCAATTTGTACTGACCCCTGCTTTCTAGTAATTATTCATCCTGTTCCTCTCATCCACACATAACATATACTGCAATCACACACAGCAATTAGGGAAACATAATACGGCTGCATCTTTTAGCAAACATAAATACGCCGACCACACAGTGCTTGTTAGATGTATTCAAGACGGCACTGTAAAAACTACAAATATTAGCTGGTATTTTTTGGCTGACAAGAGAACAGTTCTATTTTTTATTTATTTATTTATTTATTTATTTGAATTGGGACATATGCATATTAATCAACATGACAACAAACAGCATCAATGTAATTATGCCGGAATTAGCGCAATAGCTACTTTACATCCGTTGTCCTAAGGCAGGTGAGAACCGAAGCACATTTAGAGGAACACGTAAAAGAAACAGAAGTAGTCTGGTTAACACCTGACCATATCACAAGTGAGATATGGGTCTGGAAACTCGCTTCGAAAAATCCCGTAGCGGAGGTGTGGTTAGCGATTGCCAACGGCCGTTTATTGGGCGTTATGAATGTCTATCATTGAGCGTATACGTAAGTCCATAGCCAATCATGTCAGTTGTCAGTTCAAACTACAAGCTTCCGTTTGTCATGTAGTACGCGTCACCGTCTTGCCACACCTCCCCCGCTCTCTGATTGGGGCCCTAAATCTGGGACTCTCGCTTGGACGAGTTTCCAGGCCGCCTTCCAGTTCGAAACGAACGGAAGCGGCCTGGGAATTCCCAGGCTAAAACAGAAGTGCACATAGACATCACTTAACCGCGATAGACCATTCTCTGAGTTTAAAAGGCCCAGAGAAAAAGAAAATCTACCTGTGTGAGCATGTTTGATTATTTTTCAACTAGTGTTTCAGAGTGTTCTTGAAGGTTGAGAAGGACCCACAGTTCCTGACATGAGCAGGTGATGTGTTCCAGTGTCCCATGACTGTGATCCTCTGATAGACGTCACCATTTGGCCAAATTTGGTTTGGCCAAATGGCTATCTTTTTTGCCTGTCTGTCCACAAACCCAATATTAATTCCATCCTTAAATACAAGATTTCTTTTTTTTTACTGGCAACACTGTTAATGAACAAGACTAATAAATCTGGAATCTAATATATTATAATATTAAAGGCAAAGTAACGTTATTTTACAATCTGAGCCTTCTTTCGGTAATAAAACAAGTAGTTTTACTCACCCATAGCATTTTTCTGTCAATTGGAGCAGTATCGCAGAACTTATGTTGAGCCGTTCTGTTCTACTAATGATCCCGTATCCGTTAACATGGTGCTGTATCATTTGCTCGGGGCATTACTTTGCGGTCTCCAAATAACACAAACTTTAGCACTTTTCAAATCATAGAAGCCCGATGTCTTAATGAAAAATTTCGTTTGAAGCAAAAGTGGCCTGTAATCCGAGATTTAGCCATAGTTTCGAGTAGATGAGGACGCCAGTGCGCATGCGCGGACTGCTCCCGGGACCCAAATAGGAAACGCAAAGCTGAAAACTATGGATAAACCTCGGATTACAGGCCACTTTTGCTTCAAATGAAATTTTTCATTAAGACATCGGGCTTCTATGATTTGAAAAGTGCTAAAGTTTGTGTTATTTGGAGACCGCAAAGTAATGCCCCGAATACAAATGCTAACAAATGCTAACAGAAACGCCACAACGTAACTTTCTTCAAACAGCTCCAAATGACACGAACGTGATATGGGTGAGTCAAACGACTTGTTTTATTACCGAAAGAAGGCTCAGATTGTAAAATAACGTTACTTTTCCTTTAAGTTCATGGGAAAATGCTTGGACCAATAATATAATTATGCAATAACCTATAAAATTAGATGTTCCTCTTCTCCTCTTTGATTAAAACCATACAAAATAGATTAAATAAACCGTCACACAATGAATGCATGCTTTTTTAAAAAACTTTTTAACATGGAAAAAAGGCCTAGTACTATTTGATTATGTATAAGCAAAGTATTGTTTTAACCTTTGATTTCCACAGAATAAAACAGCTAATGTGCCATATCTAGAAAGTTACGTTACTTTAATATGTATGTTACTTTAAATACAAGCGGAATACTGTATTTGCGTCTCTTTTCGAAATACTCCATTCTAAATAATCTCAGGTATTTCCTTATATGTACAAAGTCTGTGTCTCTGCTACTTAACAGTATCAAGTTCAGAGCGGCAGAGCAAATCCCAAACATGAGAGAGGTGAAAGTGTGCGGCGGACGGGGTGGTGAAAATCTGCTTATTTACAATTTGAGTGGAAAGCTGGAGGGCACAAGTCTCCTGTGTTGTTTTAAGTAGAGACGAGGGCCCAGTCGTTAACAGCAGCCAGAGGAAAGGAGCAGGGATTTGTGTTTGTTTGTTTAGAACTGGTCTCCTGTGTAGCTCCACTGCAGCCTCGCCAAAGACTGACTTCTACTACTGTAAACAGGAAGGATCTGACTGCAACATCCAGGCCCTCCGCTCAGTGTGAAGTTTAAGCCAACAAACATTTAGCCCTGTTTAAGTACAAATGTGAGTGGATAAGTGGGGTCACTAACACTTTATGATAACTACGCCTCAATTAGCTATAATAAAAACACGAAGAAAGACTGAATTCATAATAAACAAATACTTATTAAGAATGATTCAGGTTTAGGAACTATTTAACTAAGGGGTTAAGTTACTTTATTTGTCATTTGTAGTTAAAAATGAGAAAACATGCATCTGCGGAGAGAATGCCTGTATTGTTTGAGCAATAAAACCATCTGTAATTGAATAAACGTAAGGTAGCTCTGTTTAATGTCATACATTCTAAGCAGAGAAATGGCATTTCTATAGAAACAAAAAGACGATGGACCCACTACCAAAAAAACTACACAGTGCAGCTTTAAGTGTAGTTATTCTAAGGGTTCCAGTGTGTTGTTATAGCGTACCTTTTTGCTGGACAGTGTGGACGGGCAGCAGTCTCCTCCGTCGTACTGGCAGTAAGCGCGGTTGTTTATTGTGTCACACCATCCGTCTCCTCCAAAAGGCTGCAAAACGACAAACAGCATTCGGTTAAGCAAACAGATATGGGCAGTATTCAATTCAATTGTAAAAGACTACACTGGAACATTTTTGTAGAATTTTACATCGATTTGCAGTCTTAAAGGTGCATTGTATCTTTTTTAATGGGGCCTGCCACCTTCTTGTTTCCATGGAGATGTTTTTGGCTCAGCTATAATGTTCCACAATATGGTATGAAACTTGCCTAACTTGCTTTTATTCAAACATGTGCTAACAATAAATACATAAACTAACATACCTTAAAACACAATTTCTCGACTCTTTACGCATCTGATCTGTAATGCTAAAGCAATAACATCTCCCTGCAAACAAACCCATTTTATCTAACCCATTTTTGATTGGAGAATAACACTCTAACCCACCAAACAAGATGAATGTGTTTTCAGTGGAACATGAGTTTCCATGCTTTTTGGGGACATTGAATTATAAATATGTACACAATCATCTGAGTCACTTTATTGTAGTGATATTATATATTACTATACTGGAGTCACTTTAACTGCTGTTTGTTCACTGCTCATTTATTGTGCAGCGTTCCTGTGCCTTTTAACCTTACAGTGTTGTGTTTTTTTAGTTGATTGTACATATTTATTATTATTATTTATCTTAATTTTGATGCATGCTCATATTTTCCTACTGTTTCTGTAACTTGCGTTGTGACACTGCAATTTCCCCATTGTGGGACAAATAAAGGATTATCTTATCTTATCTTTCTAGAGACTGATCCTAAACCTTAACTTAACCATAGCATAATTTAACCTTTATGTTGTTGATCTAATAGTTAACAAATGATGTCAATGGGGACAGTTATTTGCCGCATAAGAGCAGGTTCCCACAGATTTTAGTCCCCTCCAATACCCGGCCACCTATATTTCACCTGGTTACTCCTCTAACCCTTAGCTTTTCATGCATAGAGCCAGTAGCTGTCTTCTCAAAGGGTTAAGTGGCTCTGACATTGAGTCGTATGTTTTATTGTGGGGATTTCCTCTTTGTTACCAACACATTACAGACCTCACAGTGGGCCACAGGAGAGCCGTTGAGCAGGTCATGGCTCACGTTGAGGTTAATTAGGATTTACATTGCTTCCCAACCGCGAATACCAGGCTTTGAACTCAGATGCAAACATGCATGAAGACCGTTAAAGCAGCGAGAGTTGGCTCCGCACCTCTGTCCCTATAGGGCGTTTAAAAGGTCAGCCGCTCTATTACTCTATATAGTAGCGTCTTTCAAAACCAGCGGTGAAGACACACACATGTACAACGCATCAGATTACCAGAAAATCACTGCTTTCTATTATTGGGATCAGTGATTTTAACTTCTCACTGATACTCTTTAATGTGCTCATCCATAAAAGTATAAATTAAAATCAGTGGTGGAAAGAGTAGCTACTGTAAAAGTGCAGTCAAATGGCTAAAATGGCTAAAACTGCTGCTGAATTAAAATTAAAAAAATATATAAAGTACACATAAAAATACTGCTCAAAGTACTAGTACCTTTTTATTGAATTTTAGAACAAAAAAAAATTAAACCACAAATTATATATCTTTTGAGCTCTGGCCAATCTGAGCAGGTGATGCAGTGCCATTATTTGTTTTTATTCGTTTAGAAAAGAGCAGAGACGGTGGTGAGACAGTTCTGCGCTTGACGATTAGAACTTGCTGTACTCTGTAATTCCCATCATTTTAAAAATCTACTAAATATGCATTAACCTAAAAATACAGTAACATGAATACATCACAAACATTTACATTATCAATTTCATTTTGGCTTCTCTTTTTCTTGGAAGCCAGCCCTCCACTCATGATTAATGTGATTAATTCACTCAGTTAGCTTAGATTACTGATTTAATAGTTCTTAATAACATTTCTGAACAAGATTAATAATTATTTTTATAATTACATTTTGAACCGGACTTCAATTTAAGAATGGCATATTCTTGAAGCTACAGTGGGACACTTTTTTTATTGCAAATGCAGCTAGAGCCTCACATACTTGAAATAACTGTCTATAAAAATTAGATTTATGTCAAATATAAATGCCAGACCATAATTAACATAGCAATATCACATGATCAGTGGCTTCCCCTTCAAAATGAATGCCTCTGGATCATACAATATATTCACTTAGCAATGAGCATAGCCTTAACATTACGGATATTGGTGAAGCAATGTTGTAATAAAACAGAATCGGTAGCTGGCTCTCTGACACTTGGGCGGCCATTTCAGTGATTTATCAAAAAATTGGACGCGAAGCTCACACCCAAGGGAGTATGTAAGGGGAAAGCGCAGACATGGCATCTGGAGCAGATCTGGGCCGGCACAGAGGCAGCACATGTGGTCGGCCGAGATAATTTACAGTGCCGTGTCAGGCAGCTTGGTCGGGAGCAACTGTATCGTCATAGCAACATTCACGGGAAGGTGGAGAGGGAAAATGCAGAGCTGGCACGAACCGTCAGAGCTTTAACACTCAAAGACATCAACAGTTTATGTGTTCCATTGGTAAGTCCAGTCTAGTCCAAACGCAACAAGGAAATGCCAAATGAAATAGATCTGGATTCACGGAGGTTTGGATTTTTAGATTAGGCAATTATGTGTTTTAATCTATGGGAGATTTGTGATTACTGTTTGAAGAAAGCCAAAATACACGCTCTTTCTTGGTCTCAATCTAAATAATAAGTAATAAAACAATTTGTTTATTTGACATAATGACCCTTTTTGTGTATATGACTTCTAATAGCAGGGAAATTATGGAATTACAACATAAAAACAAATGCATTGCTTCAAATTTTAATATGGTTTGGTAGTACTTTTTGTTACTGTGATTTTGTTGCTTAAGTAAAAGTACAGATACAGGGGCAAAATATAACTCAAGTAAAAGTATCACATGAAAAAAAACAACTAAAACTATTTAAGTACCTGTTTAAAATGTACTTTAAAAGGAAAAGTGTTTTGCTGAGATTTTAGAACAATTAAGATAAACGTGTAGTGATTTTGATAAAGAATGTAGCTTATTTTAAGGGATTCAATAAATGTCTTTATTTTGTGGATTTGTGTCTTTGGTTTGCTCAAAGTTGGGATATTAACTCTAATTAAATGTGCTAAAAAAATAAGTAGCAGGTCTCAAACCATAAAGAAAAATACTTTTACTTTTCAGTCCAGATCTAAAATGTAGTGGAGTAGAAAGTACAGATACCTAAACATTTTACTTATTTTTACTTTATACTGATATAGTTAAAGAAATAGGGAATAGTAAAGATGTCTAGGACAAATAATAAACAATTAATTAAACAAGTGTATAGTATGTGTTGCGTGTGAGCATTTTTCAAATATTGAAATATTGTTTTTTTCAAAGTTACTATGAAAATACCTGATTGTATCTTATTCTGTCAAATATTTTTTATAACCCCAATGAACCGATCCACAAGAAATCAGTTTCAAGGACACAATTTTTGCATCTGGGCCTCATATTTCTGTTTTTCAGACAGGTGCCATAGTGTCAACAAAACTGATGCTCCACGCTTCACCTTCACCTGACACAACGGGCTGAGTGATGGTGCATATTTCACTGTGATATGGACTGTGAAAAGATAAATACACTCTCATCTGTCAGACCCTGCTTTTTTAGATTTGTTGGCTTGGTATAATTCGTCAGAACTAATATAGAAAATCCTAAAATTTTTGACAGAAATAAATTAGACTATAACCTGGGATATTACCTCACATGACTGGATACAGTGGATGTGCTGAGGGTCAGGGAACCACTTCATCATTCCTGTGCACACAATGCTCTGAAAATAAAAAAAAGAAAAAACTTCAGAAATATTTCTTAAGTAGAGTAATAAATTAATAATACATGATTTCAGAAACATGATTTAGTCACTATTCAAAATTATTGACAAAACAAAAAAGAGTGAAATTCTTAATTTACTTCCATTCCCAGTGTCTCATACAATAAACATTTACCAATTCTGCCACCTGCTTTATTAAATCAAATATTCTGAATGGTAAAAGTAAGTTAAAGTGACGTAACAGCCAGATAAAGCCATTAGCCAAACATCAGGCTTACTGGGCAACAGTATTTCAGTGTCACTGATTCACACACTCAAATTCCTCTCGATATATATGATTGGTAGAGCCAGTGACAACCACTGATCCACAGGCTGGCGTGATTCCAGATCCCACAGATGAATGCCGATGTTGTGTCTTGCCCAAGGTCACTTAATACTTAATACACCAGTGTGTGTGAATGGGTGAGTTCCTTGATGTAAAGCACTTTGAGTGCATTCTAGGTGGAAAAGTGCTATATTAAAATGTGAACATTTATCATGACAATTTACTTTTTTGGTATACTATTCACAAAACAAAAATGTACTATTATTGTTTTGTTCAAATGGCCACAATAATATATTTGTAACCTTTTATATTGTGACCTGAATAATTAGCAATTAATCAAATAACCTTGACATCCCTAATACAACGTTGTTGCTAATTCTGGCAACTATTGGTCTACTCTATTTTATGGTAAAACTTCACAGCACATTGTAATTCTGTTCAACACTCCCACTTAAAAACGTGATGTCAGTGTTTCTCACAATAAAAGGTACATCTGACAACATTTTACAGATTGAAAATATGAATTATTTGAAGAGGCACAATTTGACATGCCACACAGTACTAATGAGGTCATGTGTGGGCGTCTCTTTGCCCACATTTGATCAGTGGCATGACTGCGGTCATTGGCCAATGGTTGACTAATAAAAAGAAGAGAAAGCTGACCCTCCCCGGTGGTTTCCTGTGCAACGTGACCCGGTGATTAAAACCTGATACTGAAATATTTGCGATAACACGATGCCCTGTAATCACAGAGTTGTGGCAAACACACATCTATCAACTATTTGATCTCAAGTGGAATACAGCAGATTTGGATTCATGAAGGGTTATGATTTTAGATTAGGCAGTTATGTGTTTTAATCCATGGGAGAGTTGTTTCAGCAGACAAAGTGCACTTTCCCATTAGATCTCAATCTAAATAATGAATTAGTTACAATAACTTTGTTTGCATAATAATCTATGTTTAGTTATTTGACTTTTAACACAAAATCTCTTTTTATTTTCATTCTTCCTGTTTGCAAAGGGATTGCAATTGCCTGTGATCATAATTGTTATGTAAAAGTGGGTTTAAGACACTTCACCATAATAACAAATGTCTTGCTACAAAGTTTAATACTGTTAAACTAAATATTTATCTTTTTTTTCTAAGGTTAGGGTGCACTGTGGATCTTTTCCAGTGAAAGGTTCACTGCCTGCGTGGCGTTTTTGCTTTGCCGGGAATGCTCCTCAGTATGACATTAAGCTTATCTATAATTTATTTAATTACACATGTTTTATATTGCTCAAAAATATGCATTCTTGCTATGAGTTAACTCGCCTCTCCACAAATCAGATCTGTAACTTGCTCTAGTAATGCAACTTGATTGTCTCCATAGGGATAGATTTAATATCATACTGTGGAACATTCTAAACAAAGCAACAGCATCTCCACTTCATATGGCAAACACAAGCACATGTCCATCCAACTATTTGACCTGAACAGAGCTGGCTGTACTGCGCTGACCACCAAAGAGTAACTTTTAAGTGAGTCATGTTTGCAACACCAAGAGATTTCTTATGATATTGGGTAAGTGGACCCACCTCAGGCGCAACTTGAGAAATAAAAAAACACACTTTCCTAGAAAATCTGGTCTTGATAAGTTAACTCGGTTAGCCCTTGTGTCAGATGTGAGCATTTCTTCAAAGGTTTGACGTCAACAAAGTCCTCAATCTACGCTATCTGCTTCACTTTCAGGAACAGTAACACAGATGCTCTGATAAAGAACCACACAGGTGATAAGATCCACACAGCATACGTCAGGTGTGATCCCCGTGATTACTGCAGGAACAACTTAAAAGATTTTTTGGGCAATCAAAAAAAATATGTTTAACCAAAATCTAATACAAAACATATTTTCTTCTTTAGCTGCTCAGCTGAACCTCATGATGTGCAGTATTCATTCAGTACAATTTCTTACATTAAAAGAAAAAAAAAAATGTATATGTAACTATTTGATGGATGGTCTGTTACGTGCTTGTCTACATGGAGATGTTATCCATCCATCCATTTTCTTCCACTTATCCAGGGCCAGGTTGCACGGGCAACAGTCTATGCAGAGACTCCCAGACTTCTTTCACCCTGGAAACTTCCTCCAGCCCCTCTGGGGGGACCCCAAGGCGTGCCCAGGCCAGCCGGGAGACATCGTCCCTCCAGGGGGTCTTCCCCGAGGCCTCCTCCCGGTGGGATATTACCGGAACAGGAGGCATCCGGAACAGATGCCCGAGCCACCTCAGCTGGCTCCTCTTGACGTGGAGGAGCAGTGGCTCTACTCCGAGCTCCTCCCGTGTGACTGAGCTCCTCACCCTATCTCTAAGGGTGCGCCCAGCCACTCTGCAGAGGAAACTCATTTCAGCTGCTTGTATCCGCGATCTTGTCCTTTTGGTCATTACCCAAAGCTCATGACCATAGGTGAGGGTAGGAACATAGATTGATCAGTAAGGAGATGTTATAGGTTTTCTTGAAATGTTCTACAGTATGGCATTAAATATATCTATCGATATAGAAAGCAGGTGGTGGTGTTGTAGAACAGATCTATGAAGAGATTACCTTTCTTGGAGCTGAAACGAAAGTTATTTTCTTAGCAATAAAAACACGTGTAAAAACTTGAATGCCATATATATTACTAATCTAACACTATTACCATTTTAGCACTTGGAAAACTTTTAATTTCACAACTACATCTAATAAAATGTTTTGAAATATGTGCCCCATCTGTGCTCATATACTACCCTGGTTTATAAAAGTGTCAACAGACCATTTGCAATATACCATAGAGATAAAATAACCAATTCATGGGGCAGTATAATTAGGTACAAAGATTATTGTAAAGTTATATCTGGTTAAGGTGCCAATTTAAAGCAGTTTTGTAATTTGCTTTTGCCTCCAAATGGGGCCACATCAGTCATGTTTGAGCCAGGAGGGTGGGGGTGAGTACTTAGCGCAGTAGCCTCAGCAGCACTGAAGTTTATCCCTCCAGATGTTTGCATGCATTATTCATCCTAATAGGTGTTTTTGTGTAAGAGTCCAGTCCCTGTTTATCAGGGATCGGCCTGCAGAAAGAGCTGGTTGCACGGCAGCAGGAAAAACAACAACGGATTTCGGAACCTGTGGCAGTAGGTTAGTGATTATCGAAGAGAGTTTTTCCCATATCACATTTAGAAGTGTGTTAAGCTAGAGTCCTAGATGGAAAGTAACTATAGAACAAAATCAGACCTTTCCTGATTTTTGTTTTAGATTAAGAAATCCCCTGAGTCCTGACCCCAGACTGGAGCCTGTTGTACACATTTTTGTGATAGGGGAAACCTAAATGCCTACCGAAAACTTATGCAGACACATAGAGAGAATCATGCAAACTGGTATCTGAATCAAAATCAGTAAGAAGTATCAAGCCATTTCTTTATTGCTGATGTCATATTTTTGTATTGTGTATATGTATATCAAGTAAAAATAATATTAAATAGTATTTTTTACTTTACCAATATCTTGGAAAGGTGAGAGGAAGTGATCTACCTGAATAAAAGTATGTTGTAGTAGGTGAAATGGAGCCGGTGTAAAGATTCTAGTAGAAAATCTGGTAATCATTGTAAAAGTAGCAGTAGTAGTACTTTAAACCAAACTTTTACAACCTGTTCCTGTACGTCAGAATTTAATTTTGCCAAAAAAAAAAAAAAAGACTGCTACAAACCAACAGGGAAGCTATGGCCTTAACATGACCTCATTTAAACTTCACATGTCCCACCTGGAGTTGGGCTGGCATCACCCAGTGCTGTAGTGAGTCTGCTGTTGTGCCATTGGGCAACACCACGGGGTCACACAGATCCGTGCAAACAGGGAGGCAAACAGCACCTGCACAGAAAAGAAAAAACAAACCACAACCACTAATTTATTCATGCAGAAACTTCAAGCTACGGACCACATACTGCCTCATTGACTGTCATCAACCTTTCATACTCCTGGCAGCCTTTGATTTGAGCGACTTCCTACTGTTTTTGCTATGAGTTACATCAAACTTGCTAAGGCATTGCTCCCAGATGCTCAAAAACAAATATTTCCACCACAATATGTCAGTTCAGTTTTATTTGAGAGAAGAATCATATGTTTGTCTCATTTGCTTTTGAATGATGTAATTTGAATTTCAGAGCACAGATGTCAAGTTACTATAGTATTAAATATGAAACAAACATTTGGTAAGGGCTAAAGCATCCAGGCAACTCTTTTGATGCTGCTAAAAGCCTCCAGGTTCAGTTATGTGTTTCGTCGTCCAACAATTTGCCTTGTAATTTCAGGTATGACCCTGAAAGTGAGCTACTACCAAGTTCTATTACAACCACAACTGCGTAAGTAATAACTGAGCAATACCCTCAATCAGATGTTCTTACTAAGAGAGCTGAAGGCAGCTGAAAAATATATAAAACAGCATTTCTATTTTAAAGCCCCACTGCGTAACTTCATGGCCAAAAAACCCACGTTTGTGCTAAAAACTTGCTTGTTGCCATAGAAATAGTTTTGCGAAATAGCTCAAATGTTCTACCGTACAGTGTTTTGAAGTACGGTTTGAACTTTTTATTTCCTTGGAATCATTCAGGTGTCACTACCAAAAAGTTACACAGTGTTACTTTAAACACATACTGGAGCATTAACATTTGAAGGAAGAAAAAATATGAACTGTCAAGCTAATACTGTACAAGAATATGTGTGGAGGTCCGAAGTACAGAGTTAGCTACTTTTATAATAGGACAAGATATTTTGTTCTTTACAGGAAACATTATGTCACCAAGATAATTGCAGCCTCAGTGATTTGCTGATTGCGGCCAAATTTGATTAAGCTTGTTACTTACCCACAGCCGTGCCCTGGTCACAGATGTACTCCACAGAGTTGATCTCAGCCGGAGGTGAACACGAGCCCTGGAGCTGGGAGCACATTGTGAATTCTGAAGTCCATTTACCATCCTTTGAGCAATGAATTACACTCTGTTGATTAGAGAAAGTCATATTTAATTATAATATTTGGTTGTATCATTTTAATACTACTTCCACTGTACATTTTCTTTTGGGTCAGGACATTGCAGAGTGCAGTAGCTGTCGTAGTAGAGGCCATTAGTGCAGGTGTACATGCCCTGGTACACATAAGGTAACTCTGGACAGGACAAAGGCTCACACCCGGCCTCTTCCCACTGCCCCTCCTCCAGACACTCCAACTTAAAGTACTTCCTGGACATACAAAATACATACATTATGAAAATATCTGTTCTGTATGAACATAGTATTGATTTACTTATGATAATTTCATCTTTCCTTGCTGGTACCTGTTGCTATTTGTTTTTTTATGAACTATTTCCATCTGATTGTTTTTATTCCATCACAATAAATGTGTAACAGTTTGCATATAGCATGACTTAATGTGGAAGGCTTAAGTAAAAAGGCCTGTTTAAAGCTACCTAATTGCTGCTGTTTGATTTCACATGTTGAATTGATAAAGCATCAGAGGTTATTAAAATGTTTACACATATAGTTGAGAGTGTAACCCATAAAGATACACAGCTGCAAATCAATGCAAACATAAAATGGTGCACCACATTGGCAACAAATGTAGTGAAACTATAAAACAAAGTGTGCTACAGTAGAGTTTTAATGGTCTTACTATATGTGATAGTAAAAATGTGTATATGTGATATTTGATACGACGCTTTGTGAACTATTTAGACTGAGCCCAGGGGCTGTGTCTCCACTAACAGGGACCTCATCTCATTAACAAGTTTGTTCAGTAATGAGCAGCTCATAAAGCAGACATATTTTATATTTTTGTGGGTACTTAGTATTAAACTATAACATACATACATAATATTTTACATTTTTGAATGCTACATGTGTGACCCAGAGTCTGAACTTTTTTGAATAATCCCAACAAAGTTCAGAGCAGTGAAAGGAGATAGGGGTAGGTGAGAAAATGCAGGATAATACAGGATTACTCAACACAATTACAACATGGTTAAAATTATGTCATATGATTGTAGTTAGAATATAATTTTAAAATAATGCTTTCACTGTTCACTTGTCATTCTAAAGGTCTGTTGCATATTATATCTGAATCAAAGACACAGATTTCATTGAGCGGAACGTAATGGGGCACTTGTAAAACAAAGGGAAAAAGTGAACTTCCTTCGCTGAGAATAGAGGCATGCATAGTAAAACTACACACACACTTTGAAGTTGGCTCTACAAAAACACTGTGTTGCTTCAGTGTCTGCTAATGTGCCCTGATGCACCGAGTAAGTCTTGCAGGTGAAAAACTATCCACAGATTATATTTTAGAAGATGCATAAATGTTGTCGCATAAACCTTGGTCTGTTCTTCTTCAGGCTGCCCATCACATAGTATCCTGGGCTGCACTTGTACCGACAGACAGAGCCGATGTCGTGCCCCGAAGCAAGACACTCTCCTGTCAGCAGATGTGCATTAGGGATACTGGGAACCTCTGGGCACTCTATCTTACAGTAGGCCTCAGGAAAGGACCACAGGCCATCCTCCAGACACACCAGCCTGTCACTGTCACCTGCAGCCAAAAAAAGAGGCCATTATTTCACATTTTTAAGGCGCACACAGTGTATGCAGAAGGTGGTTTTATTCAAAATCTCTGGATTGTGTACAGAACTGTTAAAGGATGTGAATTGTGAATGAAAACAAGCAATTGCTTAATCTACAAAGTCGTAAAATAGTAGGTTAAATCATATTGACTTGACAGCAGAACAGAGTGTGCATTGGACATTAAAATATGTGGATTTTTCCGTCACTGCTTTGATTAATTTCTGCCCTTGGGGTCATTCAGCTTTAGTTTTATAGTTTT
Organism: Paratrypauchen microcephalus; assembly: GCA_036785185.1. Lineage (NCBI taxonomy): Eukaryota > Metazoa > Chordata > Actinopteri > Gobiiformes > Gobiidae > Paratrypauchen > Paratrypauchen microcephalus. The sequence goes on from JAVJIX010000032.1 coordinate 7,547,734, forward strand.
GCAGTAAAGTTATAAGCAAATGGCTTCAGTGTTTCCCAAAGCTAATATTTTCTGAGCCTATGAGGCCCCACATGAAGTATGGGTGAGTGTCAGGCTTTATGGACAATCATAACATACTTTTACTGGGTCTATAAAATATAATTAATCTTAATCATAGCATGGTTATAAGCTATTAAACCATTGTGTGAATCTGGGGATGATCAGATCAGATGATCTGCTGGACTGTGAGAAAAGAGTTCAGGGAAAACTTATTTCATCAAACAGAAAGTGTGAAATTGTTACAGGGAAAATATCAAAATTTATCATATTATGCAGCAAGAAGTTAGTCGTTCATATTCTTTTTAGAAGCTTTTCAGTCAGCATATATTTACTTTTATCTGGTTAAAAGTCTGTTTTAAAGGACCAATATTACGCCATTTGCTAATCTGTGTTATAATGTAGATTCCTCATCACAAACATACCTGGAGTTGCACTTTGTTTCATTCACACATATTTAACACACAAGCCCTGCGTCCTTTTCTCAAACAGAAAACACTCTGTTGCACCTTGTGATGTCATTTGGTAACACAGGAAGTGCACCACTGTGTTATTAAACTCCATATCATTAGAATCACTTGTATGATTTCAGACCTGGAATTGCCAACCTCTGTCAAGCTAAAGTTAAGTAGTGTGACATCACAAGGTGGAAAGGAGCATTTTGAGTTTTGGGGATGTATACAGTCCTATAATGTAGGATTACTCAAACATCTATGAATAAAACAAAACAAAGCACAACTCCAGGTAACAACATTCTAACATGGCTTTACCCTGTAGTATGGCTGGAGAACCACATGTGAAAGAGCACTGTTTGCCATAGGTTGTTCCCCAGGGGCAGCTAAAGATGGCGTGGTAAATGTGGGACTGGTCAGGAAGGCCACAGTCCACAGGCCGACACCGAACCATACGGTCCCAGGAACCATGGAAACACTCCAGCTTCGCCTCCCTCTTCAAATAGACAGCATGTTAACAATCACTATGAGAAGGTTAGAAATAGCATTGTGTCAACTTCAGCTACTTTGTATTCTTTGATAAATTAGAAATTTGTAATGGTAGTTTACAATATGATGGAATAAATATGTTTTTTTTTAACATCTGGATACATGTCTGGAAAATCCTCTGTGCAGCTGGATTATCTTTCCGTACTTTTCGACAAGCATGTTAGAAAAGCACTTTAAATTATTACTCTACGCCATTCCAAAAAATCCAAAAAACATATTTCTAAAAAATGAAAAAATCCAAGTCATGTTAATGTCAACCAGATATGATAAGAGCAGTTTGAACCTGATAGGACAGTTCTCCTTTGCCACTGAGAAACTTGATGCTGTAGCCTCGATGACAGCGCACAGAGCAGCGGGATGCCTCTCCTCCCCCTGTACACCTACACACATGTACATGTGCACACACACACACACACACACATATATTTTTTAAGATCACATGCTGGTTTGTACGGTACACCTTTGAGGGATATAGGTCCTACCTGACAAAGCCATGGTCTATCTGTGGTGGACTGCAGCTGTCCAACTGACAAGGCTGCCTCAAACAACTGTGAAGAGAAAAAGTAATGAATCCTAAAAAACAATAAAACCACATATGGCAATCTACAGTCCAGAATGTTATGTGTACCAAGTCAGCTCTAACCCTCAAATGTAAACTTCCCAAAGTCAGAGAGACTAAACTCCAAATTACCAAAACCAGGTTTGAAAATGACTATAGTTAGATTTAACCTATATCTAAGTCAGGCTTGTTAAAGTGATCATTTTGTGATGGCAGGGTTATTCAGTCACTTCTGTATAAAACTGGAGTTACTGGCATGAACTGTGTTGTACATTGTAATGTTTAATGTTTGTAATGTAAGGGGAGAGGTAGCTGTGGGGAAGCCCACCCTGTGATGCGCACCCAGTCAGGGCGAAGGTGCTGAAGTGGCAGGATGTCCTCAGAGCCACGCCTGCCACAGCCACTGAGGGTGAGGAGAGCAGCAGGACCACCGCAGAGGTGAGGAAGAACGGGTGTGAGAGGTCATGGGTCACATTCACCACCAGGGGGTTGTGATGGCACGACAGGTCATGAGAGCCTGAGAAAAACAATGCTCCGCTGTAATCTGATGTAATGTACCAACGTCTGTGTCCCTCAGTCGTCCAGACCCATAGCAAAGACGTGATGAAGCCACTTAGATGAGAGGCAAAACATCTTCACTCTAAAAGTGTTGTCCAATTGACAGAGTTGAATTTTCTTTTGTCATGTAACAATGATCTAATGTAAAAATGCAGTCCACAGTGCACTGCTTATTAGCCATGTGCCTCCATCATTGTGATGCAACTAAAACAGTCCTTAAAGGGACAGTGTGTAAGAGTTTTACCCGTTAATTACCGAAATTGAAGATACCCATTCAAAAATACATTGTTTTCCAAGCCTTTTCACTTCCATCATGAAAGCAAAGTATTCTTTTGGACTTATAGACTTTTATATAGTCACATAAAAGGGGGATCTTCCCCATATAGAGGCAGCCATTTTGAATACGAGAGCCGCAGAAGGACATTTGGGCTCCGCCTTCGCCTTCGGCAAGGCTCGTGGTTTTGGGTAAACAACAAGCATGCTGCCGGATCACACGTCGTAATGGATCTAACACGTGTTTTGGACTAAATTGTTTTACTGGATTTTATTCGCTGGATCCTTATGGACAGATTGAGACCAAGCTTATGGTGAAATACAGAGTTTGACCTGTCCAGAGCCTTCAAAGGTAAGCTAAGTAACAAACCTCGTTTTGTGCTTTTCCGTATTAAAGCCCCATGTGCTCGGGGAGTGATTGTTGTTCTATGATTGTTGACTATGTGAATTGCATAGTCAAAAAGAGGAGACTGTAAGGTTTCATTTGATGTGTAGATTGTCATGGTACACGATCGGGAATGTGTGTTTTCATGCGAAAAGAAAAAAAAACAGTGAACGGGACCGCGTTTTATTTATACCGTAGTTGTCGGCGAGAGCTCGCACAGCGCCGGGTGCGCGCGGGTACGCGAGCTCTCCGCGTTACGGTGCGCCCGGGTGACCCTCGAGGTCTGCCGTAGCCAAAAGAGGAAGTGGAATAGCTACTAACCACCTATGCGCCACGAATCCTACACACTGTACCTTTAACAAACAATAAACTCTGAATCAGTCCAAATCAATTTTTTTTTTTATTAAAGGTTTTCAGTGGTATTTCATTGCTGACTGTTGTTACTGAAATAATTTATATTTGTCCACTCTTAGCTTCACTTTGCATTGGAAGTTACAGTATTCAGAATGATAAGCTGTAGTACTAATTAAACGGTGATGTTTGATACCCAGTGAGTGGTTCTTCCCAGTTGTATCTGCCAATAGAATCACGACTGTTCTTCGACACTGCTCCCCCGACCATGAACCATCTGAGGCCAGGTACACCATGACTGAGGCTGCTACTCCAGGGTGAGGAAATCCCACCTGCGTTCAAGAATCAATATACAAAGCATGACAATAAAATAGAATTTTTTTAGAATGTAAGAAGTTACTCAAATTTAAGGCGAGACACTGCTGGCAAAAAGTTTTTTTCACTTTGTTTTTTGGTCAGTTTGGTTTCCTAGTGACAAGTTTTCATGTGGAAACAATAAAATGGTTCACTCTGCACTGAAAGATGAAAATATTTAATTTAATACATTAAGTTTCATCCGCAAACTTAGTTTCATCCAAACTTAAAAGGCAGTTTTCTGAAAATGCATCTACATACACCAGACTTTACAATTTTATACTTAACAATATTTTGACAAATTGTCCAGAAGTATTAACTCCAAAAAATTAAGTGAAAATTTTATTTTCAGGCAAATTTTCAGTGAGATTTTGTTTACTCAAATACTAGATATCTAATGTGTCAACAAAAAGAAGCACGGCTCTTTTCATGTATCTGTTTTGAATCTCCCAAAAATTGTGGCCGTTTTTACACCTAAAATCAGTTGTTTTTATATGAAAACACCACATGATGAAAAGCTTGCAATACATTTTTTTCTTACACTCATGTGAGTTAACAACAGGAGAAGTTTCAAATCAATAACTCTAAATTAAAGATTTTCTTTCCTATTCACCTGCAGTATCTCGTCTTAATTTAAATGTTGTTTAGGAAATGAAGAAGTCAGATGATGGGTCAGATGTAAGTTGTTTAAATAGAAGCATTTTATATAGAAGTTAAATTCATCAGCCTGTCTTTTCTCTCTCTAAACCAGTACTAAAGCCTTCGACTCTACAGTACATGATTTTAAAATAATTACACCAAATATTATTAACAGAATAAAAAAATACTTTCCATTCAACAGATTTCTCTAGTTTACAGTGTCTAAGCACAGGTTCGTCATTTTGATAGTGTTTACTTCATGCACTGTCTGTATTGGGCTCTGCTTTCACAACTGTAGGTCTATATCTAACAAGAATTATTTGTGGATAAGGGGGATTGCCAGAATAGTTGGGCCTGACAAATAGGGTGTCCATAATTGTAAGAAATGGAAAGTTGAGTAAAACAGAGAATATGTATCATAATAAGGGCCTGGTAATCCCAAACATGACAGACAAGAATCAGTCACATCAACAGCTACCCCACACTCTCTGGACCCGCTGAGCTCAGTGTGGGAAGAGCGGTCGTGGAAAAAATGAATGATAGCAACGGCGCTCAAAATACACAAACCAGACACAAACCCAGAGTGGAAAGATGGGATTCTTAAGTAGCAATAATAAGGTATTTAGGTACAGAGTTTATTTGAAAACTCTTTAATACTGTTAATATGTTTTTACATTGAATACATTAATAGTCTAAGTTAAATGGGCTCCTAGGATCATTATCACTATCCATCAGACTGTATTTTCAGTTGTCATACATTTGATTGTATAAGACTGTGAATTATGAGTAAATGGAGCATGGTAATTGAAGGCTTTTATACTCGGAATGATTTGTCTCAAGCTGAAACTCAAAATATACACGTTTGACAACACAGATTATTAATATACTGAAATGTTTGTACAAATAGAAGCCATCTCTACCTTGAGCCAGTAAGTGTGCTCCAGGTCATTGCTGTCGTCTTGAGTGGTGCAGGGGAACCAGGCTCCAGTGGGGGGTCTGTCCCCTATGTCCAGGGCCTGAGACCTGCACAACTGTATACAAACAATAAACCCAGTTCATTCTAATGGAGGAAACCTGATACAAGAATATGGTGAAGAACACTGTGTAGGTCCTGTTCTAGTCCAGGTTTAGTCCCAGTTTAGTCCAGTCCCAGTTTCAGTGTCAGTGGTTAGATTTTTTTTTCCAGAAATTGGTACAGATATCAGATTGGGGTCTGATATCTGTTTGATGTTATTACTTAGCTTGAAATGCATTAAATGAATCTATCTCGCATTTATTCAATTACAGTTATTTTCTAAATACAATTTTGAGTGAAGTCGCCAATCCACAGATCCCACGTGTAACTTGGCTTGGTAGAGTCGCCTGCTCTTCTCCATGGAAAAACATTTGTTTAATGCCATATTGTGGAACAATCTAAGCAAAGCAATACCATCTCTACCATCCAAGTTATATATTGTACCTTTAACTACAAAACATTAGTTCTTAATTGTTAGATAGCATTTACCCTGCAGTTAAGAGGCTAGACACTGTTTCAAGAGGGTTCAGCCAAATACATTATTATAATTTGTTGTGTGCACCAGTGTTGAATTTCAGAAGGCGTGCAGTTTACAGCATGTGTCTGTTGTGCTCGATACTGAAGTTGTAAATAGGAATGACAGGCTTAGGATTAGTTGGAAGTCCATGATAAAATGTTTCACTCAAAGTTCTGCCAGATTATTCTTCAACTTTATGAGCTGGGCTTTTACTCTTCACTCTTCACGGCACCAGTCAGACTTACTCTCAAAATCAAAATTTGGACTGACTCTGTAAGAATGCATTCAATATGTACAATAAAAAAAGCCACTTGTTTATTCATGGAAGTAATTATAGGAATTTAAGGATTTCAATTCTGTGAGCAACTTATTTAATGTATTCCAATGATGTTGTTGTTGTATAAATATACTTTGATGTAAAAAAAATAAACAAAATCATATTAACCAAATCTTCAGAAGAGCTCATTACACCACATGTGGTCTATATCTGTAGTACAGATTACACATACTACGTTTTCTCCATAAAGATTAGAGCGGATTTGTGATTACCAGTTTGTGCAGTGTTTTGGTGCCACGTATTTTGGACTTGGATGATGTTGACTTTGTTGAGATTATCGCAGGAACATATTGTTACTGGGTACACATTTGCCCTTGGGCTTGTAACCACTAAAATGCTTTGAGTTTTTGAGCATTTCTACCTTTATGGCTGTCTGCGTAACCCACATTCCCCAAATGTTCCATTACATGATGTAATTGGGAAATGTGTTTTTAAGGTAATTTGTATGGAAACATGTTCAAACAAGTCATCTGTTGTCTTAAACAAACACATATAATGTTCATATACATTTGTTTCTTTGTTTTTTAGGAATAAATCACATTGATCAGAATTTTACGTTTTGTTCATTGTAGACAGCAATATTGATCAAAATCTCAAATATACAAACACCTGTTTGTATATTGTAGGCCTCACGATAACAAATAATGAAGTACAATATATTGCTGTAGTAAATATGTAAATATATAAATATATAAACAATAATACTGAAAAAAATTTATGCCACTGACACAATAACTAAAAATCACACAAAAACTGTTAAAAAACATGAGCTGCAATAAATAAACAGCAGAATTAAACACTTTAGTTCTTAGTTTGCATCTGGAATGAGTCATAGAAGCGATTCATTCAAAACTATTTCAAAATCTTATCATATCAAACCAGTTGAATCACTTTTTTAAAAAGCTGTGAAAATATTAGACAAGAAACCATTCTCAGTTCACCACTGCACAATTTTAGACAAGTATAACTTACTCAATTTTAATAATTTTGTTCATTTTAAATACGGTTGTTTTATATATAAAGTTTTACACAGACTTGCTCCTCCTCCGCTGCAGGATTTTATTAAAACAAAGACTGTCAGTGGGATGGGAACTAGGGCCACGGCCCAGGGGAACTGTGAGGTCCCACACAGACGCACTACATTTGGACAAACTGTGCTCTCAGTCAGAGGCTCTAAGTTCTGGAACGCACTCCCATCATCAGTAAGAGAGACTCCAACACTGGCCACTTTCAAATCATACTTGAAACAGTGGCTAAAGGAAAACCAGACTTGTGGACATTTTTAATGTTTTAATGTTTTAATGCTTAATGTTTTAATGTTTAATGTTTTAATGTTGGTGTTATTGTCAGTTGTCACTGTTTTTATTGTTTTTGCTGTGGTGTCACCTGCCCAGGGACTGTAGATGGAAATTAGCATTCTTGCTATAATCTGGCATATTTACACTGCAATGCTGCAGATGTTCATTAATATGCACTGTCCCTATTAAATAAAGAATAAATATTACAAAAAAAATATGTATCATCAATTTCATAGTAGTGCAAAGAAAAAGTACATACGATAAATACTGACGACAAAAAAATATTGTTCAATCTTTCATATATTGATGTTGTGATACTTATTATGATGGCAGGCCTAGTCCCCTGACTTCCTGTTCAAAACTGTGGAACCGATGATCTCTGGCTTCAAATCTTCATAGCGTCTTGTAGCAAGCAGCAGATTTTATTTTACTTTTATGTATTTATTTATTTTAAAATTTTTGGGAACTGTGTAATTTGAAAAAAAAAAAAAAACTCTAATTGTTTCAAAGTACTTCAGAGCTAAGTGCAAACTGAAATTTTAAGCTTCAAATGCAGAAAAGCACACAATTACCCTTGACTAAATCACTCAAAATAAACTCCTAGTAGGAAAAGCCGTTGTGACGTGGCTAACTGTTCATAAGAGTTTGATAGAGAGAGAGAGTTTTGATTTGTATACCTTATTGAGATGTGGCTCCCCAGTGGCAGCGCGCGCAGGACACTTCTGAGGGTCTTGGTGGGAGGCGGTAGCAGTTGAGGCCCACTGATCATTGAAACCCAAAGGAGTGAAATAGCCACAGTCCTGTACACTGGAGCCACGTTCAAACTCCTCACAGACGCCATCTCCGTCAAAAACATAGCACTGACTGGGTTCTCCTTCAAAAACAAACAAAAACAAGACTTATGAATGTGAAGTTGAATCTGGCGCAACGCAAAATTATCCAACACTGTCTGACTCTCATCCAAATATATTGTCAGAAACACAAATCAACCTTGTGTTTTCATTGGCGCTTTTGATGTTAGCAGTATTGACTCGGCCAATCAGCCGTATTTGTGATATTAATAGTCTGAGGGAGAAATATGGGACTTGGCATGGTAGATCCCACACAGGGTGCTACAATATTAACAGTGACCAGGTGAAAAGTGAATCATCATGTGTCAAAGATAAATGCTCACTTGATTGTCCAAATCGCTCCAAAGCCACATATTTTCAGACACGCACATCAAATTCTATGTCCAGAAATAGAATCCTTTTCTAGAATGATTAATGAACCAATTTGGTCTGCTGAAAAGACCCCCCAGCAATGTGTGGTTTGCCTTTGACCCAGGGGTCTCTAGAGAATAGAAGATTACATAAAATATGCTTTACACTTGACTATTTCCACTTAAGTAGTTGTTCCTTGGAGCATAGAGCTTTGAAGCTTTGAATCACAATATGGCAATTTGACAAAAATAGCATATCGTCACAGGAATGAGAATTCATATTACTACCATCTCCACGACAGCAATTTTCCCATGTAAAAAACACTTCAAATATTGGCCTATTCTTTTTTCACCTCAATTACAATGTTTGTGATGTGATGTTTGTATACCAAGGCAGATCATCTATTACACCTCAGACAAATCCCTAAAGATTAGAGGGGATTTTTGTTACCGGTTCCTGCTCTGCTCTGCTGCCAGGTAGTTGGGACTTGGACGATGTTGTTGCGATTACAGCAGGAACATAGTGTCCACTTAACAGCTATACAGTTGCACCTGATTGGTTAAGGTTACCGTGGTAATAGTGGGCTCTGTGTGAGTGTACCAAAACAAGTGTGAAAGTATAGTTTAATGACAGTCCGTAATGCAACAAATATTCCTCTAAACCTACTGTGTTGTTTTCAATAACATCTGAACAACTGCAGAAAAGACACCGTCCTGTCTTTTACAATCTCTTCTTTTTTTTTTTAGCAACTAATATTACATTAAATTTGTATTGTTTGTCACAGTGTTCTCCCTCAACAATAAAACCTGTGTGTTAATGTGAAAAGCAGTCTGAAAGCTGCCAGTTTGGAAAAGTAAGGGTTACGAGAGAGTAATGTGGTTAGGAAACCCAAACAAATATTCTGTTCATGACTAAGACCAACAATTGAATAATTGGATTTAAGTGTTCCAATTTGTAAAAGCTGTTTTTGCCAAATTGTTTTCTTTACTAGTCATAATGTCTTTTGTTGTGAAAGGAGAGATGTAATGGTCTCGCTCACGGCAGGGATAGACCGGCTGAAAGACATGAAACTCGTACCACGCACAAAAACATGTGGTCATAAAACTACACATTCTATAACTGAGAGATCAGCATATTTTGTCATTTAAATTGCATTTTAATGATTCAAAGTCAAAGTCAAAGTGTACTTTATTGTCAATTCACTATGTAACAGACATTACACAGAGGACTGAAATTGCATTTCAGCAGACACCAAATGTGCAATTTAAACTAAAAACACACACACACACACGCACACACACAGCTACACTCATGGACATGAAGTGTATATAAAAATCAACAATAAATAGACATAATTCATACAGGTAAGTTCGAGGTAGAATGAAATGTGCAATATGTAAGGTGCAATAAGTGAAGGTGCAATTTGTAAAGCGCACGAGTGCTGAAAGCAGCATGGACATCGGTGTGTGTAAGGTTGTTTTTTGGATGTCATTAACGTCATTCACATCTTATTCCTTAGAAAACTTGTCTAGCTTTAGTAACATCCCTTATAATGTTCAATGTAAAACACCAATCTAACAAACAGTAATAATATTAACCCAAACCCTCTAACCCAACTGCTAACACTTTATAATAATAAGTGCACATTTAATAATCTTAATGGAGCATGAACAAACACTTGATTAATTATGAACAAATAGTTTATTAATATTTATTTTTAAATAATTGAATAGCATGTTGTTACAGGTAGAATTGCATTGTACTTTTACCACCATACAGTACTGTACTTCCGCTATCCTTTGTTTTTCATATTACTGCAAAAATACTTGTAGCATCCCCTTACCGTTACAGTTGAAGGCCCTCTCTTTTTGGCATTTCTTGGAGCAGCCGTCTCCATCCAGCAGATTACTGTCATCACATTCCTCAGACCTACACATGAGAGCATCAGCATTGTTTGGTTTTACACAGTAGTATATTAGTGCCATTGTACTGTACTGACCCCTGTATGAAGCCATCTCCACAGTAAGGCTGTCCGTGGATGTACAGCAGGGAAGGAGACTCATCGCTGACATTTTCAGCCTCTACCTGGACTGTGTACTTATAATGGACACCAAGCTGGACAGAGCTGGACAAAGAAATACGCGATGAATAACCTACCTCCATGTTGATGGTCAAGGAATGTTCCACGAAATGACTTAAAAAGCAAAGAATGGCTAGCAATCTCCATGGAAACAAATAACTTGAATAGTAATTGAAAAAATGAAAAAGATATATAAGCTTATACTGTGGAACATCCAGTTTCATGAGTCAAGCAGGTGATGGACCCTACACAAGAAAAGTTACATAGTGCACCTTTAATATGAGAAGATCTTGCAGCATAGCAACTTGTGAAGAAAAGATTGTGTCAATACAAATCAGTTCCAAGGTATCATGAACAAAGGAAGGATTATGTATCAGTGTATGTTCACCACCAATCAACATATCTCTCAGGATTATTGCAACAAAACCAGGCCTATGCCATTCTGCTTTGGTCTGTAACCTTGCAGTATCCAGTGACCTGACAGGCACATAGCAGGAAGTCAGTGAAACTTAAGCTCTATAAAAATATCCTGGTTTCTGACCACATCAAGAGCATTTATTTGTCAGAAATCAGTCAGTATCAGAGATGTGTGTGTGTCAGGTTACTCCCTGTAAGTCCCTATTATAAATATTTGATTAGAATATGATATTATGAAAAAAATAACATATAAATACATTGTTCTCAAACAGAAACAATATCCAATAATTGATTTCACTTATTTTCCCACACAAGATGTTGTGTTCGTCCAGTTTGTGCTTTGTGTGTCTGACATTTGATTCACATTTGAATCATCCATTGTTTTGCTCATCGGTTATCATATCACATATCTCTTTTTTTTTATTTTAATGTGTGTGTGTTTTCAGTCTCTGAATATTGCATTGATTTGGCAAAGGTATTAGCTGTTGCCCTCCTCTCTCTGTGAATACTTGGTCCTCGTGTCTATTAATATATTAATACAGTACATATTTTTTGTTTATGGTGATCCTCATACCTTTATTTACTTTATAAAGAGAAGTGGTATAAAAATGTGTAAATTAAATGTATTATAGACACTAACCTGTCAGTGAAAGTCTGCTGGTTTTGAGCGGGGGGCTCTCTGGTAAAGGAGGGTTGTCTGTGGAGCCTGTACAGCAAAGGCTTACATCCTGAGCACAGTGGACTGTCTGGACCTGAAGACAACATGGCTGCATCGATCTCCAGTTTCTCATCAAACGTGCTGAGTCTTATGGCCTCCACTGCAGCGCTGTTTGTGCTGAGGCGCAGAGTCAGAGGCATGTCACAGTACACATGCTGAGGGCCCAGGTGGATCACCCCTCCTCTCTCTGTGATCAGCTCGATGTCGGCTATGGCTGGGTTATCTGACAAACAAAACAGGATGTTAGTAGCTGCATAGGGAAGTTGGTCTGCAGAGTAAATTAATAGGACGTAGTAATTTAGCTGTTCCAGGCTAAATGTCCTTCCAGCCATCAACACCCAAGTAAGATAAAATGACTCATATCAACATTATTAAAATAGACAGTGGGCAACACTGACCATCTCAATTTCTCCTTCTCTTTGGGCCAGCCAATTTTGTGATCATTTTGACTCTGCATTATGTATTTTGATGCTATACAAGTTACAGGTAAGATATATGGAGAAGCAATCCTGCCAATGTATTTTAAGTCATAAATGCACCTGTAATTGAATAAATACACATTTAAAGCCATACTGTGGGCCATTACAGGCATAGCAATACCATCTCCTTGGAAACAAGCAAGAGGCATACACTTCACCAGAAAAGTTAAAAAACAAAAAGCATTCTTGACATGTAGATGTGTTGGTACTAGAATAGAATAGTGTGTTTATCTGTGTTCCTGTGTGGTGTGAGAATGTGTCATTGTGAATGTTTCTTATTGTTGATTGAGATTTTTACTGTAATTTTTAATGTAATAGGGACTGCAGATGGAAACTAGCTATGTAGCTATAATCTGGTGCAGATCATCTTTGTTTTTTGAGCTTAATGTCTCTGTACATTGTCCCTTTTCAAATAAAGACTAAACTAAACTAAACTAAACTAAGAATTTGGAAAAAAAAAAAAAAGTCTTAATTATATTTCAACACAATGTTTAGTCTGTGGTATATTGTTAAAGGAAAAAAAAGCTTACTTGTAGAAATATAGGTGACCCACAGAGTGAGGCTGTGAGGTACAACAGGGTGAAGAAAGTCCAGGGTGAGGGTGCACCCCTCTGTGTCAGGACATGGGGACGTGACATTGGCGTCATAGAGGCTCAGCTCCGGGCTCCAGGCCTGAAGACTGGGCTCACAGGGCTGCTCCACATCAGGGGGGCCTGTGAGGGCACAGTGAGGAAACGGTCATTAGTCTAAAGGGAGTAGGCAGTTTTACATTTGACCCATCATTAATGGTTTAATTATTTACAATTATCACAAGGAAATACAATAAACATGGTGTCATTATCAAGCATTTCCCAAAATAAAACCACAAGTTCAATTAGGCATAGGTGTTATTCATTACATAAACCACAGTTTTATGCATTTAAACCCTGAGCCAGTGACTTAATGGGACATTAAAACAAGTAGTGTTTTTAAACAAAGTTGAACTTAAAGCTGTAATTTCCTTAAATGGTGTCAGTACTATTATTACTTATCAATATATTTAGACAATACACTGCATTTTATTAAGCTGCAATCATAGAATTGCAACTTTATTCTTGTTCTATTTCGTCCTTCTATCTTGTCAAGTACAACTTTTCTGGTGAAATATTATAATATAACAGTACTTTTTTGATTGGTCAGATAAGCCCTGCTTTCTTTATTTGTAATACAGTAACTCTTTTTGGATAGGGCCTTTTAAAAAATAATGTATGGCTTTGTGGTTTTGTTACTTCACAGTGCAGTACTCAAATGTTGTTAAAGTAGAAACGGTTGTAGCAAATAAATGTGGAAACTACCTGGCAGTTCCTAAACGTGAATCAAAACAGCCTAATTTCCCCCTTACCTTTCCTTCCTGATTGTATAATATATGTACACATGTTTTGGCTGACAGAGCAGCTCTGTGCATTATCATGTGTGAAAGTGTGCGCAGAGAGGAGAGCGCAGGGATGCCAGCAGACAGCCTGTCTCCTCTTGTGTGTGCGCGGCCCTGTTTAGAATAAGACGGTAATTGACTCTTTATCATCATTACGATCCCACAGCCAAAGAGCGGGACTCGTAATCCCCCCTGGTCCTCCGGCCGCTTGTTTTCAAAGGAGAAATTCCAGTGGAGGATTTCCACATATTTGGGTCGAGTTTCCACGGAAGCAGCAGAAAGTGTTATTGTACACTCATTCATTTGATTCTTTTTACATTCTTTAATAGAATGTGTTTTTTCCATTTGTGTAGTGTTTTCTTGGTACATGTCAAAGTAAAAATGATTAAACTAACAAGGACCATATGTTGACACCATTACATTCTATAGTGCGTTGTTTATGGAGCTTGAACAGCACCCAAACATTACCAGAGTCGACGCTCAGATGCCTAATAATCCTTGTTCTCACTTTGGCCAAAGCAGAGACACAGGTCTGTGGCTGAGGGTAATTATCATTTAATGATTTTCGTCTTTTTCCTTTTCCAGGAGCTATTAGGCTTGCACGCACCTGAGATTTACAAGGAGGTGAGGTGTGCAGGGTGGGAAGCTGCACTACAGTAAACAACACACAGTAGTGGAGGTTTACCTAAATAACACGTCATCAATAATTAATGAGAGAAACCTTCAGTGGATTCAGGTTGTTCTGTTGTATTTAGAGCAGGATCAGCTACAATATAAGGTAAGATTTGCAGGTTAGCTTGAATATTTTGAGTTTGAATATTGTGATTACAATGTTTATTTGGTATTATGTAACTTTCTGGAGCAGGACCCACTATCTGCTGGTCTCTGAGGAGATGTTATTACTTTGCCTGGAATGTTCTACAGTGTGACATGAAAGTATAATTTAATTTGGGTGTTTTTATTATGTATGGGCTTGCCACTCCACAGATCGAATCAGTAACTTGGCGTGGCATCACCATCTTCTCTTCATGGACATGGATAGAGACCCGCTGTCAGAAATGTTACATAATACACCTTTAATGCACCCACATCTGTTTAGCTTGATTATCCAACAGGATGTAATACAATTTGCATACACAAATAGGCTCAAGTCAAAAAGTCTTAAATTGGTGTAATATTGTCCAATGTTACTGCTGTGTTGTTACCATAGTCTGTATAAAAAAATGTTTCCTGACCAGCCAGTCCCTGGAACCAGACCACAGAGAGTAAAAACCTCCGTCCAAACGTCAATCCAACCACAGCCACTAATTTGTAGCACGTGTCCCTCAAATGACATGTACTCTTGAAAATTCAAAACAAAATACTGTATACAGCTTCTTTCTCCTGAATTCAGTAATAGTTTGGTGCTTCAATTGTTAATTCTGTAAAAAGCCGCACTGTTTCTCAGTCGTTTATGTAGATTTTTCTCCTTTTTACATGTAAGCAGCCATGTTTTTGACACAAAAGGAGCATGCATTTCTCTAATTGGTTAATCCGCCTGTCAATCACACCCTCTGAAATCAGGGAGACAGGATACAGCTCCAGATCCACTCATCTTTGTATAGTTTGTAAAGAAGTGGAGTGCGAGGTGACGTAACCCATGGCATGTGGCTCCAGTCAAATGAAGCTCATCAAACCTAGCAGTTACAGGTGTGAATTTGTAATCAAGTTCCATATTTGGAATCACAAGTATCATAGTAACCAAGAGTAATGCCGCTCTCCGCCCACCCCACTGGTTTAGTGGGGAGTAGGAGTTTAACAACGTTGTCAATCAAACCTCTTGCATATCACTTCCTATTTGGAACATAGCAACCAGGAGATTAGCTATGTCCATTTATGTATACAGTCTATGGTTGATACTGACCAACAGCTTCTTCAGGAGTCCAGTATCCAGAAGTGTCACAGACTCGAGGAGAGGCAGCATCAAACGCGTATTGATGAAACACGCCATCACTCTCACATAGTCCACAGTCCACACCCGAAAAACCCAAAGTGGAGCTACAGTGAGAGAAAGCAGTATTTGAACAGTCATTTGTCACCATTAAAACCTATAACTTTCAAAGAGCTACCTGTAATTACCTTTGATAGAGTGGTCCACTTAATGGGGCTAACCAATAGAGAGACACAGATTTTGCAGTCTGGGCTGTTATTATTGGGGCCAGAGGGACAGGGGAAGGCTGGTGAGTTGTCAGCCACTTCTGATACACCAGGTCCAGGTAACAGTGCATTCGGGCCACTTGGTTTGGTGTGAAGTGGTTGGTGCAGTTGTCATCTAAGGTAAGGAAAGAAAAAATATGTTAAATTTCAGTTTCAATGATTTAAGTGAGCGATGTGCCAAAGATAAATTCAGAAAACTAGTGCATTGGGTTAAGTCTGAACTATTGATGTGTTTTTAGTCTTTTACAGTATAAGATTTTCTTTTTACTAGTGCTGTCACGGTACTAACAACTAACTAATCAAACATACTCAATACCAATTCTGATACCATGATGATATAGAAACAGCTCTTTCTTTAGGCAATAGAGTGTAATTCTTGACATTAAATAATAGTCCTTTCTTTTATATTACCATGTGGCCTTATATCAGTGTAATCCATCAGTCGTCCAGGTATGTTCCATAGTGGTCCCTGTGCATATACTAGTCTATGTGGTTTATGTTCTGCTACAGCACAAGATCATTCTAAGTCAGGGGTGGGCAAACTTTTTGACTCGTGGGCCACAAAGGTTTCTAAAATTTGACAGAAGGGCCGGACCAGGAGCAGCTGGATTTAGTGTTTTGGTAATCCACCTCATAAGAGCAAAAAATAACATGGGATAGAAAACATGTGCTTTATTTCAATTAAAAATGAACAAAAGCATTGCAACAAAATGTCCATCTTTCAAGTTCCACGGTATTTAGCTATTTATTGAAATGACTCTTAAAACACAGAAAATTTAATAAAACATGGCTTTTTAAAATTACTAACAGTTACGATTTTAAAGCACCGAAAGTTCTGTTCTCCTTCAGGTTCTTTCGTTCTTTCATTGACTGCTTGCTAGCATAGTCAACATGTTTTGTGGCAAAGTGACTGCTGATATTATAGGCCTATTCTTTAAAAACCGCTACAGTCTCTTGGCATATCAGGCATACAGCAGGTGATAAGTATTCGGTGAAAAAATATTTACTTGTCCACTCCTTATTAAACACTCGACATTTTTTTCTTTTCTTAGCTCCGTCAGCTTTACAGGAGGGCTGACAGGTTAAAGAGTAAACCACAAATGTGGAGCAAAACGCCGCACCTCAACAAAGGTCAATGTATCTAGTGCGCCAGCTATTGGAAAACGCCAGAATTGCAGGGAAATTAAAACATTAACAAGGTTTATTAATATAATTTCTTCAAGTTCAGCGGGCCGGATTAAAAAGCTTAACGGGCCGCATATGGCCCCTGGGCCGTAGTTTGCCCATGCCTGTTCTAAGCTATTCAGGAAAGGTTTATTGCTGTCTTGTGAATGTGACTATTATAGTGTCAATACCTGCGTAAATTAGTATATAGTTTCGATGCTAGTTTTAGTATCGATTAGTATCTGATTTTCAATACTTCCCTTCCTACTTCTTAAAGTTTCTTCTTAATGTTGCTAAGTCAAGAACATGCCCATTTTTCACCAAAACCATTTGAGATATTTGAATGATATAACAGCACACTTACCTGTGTAGCTCATGTAATTGCTATAAGGAGTATCTTGGTAGTTAATGACCCCACAAGTGTCGTTCACAGCTCCTGGATCATGACAGACCTTGGATTTGGGAGTGGGAGCGGTGTCAGCACACAGGTCTCCAGTTTCCATGGACGGGGTGGTCTCCTGTAATGACGAAATGAAAAGTTTCAAGTTAAAATCATTGTTTAAGTTCTATCAGTCAGTGAAGGATACCTGACATGGGTCGTCACATGAATCCCGTTCACTGACGCCTTTAAAAACGTGGTAAAGTCCAAAGATGTGCCCCATCTCATGGATCATGGTGTTGTGGTGCCCCGCTGTTCCAAAGTAGGAAGGATTTAACACCATGCCCCCTACAATCAAAATCACAATCATTTATTTACATTTGTATATGATCTAGAAACATTAATGAAGAAGTGTAAGTGAATTTCAACCCAACTAAACAAAACAAGACCGTTAAAATCAAGCTCACAGGGAACTTAACCAAATCCAGTTTGTTCACTTTGCATTTATCTTTGGTTTCTCAAATTCTTGTTACATTTCCCACACAGCAGAGATAAGGGTCTTCTTGTGGTGAAGTAACAGTGATACTATCAGGAAAAGACAGAACCAATTCAAGAGTTATTGGTTCTTAATTTTAAACACACTCTCTACAGGAAAACATTTAACAAAAACACTAAAATACAAGCTGCAGGCACATCTTTAAAATAAGAACACATGGTAAGAAACCTCAGGTAAAATCCATCTTCTTTGAAAGAGTAAGGCTTTCAATATTGTGTTTTACAACAGCAACATAATACAGCTAATGGTCATCCTGAGTTATTAGTTTCATGCAGTGAGTACAAACATACAGGTGGTAAAAATGGCCCAGTGCTCTGCTGTTTGTTTGTGTTGTTGCTGTTGGGTTGATCAGGGTTTTCCAGTGGAAAAGGCTTTAATGATTAAAGCAGGAAACAGGCAAAGTGCCGGGAACATCTGTGCCAACCCTTATAGCGCCCCACATCTCTCTGGGATATGAGTGTACAGAATATTATGAGTGCAATCATGGAGACCTAGAATCTAATAATTAAATATGTCTATTATTGACACATCAACAAATAACAAAACAATATGTTTTTGTAAGTTCCAGTTTGTCACAACAAATATCTTGATCAATACCTTGTGTATCCTTTTTCTACGTTTTCCACATCTGACTTAACATTATTTGAAAGTAATCTTGGTTCCAAATTGATAAATATGCTTGTGATTAAATAATGTATTGAAAATCCCACCTTGGTGAGAGAGGGCCTCCTTGGCCCAGGGCCAGGTTGCGGCTCCAGCTAGCTCCTCGCGTGCAGAGTTGTTAGCAAAGAAGACATTTAGTGCATCAGTGCCGGTCAGCTGAAGTTCATCCTTCAGCTCTTTGATGCTCATATATGCCCTGGAAATGAACACAACATATTCAGTATAGCCAAATAAGCTTATGGGGGTCTTTGCAGAAACTTTCTCTTGGTGCTAGTTATGTGTAATTAATCACACTTAATTATGATTCAAATGTAGTCAGGCCTTTTTATCAAGCTCTCTTTTTGTTTGTGTTCATAAAATTAATACTGAGAGACATTTTTAATTGTTTTAGATAAGCAAAATAAATACAAATTGTGATTGATACATATAGGGAACAATATTGTCACTCATGTGTCATGTTGCCGAGCTCTACCTGGTGCACAGTAGCCCACTGCTGAATAGGCTACAAATGTTTAATGGTACTGTGGAGTTAGAAGCCTACTAAACTTTAATCTTTTACTCCAAATGAATCCCAGTTTTCCCATACGAACACAGCATGATTACATGGTTTTACACCACAAAATGAGTTTAATGTGCACTGCTGTGAGGATCTACTGTACCTCCTGAATAAAACCAAAGCCCATGTGCTTTGTTAAATAAGGTGAATTTGCTTTGGGGAACCCCTGCTATATCCCATAGGTTAAGTTCAGGCCACATAGACCTCCCAGATACAAAAAGGTAGAGGAAAAACTATATGGTATTTAAAGTTCTGTTTTATTTTACTGTTAAAGCAGAGTTTTTAAACATGTTCTAAAGGTTTCCCTCACCATGCACTCAGTCAAAGTTGTATTTAAATTGATTTGAGCATGTCAACCTTGTATTGTCTTGCATTTGCAGTATGAGTGCTCAGAACATTTCTGTTTTCACCTGCCTCTTGGTGAATCCTACCTCTTCTAGGGTTTTAAACAGGAAGCCAGTGGATGATATTATTTTATAATATTGTGGTTTACAGTGCGCAACATGTAAACTACTGATCTATATAATTGTTTTAGTATAATACTAAATACTAAAAACATGTCTTCTTTATTGTTAACTACGCAAATTTAAATTATCACCACAAAGGACTATTGCATAAATAGCAGCAGTTAAATAATAGGATCTAAAGTACTTGGCAGACAAATCAAAAGACAAATACTGTACCTAAAGCCCATGACCAACAATCAAATAGATCAATGGTTTCACAAATGCCAGAAAATGTCACGCTCACATTCATTTTCTTTCCGCTTGATAAAGCGGCAAGCTGGAGCCAAGGTCAGGCACATAATTCAAAAAACTTCCTCCAGATGACCCAGCTATATTTACAAAGGGAAATGCACTGCATGCATACGTTTAAAAAATGGAAATTTGAAATTAAATTGTACAAATGGTTGAATTCTTAGGGCATTTATACAGGGTGCTGTCAGTTACCCAGCAGAGTTGCATAAGTGTCCCAAAATGAAACACAATAAAATCTGGAATAAAACTTGGAATAATGTTTTTGCCCTGAGAGAAAAGAGGATCTAGTTCAGAATACTCTTTTCTAGTTATTGTTAATCAATACAATGTGTACTACGTAACTTTTCTGGTGGAGGGTTCACTACTTGCTTGTCTCCATGGAGATGTTATATCTAGAATCTTCCACAATATGACATTAAAATCATTAAATAATAAATACATCTCCATGCAGACAAGCAGCTGACACCACCAAGCCATGTTACAAGAGAGGGGACACCCATTCAATAAGAATGCATGTTTTTCAAGAAATTTTAAGCAACAAGAGGTTTAATGCACTAATGCAGAACATGTCCATGGAGATGCTCCACCAGAAAAAGTTACATAGTGTGCCTTTAATACTACAGATAGTTTTATAAGAAAGGTTTTGGACCATTTGCTTCATGGAGGTCTAATGCTTCTATTTTTGTTTTGCTACTTTCAGTCAGACACTATAGAGGTAGCCAACAACTACATTTTATTACTCCCTGTCAGCATTATTAGCCTATTCACCATTTTACTGTCTATAGCATTCAGAGTATCCTTCTAATAAACAGATAGAGTTCCCCTCTCTTGTTTCACAGTGGCACATTGCAGGCCTTGTGGTTACAAAATGGATTAAAAGCTGCTCTTTACAAAGTTGGGCCGGCGACCTCATGGCGAGACTTGATGCAAACTATTTGGAGCTCTGCAGGGGCCTGTCTGTCATTGCAAATGGAAGGCAGCAGGCCGCCACTCGAGTTGTTTAGCAAAAAAATAAATGTGTACTTTGGACTTTTAACCCAACATCCCCACTTCACTGGGGAAAGTGAGAGTGCCAATTTGTCCATGCATTGGGTTGAGCTGTTCATTGCACGTCCCTTCCAGCCAGATATGTACCTCATGTGGAGAACTCTTCTTATTAGTGGCCTTGTGTGCCCAAACTTACAACCAGAAAAAAACTGGAAAAAACATGTTTTCATAAGTCTGATGCTGCTGGGTACACTGTCTGGAAATAGAAGAACCCAGACAGAATACTAAATTCCCAAATAAATCTGCTATATCACAGTTTTCATTGGTTATAGTTTTCACAACTGAACAAACTTTGCACATTTGCAGGTGCTCAACAGAAAATGAAACTTCCTTTTGCAGGAAAATCAGCAGGCGGTGTGGTGACAATTTCATTAAAAGATCAAACAAAACAAAGTGTTGGAGGAAATTGGAGAATTGGTAAATCGGTCCAGCATTGTGTGAGCGGAGATGAAAGAACTATTACTGTACTGATTAAATCCATACAATGGATTTACAAGGTGACAGATTACAGTTTAGCTTTCCGTCGAAGTCACATCCATTTAACTTTCTTTTTCAGCGTATCACCCTTTGCAGAGAACCGAAGAGCTACATTAACAGGACAAATGCTGCTGTTGGTGCAAAACGTATATCTGACCCAGTATGCAGCAAATGTCATGAAACTGTTAGGATCATAAGATGTACCATGAGTCTGATGCTCTATTATTACGCAGCAAAATGCTAATATCAGATGTAATATTAGCTTCTTTTGGATGTCTAGAGTAGTAGTTCACAAAAGAATTCTGGGTCGACTAAATACATACCCTATACATCAATTAATCGACTAAAAGGGGCCTTGGTGTTGATAAAAACCCTCAAAATCATTATAATATGTAATAATAGTAAAAAAACAACTATGTAAACACAGACGTACTGCCAAACAGCAGGGAAAAATACACTGTCCAGTCACTGCAAAACTCCTCTGCTGTAGTGCATATAAATTCTTCTAATCTTAATGAAATAATTTCATCATCTAAAACACCATCAACCAACTAAGTGGCAAACAACTAAAGGACTATAGCCATACATATGGGCCTGTCACAATAACAAATATTGAAATGTGATATATTGATGAAGTAAATATAGAAGATAAAAGATAATACTGAAATTAATTCATGCCACTGACACAGTATCCCAACAGCAGATTTAAGCCAGAAAAACAATTATAAATCTACAATATTTAAAAAGATAAAAAGATAATTAGCAGAATGAAACACACAAAACCCACAATCATTATTTCAACCTTCTACAGCTCAGATTTTATCATGTCCCAGTAGTTCAAATTTACCCCAAAAATATTGTTCCAGCTTTCATATATTGAACAATAAGTCGATATAATAATTATCATGACAGAGAAGGTTTACCGCACACTTACTTGACTTTATTCTTTATTAGGCTAGAGCAAACAGCGCGTTTCGCTTCTACAGCATCATCAGGTTCGCTCAGGCCTACACACTTATTTAGAAAATTTCATAGGAATGCAAATGTCTCCAAAATGCCTGTCCAGTTTATCTAAATACACCCCGATAGAATGGTAGTTGAAGAACTGATTATTAATAAACATATAGGTCTTACCTGTCTGGAGACTCTGGGTCAAAACATGTTTTCAGCACATCCGTTACCGCTGGTTCACAACAGTCCCCGTCATCATAGTCGTAGTAGATACTGTTGCACTCCATGTTACAGACCCCATCTTGTTTTTTCCAGCTGTAGCACGGCCCCAGCCTCAGACAGTCTCCTCCATCGTGACCGGTCCTGGGGTGATCGCATTCAGGATCACATTGGCGATTCCCAATCTTCTCAATCCGACAGTTGCTCAGAATAAACTTTTCTCTTAGACTGGAGTTTCTGATTGTATGGACGTTGATCTCCAGAGTGATGTTATAAGGGCGAAAGGCTTCAACAAGAGCTTTATGCTGCAGGTCAATTTGGGCCTTGGATACAGTCGGATTCCCACCATCATCATCAGCCAGGTTGACGATCCTATAGCGCACGTGTTTGGAGGTCCGGAGCTGCCAGTTGTTGTTGTAGCCAGAAATAATTTCTGTGTTATCGCAAGGTGTAAGTCCACAGGGAGGAGGGTCAAAAGGGGACACAAGCTCTTGTTCAGGGACTGGAGTGGTGACGATGCTCGGGTGGACACCAAATTTGTATGGAGTCCACAACTTTTCTACCTATGACCAAAACACAACTGGTAATATGACTGTAGATACTATGCTGAAATTTGTATTGTTACCTTTGCCAACAAGGATTTTTATTGATTTAGCTAGATTTTATCATAGGCCTGCTATTGGTAAAAGTTTTGGTGGGACTCAGATGACATCAAATCTAAGCCAATAAAAGCCAATAATATTGAATACAGGAAAAACTGGCATCACCACATTCTAAAATCTGAAAACACTTATAGGTTCCCTGAGTTATGCTTGTTTTGCTTTGCGCATCAACCACAGATAATATCCAAAGACCTACAAATTACAGGAAACATGAACCCTAACTTACATTGGTGAAGTCAGCCCACATGGCCAGTAGGGGATCGCTCTTATCAATGTCCTGTGGTCTTTGCATCAGGTCTTCTTGGTTCCGGGCGTAGTCCCACAGGATCAAACCTCCTATATGTCCCCTGAAGCTGTGGCCCTTCTCTGATTTGTTGTTGCCGAGAAAGAAGGTTCTGCAGGTCTTCATGAATGAGCTGTACAGATTTCCAGATTGGAAACTGCTCTCTCCAACCTGTAAAAGAATAATTTCCAGAAGAAATAATGAAAAATATATAGATATTTCTATTACAATGGTAAGCACATTTTCCATTGAGCATGAAGTAATTAATGTTGATTTGACATGATTCTTGTCCAGTAGCTTTTTACAATATAAGGGGTATTTAATACTGCTTCTTCTGAGAGGTCACACTTTGCTGTGATTGCCTTAAGATCGGTTTTGAGCATGTAAGCTCCAAAGTAAGTTAACTATAATGTAGGACAGAGGTCTTCAACAGGGGGGTCGGAGGAGGTACTGCAGGGGGGGTCGCGAAATCTTTTGATTTCACTTTAAAATAATATCATTTTATATTTTAATATTTTTAAAAACAATATATTTTTTCATTTTTCCCTAATCAATTTCTCCCTTGTCCCTCCACCCTCTTCGATGTCTTAAAATGCACAGCCACTCTCTCCCTTGCACTTGTTTTTTGGTTGAATCAGTGAACGATCTTAATAGGCCTGTGTTATATGCAAGTTGTGTTTAAAAATTGCAGTAGCACATCCACCCCGTAGGTCCTATCTGGCCCATCTTTAAAATAAAAAAACAAGAAAATACAGTATTAACCTGTGTATTATTTCCTTGTATTGGATGTACCATAACAGAGTAGCAATGTTTATACATGACACTTAGCTCAATTTAATATAAAACACAATTCTATGCAGTATATATAGTAGGGGGTCCCTGGCCCAGTTCGCCATCTGTTTGGGGGTCCCTGGCCTGGAAAACGTTGAAGACCCCTGATGTAGGACATACATTTACACACCTTAGCTCCATCGACATACAGGGTCATGTTGTGGCCATTGTATGAAGCCATTAGGTGTGTCCAGGCGTTGACATGGTAGCGCTGGTGGCTGTAAACAGTAGTGGATTTGATTGCTCGGTCCGTGCGCAGGGTGAAGTAGAATCGGGCGTCTTTGGTACTGCCAGGCTCCAGGGTCTGGATGCCCACAGACCATCCCTTCTCACTCAGAGAATGGGAACAGTTGTCGATTACACCTGAAGACATGACAGACAATCAACAAGGACAAATAGAGGCATATTAGTTTGGCTTGTTTTGCATTAAGAGATAAATTATGCTTCCACAATTCTGTCTGGAAAGAAGTCAAATTTCCGGTCTGGTGGCCGGGCCTTTCCCCACGGGGCCCGGCCGGGCGAAGCCCGAAGAAGTGACGTGGGGCCGTCCTCCTGTGGACCCACCACCCGCAGGAGGATCCATAAGGGCCGGGTGCAGTGAGATCTGGGTGGCAGTCGAAGGCGGGGGCCTCGGCGGCCGGATCTCTGGACATGGAGACTAGCTCTGGGGACATGGAATGTCACCTCGCTGGGGGGGAAGGAGCCTGAGCTTGTGCGGGAGGGTGAGCGTTACCGACTAGATATAGTTGGCCTCACCTCCACGCACAGCTTGGGCTCTGGAACCCAACTCCTTGAGGGGGGCTGGACCCTCCATTTCTCTGGCGTTGCCCGTGGGGAATGGCGGCGGGCTGGTGTGGGCCTGCTCATTGCCCCACAGCTCAGCCGCCGAGTGTTGGAGTTCACCCCGGTGAACGAGAGGGTCGCGTCCCTGCGCCTTCGGGTCGGGGACAGGTCTCTCACTGTTGTGTCGGCCTATGGGCCGAACAGCAGTGCAGAGTACCCGGCCTTCTTGGAGTCTCTGGGAGGGGTACTGGACAGTGCACCCCCCGGGGACTCCGTTGTTCTCCTGGGGGACTTCAACGCCCACGTGGGCAACGACAGTGACACCTGGAGAGGGGTGATTGGGAGGAACGGCCT
Organism: Paratrypauchen microcephalus; assembly: GCA_036785185.1. Classification (NCBI taxonomy): domain Eukaryota; kingdom Metazoa; phylum Chordata; class Actinopteri; order Gobiiformes; family Gobiidae; genus Paratrypauchen; species Paratrypauchen microcephalus. The sequence goes on from JAVJIX010000032.1 coordinate 7,573,243, forward strand.
CCCTGATCTGAACCCGAGCGGTGTTCTGTTATTGGACTTCTGTGCTAGCCACAGTTTGTCCATAACGAACACCATGTTCGAGCACAAGGGTGTCCACCAGTGCACGTGGCACCAGGACACCCTAGGACGGAGGTCGATGATCGACTTTGTTGTCGTGTCATCTGACCTCCGGCCGCGTGTCTTGGACACTCGGGTGAAGAGAGGGGCAGAGCTGTCAACCGATCACCACCTGGTTGTGAGTTGGGTCCGCTGGCGGGGGAGGAAGCCGGAAAGACCTGGCAGGCCCAAGCGTATCGTGAAGGTCTGTTGGGAACGTCTGGCTGAGCCCTCTGTCAGGGGCACCTTCAACTCACACCTCCGGGAGAGCTTCTCCTGGATTCCGGGGTAGGCTGGGGATATGGAGTCCGAATGGGCTCTTTTCTCGGCCTCTATTGTCGATGCGGCCGCCCATAGCTGTGGTCCTTTGATAAGGGCTGTTCGGTCCCTGTATGACCGGAGCAGGAGCTGTGTTCGCATTGCCGGTAGTAAGTCGGACCTGTTTCCGCTGCATGTTGGACTCCGCCAGGGCTGCCCTTTGTCACCGGTTCTGTTCATTATATTTATGGACAGAATTTCTAGGCGCAGTCAGGGGCCGGAGGGGATCCGGTTTGGGAACCACGGGATCTCATCTCTGCTGTTTGCAGATGATGTTGTCCTGATGGCTTCATCGAACCGGGACCTCCAATGTGCACTGGGGCGGTTTGCAGCCGAGTGTGAAGCGGCTGGGATGAGGATCAGCTCTTCCAAATCCGAGGCCATGGTTCTCGACCGGAAAAAGGTGGCTTGCCCTCTCTGGGTGGGTGGGGAGTCCTTGCCTCAAGTGGAGGAGTTCAAGTATCTCGGGGTCTTGTTCATGAGTGAGGGGAGGATGGAGCATGAGATTGACAGGCGGATCGGTGCAGCGTCGGCAGTGATGCGGTCGCTGTACCGGACCGTTGTGGTGAAGAGGGAGCTGAGCCGAAAGGCAAAGCTCTCAATTTATCGGTCAATCTACGTTCCTAACCTCACCTATGGTCATGAGCTCTGGGTAATGACCGAAAGGACGAGATCGCGGATACAAGCGGCCGAAATGAGCATATGACCATAGGTGAGCATATGACAAGGCCACTTGTATCCATTGTGGTGAAGAGGGAGCTGAGCCGAAAGGCAAAGCTCTCAATTTACCGGTCAATCTACGTTCCTACCCTCACCTATGGTCATGAGCTCTGGGTAATGACCGAAAGGACGAGATCGCGGATACAAGCGGCCGAAATGAGTTTCCTCCGTAGAGTGGCTGGGCGCACCCTTAGAGATAGGGTGAGGAGCTCAGTCACGCGGGAGGGGCTCGAAGTAGAGCCGCTGCTCCTCCGCTGCTCGAGAGGAGCCAGCTGAGGTGGCTCGGGCATCTGTTTCGGATGCCTCCTGGACGCCTCCCTCGGGAGGTGTTCCGGGCATGTCCCACCGGGAGGAGGCCCCGGGGAAGACCCAGGACGCGCTGGCGGGACTATGTCTCCCGGCTGGCCTGGGAACGCCTTGGGGTCCCCCCGGAGGAGCTGGAGGAAGTGTCCAGGGTGAAGGAGGTCTGGGCGTCCCTGCTTAGACTGTTGCCCCCGCGACCCGGCCCCGGATAAGCGGAAGAAAATGGATGGATGGATGGATGGATGGATAGTTTGGCTTGTTTTGCATTAAGAGATAAATTATGCTTCCACAATTCTGGCTGGAAAGAAGTAAAATTTGTTATTAGTTTAGTAGCAACCAACTTGACTTAAAATATATTGCATTATATTGTGTTAATTCAATAGTAATTCTACTTGTAGTAGTAGTAGTAATAGTTGTAGTAGTAGCAGCAGTAGTGGTAGTAGGAGGAGGAAGAGGAGAAGGAGGAGTATAAGCAAGTGCTTAGAGTGCTGCTCAAAATGAATCCATGAGTGGTGCACAAATCCATTGTGCACCACTCACTGAGCCTATATCGAGCGTGTGGTTGTCACTGAGTTTAGTGCGATGCTGCAGAACAGAGACATAGAATATACTAGAAGAGAGAAAAGACAGAGCTGTTTCTCACAGCCGTGGCAAGGCCCTGTGTTTTCCATCTGCTCTTGCAACAGACGATTCCACATCTGCCTCCCAGATGTGCGGACTGGGACAGCACAAGGTCAGGGAACCCCTTCACCCTCCACGGTGCTATTTTATGTGTGTGAGCGCATTTGACATCAATATGGGAAAGTGTAGCAAACTATGTAGCAGTAGGAGCCATTTTCACAGTTGGTCTTTGAAGCAGTAAAGGAGAGCAGCAGCTGGAAGCCTCACCTGTGCCAAGTGAAATACATTAAACTGCATGCTGACTACTGTATAGCTACTAAATGTAACCACACGAATGCAAGGATCTATTTGTCATAAATCTACATTAGGCTAAAGCAAATATAGCATGCTAAATGAGTACTACTACAATGGGGAATCACTGACAGATGTGCATATTTCATGGCACAAAACAAAACAAGAGGAAGAATGTCTGGATTTCGGCAGATTCAAGCAACAACAGATTTAAAGTTAAGTTCACTATTTAGTTAACAAATAGTTGAATAGCCCACTAAATCATATTAATTGATTGATTTACGGACCTTTGACTTAGTCCAAAACATTATATTGCAAATTATTTTTAAATCATTTGGTCTGTGATTGTGACAGCATGTTTACTTTTGTAACATTGAGTTTTTGAGTTCATCTTACTTTTACTCCACAGTAAGAGAGGTGCTCACCACAGAGCATTGCACCGTGATGACTCCATAAAACATCCTCTATAAAACAGGTTGGTATTTTTGGAGAGTCTGTGTGCTCCACTCAGTCTTGTTTTTATAATGCTCTGATAAGCTATCAGTTTTATGGCACTCTCTCCTGAATGAAGATAACTCCATCTTCAGTTTCTTCATCTGCACCTCTGCTACCTCCAGCCCAGCCTCCTCTGGTCATGTGGTCTCTAATAATACATACAGTATATTGTCTTTCCTACCTAATATAAAAGCTTTTACTCATTGGCATACAGCAATATCCTACCGCCTATACACAATCCACTGTCATTCATTACTGATGAACACATGAATCTGGTCTGGAAAATGAATGGATGATCGTGGAACTTGCAATTCTGACATGGTCGCTATCAATTCACATGTTGAGACTATAACTCCCTTGTACTCTCAGCGTTGCTTGCATTTGGATTAGCGGAATAATGACACCGGACTTTACAAGTGCTGATCATGAATAAGGTAACTTACATAAATCCCCCAAAACTAAAAATACAGAAAAAGAGCCTTTTATCGGTGAGTGTGGTTAAGAGGAGTGAGGTTATGGGACCCACCTGCAATTACGGCGGGGTTGCTCTGCCCTCCTTCAGGCTTCACCCACAGCTCCAGACTGAACTTAGCCCTCGGCAACTCCAGATCAGCGTCCGGCTTGAGTCTCAGCTGCTCCCTGCCTCCGCGGAAGTACAAGGCTGTCATCCAGGATGGCGGCGGACGGGGCACCGGGCCGGCCCAGGACGAAGGTCCACTCCTACCGCTATGAAGCGCGGGCCTCGCGGATGCACCCAGGTCCTCATCTTCAACCTCTCCGGAGAAGTTTTCTTCGTCGGCCGCGCCAGTGGGTGGCTGTGCGTCTCCACTCAGACTATACGTGGAGGGAAGGTGTAGTTCAGCGGAGACCGTGGAGCTGCGGGGGGGAGCTCCGTTCCAGCTCGAGTTCAGCTCCTCTTCGTACGGGAGACTGCGCGTGACCCTAGATGGGGGCATCGCTTGGCCCTGCTGCTGCTGCGGCGCACCGTGTCCATAATGATCGTGTCTTGTTTTGTCTGCGCCGCGTTTCTGAGAGTGCTTTGCCCCTGTACTTCTCTGTCTGGCTTCATGTCCTCGCTGAGACACCCTGTCAAGCCCGCACTCTCCGGTGCACACCGCTGGAGCGCTTCTCACCAGCCTGTGAGTGCGGCTGGCCCGGGTGCTCGCCGCTGGAGGGCGTTGTTGGTACGGGGAGAATGAGGAGGAGAGGGAGCGGGGATGTCGCCGGGACCTCCAAACCACAGCCGCTGCGCACGGTTCACCTGTTTGACTGGAAAGTTCTCGATCTGCACGCCTCGCCATCGCGCGCTTGTAGTGAGTGAATCCGTCAGAACAAACCGGATTCAACAGCCAAGTATTAGTGACAATAACCAGAGATATGGCCAATAGTCTTAATAACAACATGTTTATTTGTTCTCCTAATGCTGTTTTTCTGGGGTGAACAGCAACAGTTTTCACTAATCCATTTGTGCCATGCGATCAACCCTGTAATCTCTTTGGTGTTCTATAGAAAGAGACGTGGATGCTGAAGATCAAGCCAAAGGTCAGACCACATTATGAGTTCAGGTGAAGGTTTGAGAATGGCACGTAAAATACGCTGGTTTTGGCAGAAATCATGGGTAACCTGTCGTGTCTGTCGCTGCGCAGTTACAGCTATATTCTGCACTTCTGGTCTTTATTCACACTATAGAACTTTCAAGATCACTGCCTTTTATGCACAATCCACATAAAGAGTCCATTTTAGACACTATTTTTGAACTATTAATTACGCAATAAAACCTAAATCATGTGACGCCTGTTACCTGAAAAACGAAGCATCAAAAGATGTGTCCTTCAAAAATATGGCTGAAATAAAAATAAAGGTGAGAAAAAGTCAATCCCAGAGTCACAACGCCTTCATGTACAAATCCCAGGCTTTACTGCAGAGAAATTAGGTTTAAAAACAGACCTAATAAAAGTATCTGACCCTGAGGTTGTGCGTCCTCGTTTGGTTGTGCGCGCCTCAAAGTGACTGGCTGATACACCGGTCCTTGCAGTAGTAATATGCTCCTCCATTCACTCTTCAATCTCCCCCTCTCTCTCTCTCTCTGCAGAGTCCAGAGACTTTTTTTTTTTTTTTTTATCAGGGAGCCCCTGCTCCCACTGTAACAGCACCGGTGCGAGGGAAGTGATGGGCTGGAGGTGGAGAGTGGGAAGGTGGGGCAGTGATGCAAAGAACTGGCTGTAACACTGCAGACTTTTACAGGGGAAATCCTTCTCTGTCTGTGTACACTGCTCATATTCAGGGCAAGAACACAGCTGAGTACAAAGACCTATAAATAATACCAAACAAGAAAGAAATCAAAATAAACTAGAAGTGCAATATGTGAATGTAAAGAATTATCTACAATCTACTGCTGTGGAAATTGAAGTGCTGTTTTTCTTGTTTACTATTTACTATGTTGTCCATGATGCCATTGAATTTCTATGAACATATTATGAATAGTTCAGGGTCTTCATACACTTGAAAAACAAGTTTATGAAGACTAGATTTTAAAAAATCTGATGATGTTTCAGATGCTGTGAGAGTGATTAAAAATGGAGCAGTTGTTGGTGGGGGATTGCTGTTGTGTAAGTGCATTTGATTACTTCTTTACGTTATTGTTGCACACTCTTCAAAGTGAAAGAGGTAAGTTCCCAGGGGCCCCCTCTTCCCCCTGTCTTGTGTTCAACTATCTCACAGCTCTCCCTCTCCTGCTCTGGCTCTCCTCACTGGTACATGGTCAGCCACATCTGCCCAACACATGAAAAGAGCTTGTGCAAGGGTTTATCATCCAAGTTTGCTACCTGCTTTGTGCCGAACTCGTGGGCCTCGCTGGATCCCGGGAAAATAATCCTGTGAAGGAGAACTGTGGGCAAAAAGGGGATGAGGAGAAGGGGCAAGCTATGCGTTATATAACTGCAGAGGTATATATAAAAGACATGTCAGAAAAATAGGGTTCCTTGGACATCTAAGAAATTAAGACATGTTTAATGCACATTTATGCTCAATTAAGTGTAACATGCAAATAGAATAGACAATGTATGATACAATTAAGAAATTGTGACAGATTGAAGGAATGACTGCAGTTTCCCTCTCAGATAGTTTGAATCAGCTCTGTTTGAGTTGAAGGTGATCAGAGCTTTGCTCTCACACCTCCTGCACTGTGCTGCTGGACCTGAGCGCTCTGTTTTTATCAGGCTCTTTGCAAACAGGCCTCGGCTGTAGGAGATGGAGATGCCGGAGGAGGCCACTGGCAGTTATGGCAGGGGCCCCTGAAGGGGCAAAAAACGGTTCCTAAAGAGTGGGAGGCAGGAATTCCACAATCCCAGGCTGCCTGACTGAGGATCTGCCTGCACAACATTCAGCTTTTTCTGCTGGCAAAGAGCCTCTTTGAAATCCAGCTGCAACTGTGTTGGAAAAAAGGAAACAAGGGGACGGGGAGGGAGGATTTGAGAGAAAGAAACCAAATGGAAGGGAAAGGGGGATGAAGGAGAAGAGACAGAGCACAAAGAGTCTGTAGCGGCCTGTGCACAGGGCTCTGAATGGGCCTCACCCCCCACTGTACAGGACCTCCACAGATTATCCCTCATGTGAGCCTGTGGGTCCTGACCTCGCCAACCCCAGACCTGCTGCCAGTCTTCACTCTGTCTCTAACTCGTCCACACACTCATGTCTCCATGTCCTTTTGTACTCTGCACCTCAAACCTTCTTCTATAGGTGTGCCTCCACACTCAAGAGAGGGTCCAGCAGCAGCAAATCTCAGCTGATGTGCAGGACAAATGAGGAGAAGAAGAAAGAGGCACAGGCAGCTTTTTCACACAGGGACAGAATGAAGAGGGTCGGAGGGGGGCAAAACACAATGTACATATCCCCCACTATGTGGCAGGTGGTTTGGTTACCAATGGTTAAAATGATTCGCTTAAGTGTTCAGAGAAGGGCTACTCACTAAAATGATATCCTGTTATGTTCACAAGATCTATTCTATACCTACTGACCAACATGACTAATCCAATCCATTCTAATACATTGGAGACATTTCATGGTGGTCTCTCCTTGCAAATTAATTTCCATTTAACATGCATCGTGTAATTTTCCTCTTGCTGAAAATTGTGCACTCTGCAACACATAAACTCTTTCCAAAAACAAAAACAAGGGAAAATCACTTAGGACCCCTTTTTTGCCCTTGTGGAGGTGAAATTGGAAAAGCCAGTAGCTACTGGACTAACTGTGAGTGTGAATATGTTGGAACTCCTTAGGTTTTATTTGTGGAGCTGCAGGTGGATGTTTGAATGACAAGACAGTGTTTTTGTTGGCACGCAGCCTACCCTGACTGCGTTTGGTGGATCTGACCTGCCGACCCACCTGCTTCTATTTGATGTAAAGGAATATAATCTGATCCTGGGCAAAAAAGAAAAACACAGGAACACAGTGTTGTATATTTCTGAGGTAGGTGGAAATTATAATATTCCGCTAGAGTTCCAGAGCTCCATATAGTGCTCCTTTATGTTCTGGGAGTGGGTAAAGCAATAAGTATGAAGCAATCATATGAAGGAAGAAATGTTTGAGAAAATATAACTTTTTCACAGAGAAAAATATTCCTGTGGACCTACTTCATTTTTTAACTTTGATTTTTTGTTTTGTTTTTTTTTTATAACAAAGATGATCGTTGGGCTGTAGCTAGTTATGTGTTGTCAAAAATGGTTCACAAATATTTAACTAATTTACCCATATAAAGTTCTACATAAAAAAAAGTTTGGATGTTTGAACTTATAAAAAACAAGCTTGCAAATATTCAGACTTTTTTCTTTGTCAAAATATTCATCAGCACTTAATATTTTCAGTATTTCTTTTTTTAAATATATGTAATAGTATAGAATGGAATAGAATAGACCTATATGAAACAATGACAATAAAATAAAACATTAACCTACTACAAAAAATACATCAGCCTAATATTATTTTTTTGTCTTTTATTATCTATTATTCATATGTTATAGGCCTACATTCAAAATGAATAAACCATGTAATTATCATATTATAAGATTATAATAATAAGATTTCCATGATATAAACATTAACCCAGGTTTTATCAATGTATTTTTACTCCAATCCACGAGAGGTCGACATTTGACGATAAGAGCAGAACTGCGCACCTGGGCAACACCAGAGTAAACTCCAGAGCCTCTTGTAGCTACAGAAGCAGCCGGCTAATCTCCTGGACAACGCAGTAAAACTAATGCTTTTTTCAATGTTTTCTAACGTTTCGATTTTCTGTGTCGTTTTGTTGTTTTGATTTGACTCATTCGTGTTGTTGCGCTGCTGCTACGGATCAGGCAAATGCGTTTCATCTGAATTTCTCTAGATGTTTTGGACACAGTTCAGTCTCAGTAATGTTAGCATACAAACAAGCTAGTTAGCCAATTGCTGGAACTTAGCGACCAGAAGTCGGTGCAGCCCGGATGGTTTAAACTGCAAGAAAGCGCATTTGTGGGAGTTTTAGTCGGCCTTGCATCATGTCGAGCAACCGACCGCAGCAAAACGCCGGAGGAGCGAGCTCGGTGCCCGGGACCAGCAGCAGCAGCAGCAGCAGTGGAGGAGGCACCGGGAGCTCCAACCCCGGCGGAGGTGGCAGCAACCCGGTCACGAGTAATGGGAACAGCTCTCCAAATGTGGTGCCCACCTCTCGGAACTTGGCATCACCAGCAGCCGGCAGTGACAGCGGCTTGTCCGTGCCAAACTTGTCTGCCGTGCCGTCACCCAGGCCCGGGTTTGCTTCACTAAACAGACCCTCTGCTTCTACAAGTAGCAGAAAGAGGTCTCTCCACCAAGCTCCTCTTTACAACGGACTATTAAATTCATACGAGGATAAAAGTAACGATTTTGTCTGGTGAGTGTAAGCAAGACAGGGGTGGCCGATGCTCTGAAAGACTTGAGTTCATGTTTTTAATGTTGTTTCCATTTCACAGCCCTATTTGTTTCGAAATGATTGAAGAAGCACACATGACAAAGTGTGGGCACAGTTTTTGGTAAGTGTCAGTCCCTGCAAAACAAAATAACAAAGGAAATGCATAACGTTTACAGTAGTTGCACACTTGTTGCTGTTTTTTTTTTTTTTGCCATCTTTGCACGTTGAAGTTAAGTTATATGAAACATAAACAAACATACAGATGCTGTGCATTCATTACCAAGTTAAAAAAATGTTTTACAGTTTCAAATGCATACGACGAAGTTTGGAGGACAGCAACAGGTGTCCAAAGTGTAACTATATTGTTGATAACGTGGATCAGTTGTACCCAAACTTTCTTGGTAAGTTGTAAACATTATACCAGTAGATACATATTTATTTTATATGAATGTATTTTTTTGTTTCTTGTATTGTTTTATCAGCTCTATGTTGACATGTGTACCTTATCTTCAATCTTCTTTACTGTTATCTTGCAGTAAATGAGCTGATTCTTAAACAGAAGCAAAGATCAGAGGAGAAAAGACTGAAACTAGATCATCCTGTGAGTTGACATCATATTGTATGTGTAGTATCCCCTTTGCCTGCTTTTTCTGACACTGATATACTCCGTGGCCTGCAGAATGGGTCCAGGTGGCAGGTCTTCCAGGACGTTCTGAGTCCAGACCAGGAGAACCTTGATCTAGCAAATGTGAATCTGATGTTGGAGCTCCTGGTTCAGAAGAAAAAACAACTTGAGGCGGTAAGAACTGATAAACTCATTAAAAAACAAACTCAAAATTTAACACTGAATTTAAAAGTCTAGTTGTAAACATATCTCCATTTTAGCTTTTTCACTCTTCCTCTTTTTGTGTCATCAAGAGGAACTTTCAAAACAACTTTTCTCAATAACAACTATTGAGTTGAATGGCTTTTTATTGTAATAGTGATGTCAGTATGTGAAAAGCATTTTTAAATCAAACTGTCTGAGTAATATGTGACACAAACTGCCAAAAAACACACATTACCTTTTAGCATTGCTTTTTGAAGTGATCAAAATGACATTGCTTGTCACAATTATAATCTTTTAGTCCTCACACCTACATTATCAATTAGCTGAATAATTTTGGCATCCCTATTTTGCAGCATTTTCCCTGTTATAGCTTCTCTTGGTGGTTTTCTGACTTTATTCAATGTTAGTACTGCGTGCATGGGGAGCAAATGCCTTTTTAAGGAGCCATCACACTGTCTTTTTCCAATAGGAATCTCAGGCAGCACAAAGACAAATCCTCATGGAGTTTCTCAAAGAAGCAAGGAGAAACAAGAGAGAGGTACTTTTATGTTTGTGTGTTAGTTTGAAATCATTAATTCAAGGCAAATTATAATCTATACTTGTCATTCTATGAACAGCAACTAGAGCAATTGCAGAAAGAGCTCAACTTTCTTGAAGAGGACATCAAACGTGTTGAGGTATATCAAGCAATCCTGTCCTATATAGAAACAATTCTGTAAAGATTGTACATTTGTGCCGTCATATTTATTGTGCTAATTAACATCTGTGTCCACTTTTCCAGGAGATGAGTGGGTTGTATTCTCCGCTGATGGAGGCAGATGGCACAGTGCCTAATGTGGAGGCTCCCTCTCCAGCTCCCAGGTACAGTGCAGCAAATTATAGCTTTGGAAAATCAGTACTCTTCAATTATCATCTATTTCTGTACAGTGTGTGTCTCATGTTGCTTTTTTTTTCTTTCTTACAGTTGTAGTATTATTGATACACCAGACTACAATCAGCCTCCAGGGTTTGGTGCTTCATCACAGGGTAAAAGACAGACTTGGTACAACAGCACACTGGCATCAAGAAGAAAGAGATTGACGGCACATTTTGAGGATTTGGAACAGTGTTACTTCTCCAACAAAATGTCCAGAATTACAGGTATGGATCCTGTTGTTAACATAACAGTTCTTTTAAAAGTATTTTTCAGGACAGTCTGTTAATGTGACATCAGTTGTAGTAATAATAAGGTACATTTTGTTATTTTTGTCAGATGAAGGCAGGAATCTGAACCAGCTAGATGACTTTATGGAATGTTTATCAAAGTTCACCCGCTACAACTCCGTTCGGCCCCTGGCCACCCTTTCCTACGCCAGTGACCTCTATAATGGCTCTAGTATTGTGTCCAGGTAATAAAGAGTAGTGTTGAGCTGAACATGTCGACATTACATTAAAAAGTTAAAGTGACATCTGTGTTTGTTTTTAGTATTGAGTTTGACCGTGACTGTGACTATTTTGCCATTGCCGGAGTGACCAAGAAAATAAAGGTCTTTGAATATGGCACTGTGATCCAAGATGCAGTAGATATTCACTACCCAGTCAATGAAATGACCTGCAATTCTAAAATCAGGTAAAATGTGGCAACTGACACAAATATTAAGAATATATTCTCAATAGAAATGTTCTAAGTCTTACTTGTCCACTAGCTGTATCAGCTGGAGCAGCTATCATAAGAACCTTCTAGCCAGCAGTGACTATGAGGGTACCGTCATCCTGTGGGATGGATTTACCGGCCAGAGGTCCAAAGTCTACCAGGTAAATACAGTACATTTGACTTACTTTTGGTAAATAAATTTGTTGACATTTCTAAAAAAATGTTCTAATATCCAGGAACATGAGAAAAGGTGTTGGAGTGTTGACTTCAATCTGATGGACCCCAAGCTATTAGCCTCAGGTTCAGATGATGCTAAAGGTAAGCTGGGGTTGAATCCAATATTACAAATACTTGTTTACTGAAGTTATTATCTTTTTTTTTAGTGAAGTTATGGTCGACAAATCTTGACAACTCAGTGGCCAGTATTGAAGCCAAGGCAAATGTCTGCTGTGTTAAATTCAGTCCAACTTCCAGATACCACCTGGCCTTTGGATGTGCAGGTGAGTTCCTGTTTGTTGGCTACAGTGGTTTTACTCAGACTTGACTAACCATAGACTCAAATTAAAATGGGTAACCTAGCTGCTTATTTGATAATTTGATAATTATTCAGTAGTACATATAAATACAATTCTGTAAATTCTACTATACTACTTACTAATGGATTTATCACTGTGTCAAATTGGCAAAGTGCTTAAAGAATGTTTTATTCTTTTGTCTTATAGACCACTGTGTTCACTACTACGATCTACGCAACACTAAACAGCCAATCATGGTTTTCAAAGGCCACAGGAAGGCTGTATCTTATGCCAAGTTTGTAAATGGAGATGAAATTGTCTCTGCGTAAGTATTGCTTTTCCCCAAACCTAAATTTGTATTACTTTTGGCTAAAAATTATTCTTTGAACCTTGCAGATCTACAGACAGCCAGCTAAAGTTGTGGAACGTCAACAAAACCCATTGTCTGCGCTCATTTAAGGGGCACATCAATGAGAAGAACTTTGTCGGTCTGGCTTCTAATGGAGACTATGTGGCATGTGGTACGTGTTTACTTACCACAAGAAAATCATTCTGAGATACTGGCAAATCTCAGTCTAATCATTTGTGTTTGTATTTTTCCCTACAGGCAGCGAAAACAACTCCCTGTACTTGTACTACAAAGGACTTTCAAAAACACTGCTAACGTTTAAATTTGACACAGTGAAAAGTGTTTTGGACAAAGATAAGAAAGAAGACGACACAAACGAGTTTGTCAGTGCTGTCTGTTGGAGAGCCTTGCCAGATGGAGTGAGTTGACATGCATTTTTGAGATATTAAAAGATATACATTTTGTGTAACTTTTTTTTGTGTGTGTGTAACACAAATTATTATTTTCAGGAATCAAATGTGTTAATCGCTGCAAACAGTCAGGGAACAATCAAGGTTTGTCTTTTTATTTTTATCAATTAAATACTGCCTCGTGGTAAATGCTCAGATTAAAAACTCCCTTTACATCTAGACGATGATTTAATGTTATGACCTTAATCTTTTATTCAAGAGTTTCAAATAGAAACTTGACAACCATTGCCCATAAACCCCTTCTACTCGGAATATACCTTGTTATCGTATCATGTCAACACTTAATCCAGCTTTTTGTTTTCACAGGTACTCGAGCTTGTGTGACGACCCACATCTAGATCTACAAGTTCTCAATATACATCAGCCTCTACAGGAAAAACTTTTGGGCAACCACTGCTCTCGAAAGTAGAAACTGAAGATGCTGCCAGAACAGCTGCTGTGATCAGAGTTGTCCTATTTTAATAAGCTTGAAGATCACAACGTCAGAAAGTTTAGAGGAACCAACTTGAACCCATTCAGAACAAAAGACTTTGAAAAGCATTTGTTTTGTAAAGCTATATCAGCACCAGTATAACTCCTCTTTGTGGTTTTAGGTCAAATTCTCTGCTATGTACTTTTTAATAAAGCTCTTGATCTTAAGGGTGCATCTTCCAAATCCCATAATGATTGATGCACCAACCTCTTTTAAAGGCCAAAGCACAACATACAGAAATTGTCCATGTGAAGTTTTAATCTCCCATTTGTCTGTTCACTATGTTTTTTCTTTGTATGTACAGTACTTCTGTGTTCCTTTTCAGTACAGGAGACACCAGTTTTAATAAATATAATTTGAATTTCCCTCTGTCCAGCGTACATTAAGTAATTGTCTCACTTAAAGCCATATCCAGTTTAATGGAGCTGAAATTAATACAAGCCTGAACATCTTATACTTTTGCTTGTTTGTAACAAATACCGAAACATCATTTTAGTAGCAGTTGGGTGTAGTAGTTGCAACTTGAGAATAATTTCATGTCATAGATTTTGTTCAGATGAAAATTAGGAAAGACTGGTCTGTTTTATGATCAAATGAAGTGTTTTGTACCTGTATCTTAATAAATTATTTCTAAATCACAGTTGTTTTTGGTTCATTGCTATAGGCGGTTGTAGTATAACATAATTATTTCATTTATAGAACCTTAATAAATGATTTACTACTGTTGTACTGTTTACTACTGTTATTGCACTGGAAGTACTACTGTTGCAGATTTATTTTTATCTTTACTTTCAATGCACATTCTATTGCACATTACCATTTCACTGCTGTATCTTCCATTGTACATTTTTGATGCACACCACATTTTGGACATCTGTAAAGAGGTATTTATTTATTCTGTTGCACTGCTTTTAGATTTTAGATTCTAGATTTTGTCTTAGATAGTTTTTGTTTTGTCTTTATACTGTACAAAGCACAGTATAAAGACAAAACAAAAACTGATGGATGGATGTTGAACACATATGGCAGAATTGAAAATAAAGCAGAATTGAAAATAAAGCTGACTTTGAACTTTGATCATTGATCCACGACACTCTGGTCTCTGCTGTTCTCATAGATCCGCACGTTCTCAGCAGGCAAACCGGAACCTTTGTTTCTCTTTGGCGGCGGAACTTGTTAGCTGTGGGACCATGGACAACTAGCTTATCGGCCGTAGGAAACAAAACCCTCTCAAAGCAAGTCCTTGTAACCCAGTCAATCCTAAACTGAATCCAGCCATTTTTTGTAGTAAAACAACAAATTAAAGGGATTTACAAGTTATTAACTTGACTGTGAAACTGAGAAATTTGCTGCGAAGATGGGAGTCCCTAAATTTTACCGATGGATTTCGGAGCGCTACCCGTGTCTGAGTGAAGTTGTGAAAGAACATCAGGTAACACTGAAACAAAACATCTCTCTGGAGATTCAAAGGCTTTGAGTCATAGCTGCCTATTCATTAGAATATAAATATATAGTTTTATATTAAAGCTAGATTATTGCCTTGGGTTTCTTTTCAGCATCACGAGTAAAGGGCTCTATAGAATATCACACATTATTGTGAATATCAAAAGGGCACATAAAGGTTAGCTTGGTTATTCCAGTGCTTGATGGGATCATGTTTACTAACCATAATATAGGCCCCTTAACATTAAAGCAACAGTGCTCATAGAGTAAACAAAAATAAACACACCGTGTCAGCAAGCCCTGTAAGTGAGCTCTAAGAGGCGGTCATCAGATCCCATAGTATCTGAGATTAACTACAGCCCAAAGACTTCTATCTATAAACTTAATTCAGAAAGTGAATGTAAAAATATCAATTTATCAATAAATAAATCAATTTAACTTGACTCATCTTAAAGCGCGAGTATGTGCAATCAAAGCAGCTGTTTCATCAGCCGTTACGTCAATTTCACCAAGTTGCATGAGGCTGTTGTTTATACAATGTTCTGTACAACTTTGCACTAGGGATGCAAATTATCGATTAATTCATTAATCTAAAGTCGACTGACCTTATCGATCGACTTACGATTAATTGATAAGCGGCGTTTTTCACCTGAATTTTAGTGTTTCAATAGGGTCTTTAAGAATATAAGCTATAGTATACATAACATTGAGTCATAAATATATCATAGTATTATTATATTGTATATTCCTCAATTAATTATTCCTTAGTAAAAAGCAGACAAATGTATTGATGCTGAATAACAAAATACAGTAATCCCTCGCTCTATCGCGGTTTGCGGATTTATTATTTTTTTTCCAATTTTTTAAAAAATAGTGTAACATTTTTTTATAGTGTAACATTGTGTTCTGCATCCTGATTGGCTAAGAGACTAGACCAGGACAAAACGTGGACTAAACCAGGTCTAGACCAGAACTAAACCAGGTCTAAACTTGGACTGGGCCTGGACTAAACCTGGACTAAACCAGGATTAAACCACCACGTGCCGCTGCTGGTTTCGTGTGGCTGGTTTGTGGCTCGGGCTGAGACTACGCATTCCGGGCGCCGCGGTTCAATCTCGTGCTCAGCAGCCCCTCGCGCGCACATCGGGCAGTGCCGTTGGCACCTGTGGCTGGTTGTGAGTCGAGCTTGGCGCAGCGCGATGCACGGTTGCCTTGTTTCGTGACCACGCGTGTCCGCGATTAATTGCAATTAATGCATTTTGATCGACCAACATCTTGATCGACAATTAATCGTAAGTCGATTAATTGTTGACATCCCTACTTTGCACTGTATTCACGTTTTTTATTGATATTGGACTGCAGCACATTGTTCTTTTTGTTTCAGATTAAATCAAGACTGCAATAAGACAAAAGTCATTTATTATAAACAAATATGAACAAGATTTTCGCATTATATGCCATAATTTAATGTTTGGTGTTCATTATCTTACTTAGATTCCTGAATTCGACAATTTGTATTTGGACATGAACGGCATCATTCACCAGTGCTCCCACCCAAATGACGAGGATGTCCACTTCAGAATCTCTGAAGAAAAGATTTTTGCAGACATCTTTCATTACCTGGAGGTGCTCTTCAGGATCATCAAGCCACGCAAGGTGTTCTTCATGGCTGTGGATGGTGTGGCTCCAAGGGCAAAGATGAATCAACAGAGAGGACGGCGATTCAGGTAGACCACAGACAATCCAGTACACCACCTCACATTCATTTATGTAATGTTTTTGCTTTAGGTTTTACTTTTTCATTATGGATCATGTGTAAATGACAAAACATTGCTTTCTACTGACTCCCCCTTCTTTATCTGCCCCTGTGTCTTTGTGTCTTGTCTCTGTGCCTGGTTGTATGAATCACTCAGGTCAGCCAAAGAGGCAGAAGACAAGATTAAAAAAGCTTTAGAGAAAGGAGAGGTCCTGCCCACAGAGGCTCGATTTGACTCCAACTGCATCACTCCGGGTATGAGAATGAACTGTATGGTTTTATTAGCCTTGAAATTCAATGATTCTTTTTTGGCATTAGTTTAAATAATGCATAATAATAGTAATAATCACAGAAAAATAACTTAAATTGAATCTTGCTTTCATATATATAATTACTTTTATTTATTTTTTAACTGCTGCCATTAACTTGACAAATTTAACACTGGCTCATTTTCCAGGGACTGATTTTATGGTTAGACTACAGGAGCAGCTCAAATATTTTGTCCACAATAAGATTTCTACTGACAAACTTTGGCAAAAGGTCAAAGTGTACCTCTCTGGGCATGAGGTGGGTGTCATGTTTCTTTAATTGTATTGGTATAGACTATACTGACTTCACATTGGCATACCTCACTTCTTTCTTCAGACTCCTGGAGAAGGTGAACACAAAATCATGGAGTTCATTAGATCTGAAAATGCAAAGCCTGGTCATGACCCCAACACCCGACACTGCTTGTATGGCCTGGATGCTGACTTGGTATGTTATTGTTTGGGAGTATTTTATTGTAACCTTTTTCAGACTAAATGTAACATTTCATGTTATTCCTGTGTGACAGATAATGTTGGGTTTGACCAGCCATGAACACAACTTTTCGCTGCTCAGAGAAGAGGTCCGCTTTGGAGGCAAGAAATCTCAGAAAAGGTTAGCACTTAGGATAATACAATTTACTGTAATTAATCTTTTTTTGTTTGTAACAATTTTCAACTGGATATTTTTAGAATTACTGCTCCAGAGGAGACAACATTTCATTTGCTTCACTTGTCTCTGATGAGAGAATATATTGATTATGAGTTTTCTGGGTTAAAGGTAATGCATTACAAATTAAAATTGTGGCATGGCAAACCCATGGCACCTTTTAAAGAGCTATGCTCCTAATAATATGTAATAATATTTGCTGTCATTATCACATTGTATTTTTCTCAACTCTATCAGGAACATTTAGGTTCTAAATATGATTTGGAGAGAATAATAGACGACTGGATTTTAATGGGGTTTCTTGTGGGAAATGATTTCATTCCTCACCTCCCCAATCTTCACATCAATCATGATGCTCTGCCAATGTTGTACAAGACGTACATCAGGGTGCTTCCCAGTGTAGGGGGATATCTGAATGAAAATGGCCACTTGAACCTTCGAAACTTTGAGAAGTATGTGGAGAAGCTTTCTGAGGTGAGGTATTTCTACAAACTATGACTGCCTATTTTGATCGTTTAAGTTAAGCCATTAAGCTAAGAAAAGAGCAATTGCAATATGTTTTAACGTAGCTCTTTTTCAAACATCTTCATATGTGGAAAATGTATTTATATTTCAGTTTGATAGAGAACATTTCAGTGAGGTGTTTGTGGACTTGAAGTGGTTTGAAAGCAAAGTGGGTAACAAGTATCTAAATGAGGCAGCTGGTCTGGCTGCTGAGGAGGAGGCTTCTGGTAGTGACACCAGTGAGAAGGTACAAAAGGTGCACAAGCTCAAAGGAAATCCTTTGATTCATGTGTAATAACTCATTATTTTTATAGATTCGAAATCTGATAGACATGACCTCACAGCAGAGACCAATCGGAGGGGGTAAAAATGCTCAGGCAGATGAGGAGGAAGAGGAGGATGATCTCTTTGAAACTGAGTTCAGACAATACAAACGCACCTACTACATGACCAAGATGGGTGTGGATGTAGTGTCTGAGTGAGTGTTTAGCAAGGTCATTATACCTGTGGATTCAAAGCTAAAAAGTAAATGTAACCATGTCCATTTTTGTTTAGTGAGTTCCTTGCTGACCAGGCAAAGGGCTATGTTGAAGGACTCCAGTGGATTTTACACTATTATTACCATGGTGTTCAGTCTTGGAGCTGGTGAGTTACTTGCTTCTGTATAACTTCATTTGAAAAGGAAATGTATACAATTATTATAATTTACTGGTGACCTAATTCACAAGCCTTTTGTTCAGTAATTTGTGCCTCGAATTAATTTCAACCTTGTTTTTGTTCACCAGAAAAATACATGCAATACAGTTGTAGTAGTTGTTGAATGGGTGAAATTGACAGGTCATTTAATGTACATACCTTTGCTAACTTGCATTTTCTTTTTTAGGTTTTACCCCTATCACTATGCTCCATTTCTCTCTGACATAAAAAACATATCCGAGTTGAAGTTGACCTTTGACCTGGGAAAGCCCTTCATGCCTTTCCAACAGCTGTTAGCAGTTTTACCCGCAGCTAGTAAAGAGCTGCTACCAGAGTGCTACAGGGTAAATGAATATGAATATTGTAGCACTTATGCATTTTTATTGTATTACTTGGTGTTATATTACTATTTTATATTTTGTATATATTATTTGACTCTAGTTCCTCATGACCAGTGAGTTTTCCTCCATTCTTGAGTACTACCCTTTGGATTTCAAAACTGATTTGAATGGAAAGCAACAGGAGTGGGAGGCTGTTGTGCTCATTCCCTTTATTGACGAGGTACACCCAGATATTAAGTACAAGTTCAAATTGATTCATTTGCTTGCTTGAAATTAATATGTATTAGGAAATGTATTCAACAGAGAAGGCTGTTGGCAGCAATGGAGCCGTGCAATAAAAATCTGACCAAAGCAGAGAAAGCCAGGAACTGCCATACTGAATGTGCTGTGTACATGTACGACAAGGAGAGCGAGTTCACATACTCCTCCAGTCTGCCCCAGATGTTTCCTGATATAATTCACTGCCGTGTTAGGTACTTACACTCAACACAAAATTAAACCACCATACAAAAGGTCACACAAAGTAGATCTTATGGGATTTTTAAAGGTATCATATACTCTTAACAGTCAACAGACTATTCCTATGGATGCTTGGCATGTACCACTGGATCATGTCAGCAGGCGTGTTGACCGCTCAGCCCTCTACTTCTGTGGTTTCCCAACGCTACAGCATATCCCACATAAGGTAGGAGTCATTATTTTGTACAAGGGCTGCAACTAGCATTATTGTACTAGCCTACTATTCAAATATCTGCTCTAAAATGTATAACAAATAAATATTTGTAAAATTTCTGGAGGGAGGGTTACTCCTCTCAAATCGATATCACAAAACCAAGTCGTTCTTTTCTGTTTACTGACCTTTAATCACACGAGTGTGTAAAGGTGTGCCGTGAGAACTGCACATACAAAAACAGAAATACATAAGAAACATAATTACCTCTTCATAAAGATCAAATAGATAATAACCTTATGGTTGCGTGAACCAACAGAACTTAAGCACGCTGAATTCAACATCTACCAACAAACGCTAACAAGCTTGCAACCGTACCTCATTGGCCACTTCACTTGAGAGAAATAAAAACATTGATTCTTAAGTTCTTCATTAAACACAAATCCTTCAATGAACTGTGTAAAATACATTCAGCTTTCTTGCACAAAGTCACTCTTGAACTGAGGTAATCTACATCAGTCACGGCAGCATGGTCCAATACCAGTTGTTAACACTCCTAACTCCAGAGCAAAACAAATGCAAAAACATGAAAGAGTATTTTTTTTTTTTTTTTTTTTTTACTTCAAGATATGTTTATTGATTTTCAGCATTATAAAATGCAAGTACATTTGTAAAAGGTACAAACTCACTTGTTTTTTATCCACACACAAAAAAAACAAAAAACCCACAAAATAAAAAAATAAAAAAATAAATAAAATAAAATAAAATCCCAATCCCTACCACCCATCCTGCCACTGCTAAACAATGTACAGTATATCAATATGTACCATTCAGATAAACAATTGATTATAGAGCTGGAAATGCACTCAAAAAGGAACCCCACATCTTCTCAAAAGTCTCAGGACTTTGATTCAGTGAACATCTTATCTTTTCCAATTTTAGACAAGACATGACATCCCACAGCCACTGTGTTTGAGACGGGGGGGTGGCATCTTTCCACTTCAATAAGATAGCACGGCGAGCCAAGAGTAGGGCAAAGGCCAAAGAGTGTTTTTTTGTAGAGCTTATATGTATATGGTTTTCCACCACCCCAAAGAGAGCCAGCAAAGGGTTTGGGTGCAATGTAATGTTCAAGATCTTAGAAAGTGTGGAAAAGATGCCTCCCCAAAAGGTATTCAAGTGTGGACAGAACCAAAACATGTGACTGAGGGAGGCCTCTGCTTGGTTGCATCTAGTGCAGAGAGGACTAACCTCAGGATAAATAGAGGACAGCTTGGCCTTAGACATATGTGCCCTGTGCACAACTTTAAACTGGATTAGTCTATGGCGG
This sequence comes from Paratrypauchen microcephalus, assembly GCA_036785185.1. NCBI lineage: Eukaryota > Metazoa > Chordata > Actinopteri > Gobiiformes > Gobiidae > Paratrypauchen > Paratrypauchen microcephalus. The sequence goes on from JAVJIX010000032.1 coordinate 7,593,996, forward strand.
GCACAGAAAGAGGATGAGTGAACCAGTGTTAATGCACTAGCCCAGGCATCCTCTGTAATAGTGATATTCAGATCTTCCTCCCATGCCTTTTTACATTTATCTACTGAGGGGCTTTTAAGCTCTAGTATCATGTTATACAAAGTAGAGATGAGGCCTCTAGATGGCTTGAGTGACAGAATTTTGTTAAGTATGTTTGTTTGCGGAGAAGATGATAATTCAGATAGAAAAAAATGTCTAATTTGGAGATAACGAAAAAAGTCTGAATTAGGTAGTGCAAATTCATCCCTCAATTCTGCAAAAGGTACAATGGTCTCGTCTCTAAGTAAGTGCTTAAAACGGGTGATGCCCCTTTGGTGCCATCTCCGAAAACCTGCGTCTATAACAGAAGGCTTGAAAAGATGGTTCAAAATAGGGCTCCAGATAGAGAAGCTTGTAAGGCCAAACTGTTTCCTAAATTGACCCCAGATTTTCAAGGAATGTTTAACGACTGGATTAACAAATTCACTAACAGAAGGTCCGGGAAGGGCAGAGCCAACAGAGACCAGAGGGTTAAGGTTGTTTGATGAAAGTTCCAATTCAACCCAGTCTGGACGATTGGGTTGTTCATAAAAATATGACCAATGAACCATACATTGCAAGTGCGCTGCCCAGTAGTAAAAGCGGAAGTTTGGCAAGGCAAGACCCCCAGAAGATTTTGACTTTTGAAGATGAGTTTTACTTAGACGTGCCCGCTTGCCTCTCCATATGTAGGAGGATATGACTGAATCAAGCTGATTGAAAAAAGTGTGAGGAATAAAAATTGGCAGTGTTTGAAAAAGATATAAAAACTTGGGGAGAATAACCATTTTGACAGCATTCACGCGGCCCACCAAGAGTATTTTTTTTAAACATGAAATTATTCTTACTTCTTACTATGTATTATTGTATGTGTATTCATGAACTCATTAAATTATATTCATATATTTATTTACCTATTTATTCATTCTGACTATGATGGCAGCTACACTATTGATTAATTATTATTGATTATTATTCTTGATTAGCCACTATTACTCATTGCAGGCCTATTTTCTACATTCAGTCATGCCATACATCTTTGGTTTTCATTTCTATTTTTCAGTTTTATAAGAAGAAGAGTGGAGTGGTTGTATTCCAGCAGAGCAGCCGAGGGGAGAACATGATGCTGGAAATCCTCTCAAATAAAGATGGAGAAGCAGTGAGACAAAATTTCTACTTCTGTGATTGTAACCTTTGTTATTCAAATGATTCATTTTCCCATCTTATTGCGTTCTCAGATTTGTGATAATGTTGCTGCGGATGTACTGGGCAAGGCCATATTTGTGAACTGGCCCCATCTAGAGGAGGCACGGGTTGTTGCAGTATCTGATGGCGAAACCAAGTATGTAGACACCTGGAATTACTTTCTGTATTCACTGTATTTCAAGTAACATTATTACATAATTGCAGTTGTGACCACACATATAAAAACTGCCTTCAAATATACTCAGAAAGAAGTTGAATGTAAATGTCATTTTATAGGTTTTCTTTGGAGGAATCTCATGGTATCCAGAAAGTGTATAACAGACCCTCTACTCCACCTCTCACCAAAGTGTCACGCCTGTCTGATAAAGAGCAGAAAGACTGGGTAAAAGACGTTCAGGGAATCACAGAACAGTAAGTCAAAATGTTTATCTATCTTATATCAGTGACCATTGATGGGAAGAATAGTTTGAAAATGTAGTTACAGAATACTGAATAATGCCTGCATTTTTAAAGTATTTTTTCAAGTATTCTGATACATGGTCCAATCAGAGTATTGTATTCTGAATACAGTGAACCCTCGCTCTATTGCGGTTCACTGTTCGCCCTCGCTGTTTCGCAGATTTTTTTTTTTTTTTCAAAATTTTTTTTTTTTTCAATTTTATTTTTATAGTGTAACATTTTTTTTATAGTGTAACATTGTGTTCTGCCTCCCGATTGGCTAAGACACTAGACCAGGACTAAACGTGGACTAAACCAGGTCTAGACCAGAACTAAACCAGATCTAGACCTGGACTGGCCCTGGACTAAACTAGGACTGGACCAGGTCTAGACCTGGACTAGACCAGGATTAAATCACTCCGTGCGGCTCTTGCGTTCGTTTGTGCGTGTTCGGTTTGTGGCTCGGGCTGAGACGACGCGGTCCGGGCGCCGCGGTTCTATCTCGTGCTCGCAGCCCCGGTGTACACGCGGCCTCGTGCTGCTCTGTCATGGATTTGTCCACGATGAACCCCTCATCGTGGACAAATCCGTGATAGAGCAGCACGTGTTGCGCACTTCTCTAAGGGGTTGACGCGCGTCCGCGGGTCTGGCAGGGCTCCCGGAGCCGTGTCTCCCCCCACGCGTCACTATTAATAAATTTTGTTGAAAATCTATGAAAGTTTGAGTGTTTAAACTAGAGACAAATGTGAGAAAATGTTAATACCACTCTGAGAAAAGTGTATAATGTGTGTGGTGAGGTGTTTACAGCCTTAAAACATGTATAATAATTGTAAAATATAAAATTGTCCTACTTCGCGGATTTCTCTTCGCTTATTTCTGGAACCTAACCCCCGCGATAAACGAGGGATTATTGTACAGTGGTACCTCACCTTACGAAATTAATTCGTTCCAGAAGTGGTTTCGTAATGTGAATTTTTCGTAAGTTGAGTAGCTATTTCAATGGAAAAAGCCTGATTCGTTCCAAGGCCCCGATCCAAGTTTTTTTTTTAATAGTGTAATTTTTTTTATAGTGTAACATTGTGTTCTGCGTAGAGACTGTAGACCCAGGACTAAACGTGGACTATACCAGGTCTAGACCAAGGTCTAAACCTGGACTAAACCAGGACTAAACCAGGACTAGACCAGGTGGATTAAAGCGTGGGTCTATTTCCTGGTTTCGTTTCGAGTCACGGCTGAGGCGAGCAGCGAGGGGGACCGCACGCAGTCTGAGAGCATGAACGAGACCCGTGCTCAATCCGTGCCTCCTCTAGACCAGTCTAGACCTGGTCTAGACCACCGCGGCTCTTGCATGCGTTCGTTCATGCGTTCGTTCATGCGCTCAGACTGCGTGCGGTCCCCCTCGCTGCTCGCCTCAGCCGTGACTCGAAACGAAACCAGGAAATGGACCCGCGCGCGGTGCTTTAATCCACCTGGTCTAGTCCTGGTTTAGTCCAGGTTTAGTCCTGGTCCAGTCCTGGTTTAGTCCAGGTCTAGACCTGCTGGCAACCCCGCGCCGGGTCATGCTGCGCTATCACACGTGTCCGCGCGCAGTTTCCCCCCCCCCCCCCCCCACACACACACACACACACACTTCACTATTAATAATTTTGTTGAAAATCTATGAAAGTTTGAGTGTTTAAACGAGAGACAAATGTGAGAAAAGTTTAAATTCAGTCTGAGAAAAGCGTATAATGTGTGTGGCTGAGCGCGCATTATTTGAATTTTTGAGATTTCGCGTTTCGTAACTTGAATCTTCTTTCGTATCTAGAGACCAAAATTTAACGTGAAGGCGTTTCGTAACTTGAAATTTTCGTTTGTTGGGTCTTTCGTAAGGTGAGGTACCACTGTACTTAGAATATATTTACATCAGGTTACATTGAAATAATAGTGTAACAACACAATAGGATTAAAATCAGCTTTTTGTTTGTTTCACCGTTTGTTATGCAGTTCCTATCGCTAGTTGGAGAAGTTAAAATCACGCATCTGCACACCTTAAGAGCAGTGTTCAGTGTAAATTGTGTGTTCAGGTACCGCCATGTATTCCTTTTTGATTTTAGAAAAGTAACAAATGAAAAAGTAACTATACTAGTATGCAGTTACTCAGAATTAGTGTTCTGAATGTATTCTCAGTGCATGCATTCAGGTACTTCCCAACACTGTCAGTGACATATTCCAGGTTTATGCCCTTTATAAACACAGTACTTCTTTTACATAGTTACCTGAAGAGAAAAGGCATTGTGACAAATGAGATCGACGTGGTTGTATATGGCCAGCTACTGACAGGAAGAAAGTTTGTCCCTAAAGCCAATGGACATGTTGAGCTGGAGAAACAGTGGGCCAAGCAGGTTTTGCCTTTTCCCCACCAGGCTGTTGTCAAGGTAAGTTATATAAGCATGCTTTCTGTGTTTTTGTATTTTGTAGTGTCATATGTAGCTATAACCATCTTAAAATGTATTTATAGGAGATAAGAGCTTTCTACTCATCTTTAACAAACTTCACCAGCCTAGATGATCTCTTTCCCCCATCTACAGCAGTCTTCATGGTTGGAAATCCCTACTATGGTGCTATGGGAGAGGTTAATGACTAAGCATCTATTGTCCGATTTAAAGTAATTTATAAGCAAATTCAATATTAATATGTGCAATGTTTTATGTCTTATCATAGGTGCAAGACTCTAGTGATGTCATCAAAGACGGACGGGTACGAGTGGTGTTCAGCCTGCCACACGAGCCACAGCTTGACACTTTAATACAAAACCAGCATGTATGTAATGCAGTCTTTAGATTCACAGCCAAAACAGTGAAATGAGTTAGCTTACAGTGTATGTTTTGCCTTTTGTAGAAATACTGTGTGAAGTACAGTCCAGGCTACGTTCTGGCCTCTCGTCTTGGGATCACCAGCTACCTCGTATCCCGCTTTTCAGGGAGCATCTTCATTGGCAGAGGTTCAAAGAAAAAGTAAGTGTGTTTTGGTGCATGCTTTATTGTTTATGATGAATTGTATTACTATATCTTTTTCCTTTCATCTCATGTAGTCCCTGTGGAGAGCAGAGAGCCAATATTGGTCTAAACCTCAAGTTCAACAAGAAGAATGAGGAAGTTCCAGGCTACACCAAAAAGACAGAGAAAGAGTGGCTGTACTCTGCTGCTGTGGAGGAACTGTTGGCTGAATATTTGGACAGGTCATTTTTTTCCATTTTAGCATTCATATTTTTTTATTCATACCATAACTGCAAATTATCTAAATATAAATTTGGTTGTAAAATAGATTTTCTGAGGTTTTCACGGCAGTATTAAGAAACTCTCATGATGATGTCTTCTACGAGGACGACGTCTGGCCCGGAGAAGATCAGAATGGGTAAAGCCACATCCAGCCTAAGTGATTCCATCTAGAGCAGATCTTGAACAAATGTTGTAATAAAAAATAAATATGTGCGCAGAGCTGAGAAAGTGGCAGAGATCACAGCTTGGTTGAAGAGTCACCCAGTGAGTTCCATGAGCAGAGCATCATGTGACCTTCAGGTGCTGGACTCGGCCATTGTCGAGAAGATCGAGGAGGCAGTGGAAAAGACCAAGGTTGGAAATGTATTCAATTCGTATCGATCCATGGCATTTTCTATCTATATTAACTAGGGATGCAAATTATTGATTAATTCATTAATCTATAGTTGATTGACCTTATCGATCGACTTACGATTATTGATAAGCAGCGTTTTTCACCTGAATTTTAGTGTTTAGGGTCTTTAAGAATATAAGCTATAGTATACATAACACTGAGTCAAAAATATATCATAGTATTATTATTGTATATTCCTCAATTAATTATTCCTTAGTAAAAAGCACACAAATGTATTGATGCTGAATAACAAAATACATTCTTTATTGAAAATAAATTGAGGACTGGCTCAGTTGTTGTACTTGCAGCATGGAAATCTTGAAATTAAAAGGAACAGAAGAAATTAAATAACAGAATGTTATTTAGTCTACATATTATGATGAAACCAGTGAAGCCAGGCTATTTTTAGGACATTCTCAACATTTATTTTGAACTAAGGCATCAACAATATTTCTCTCCCTTAATCTGTGAAGGGTTACAGTACAAACTTCACAGGGCCCCTGGACACAGCATAAAACATTACAGGGCCTCAAACCAGAACAATCAAGAAATTATAAAAGCATGTAAGATACATGCTTTTATAATTTCAAAAATATATGGTTCTAGGTCCAGCTCTACTGTGAGTTGTATGGCAACATCCAGAGAGGAAAGGGTTACATCAGGGGTCGGCAACCTTTACCACTCAGAGCCATTTGGACCCGTTTCACACAAGAAAACACTGGGAGCCACAAAACCCTTTTGAAATTTAAAATGAAATAACACTGCATATAACTGAGGGACTTTTCACGCTTCACTGCATATAACGGCTTTTTTTTTACCTTTGTGCCATAGAATTACATTTTGAATATGAACAAACTAAAATAAAATATATTTTAATTAAATACAGTGGTCCCTCGCTGTTTCGCTGATTTTTTTTATAGTGTATCAATACGCATTGTGTTCTGCATCCTGATGGGCTAAAGGACTGTAGACCTTTGTCTTTGTCAGTCATTCTCCACCGTGTCTCCTGTACAGAATGCGGTCAGTTTGCCAAATTTATTTAAATGTTCGATCACGAGCAGTGTGACTCTGAACTTCAGAGTGACGGTGAGTACTGAGCGGTCTGGCATTTGGGCACATGCCAGAAAGGCCGCGGTCGTGCTCTATTACGGATTTGACCACGTGTCCGCGCGCACACTTCTCCGGGTGGTTAATGCGCATCGGGAAGTAGCGGCAGTGTTTCCGCAGAACGAACTGGTGGAACCTGGAGTCCAGATGGTGGAACCAGTTCTGAGAGCGCACGGAAGCGTTCTCACTACAACAAAACCCGCAACAGCACAGTGGCGCCAGGCGCCTCGGTCAGAGGAACTGTGAAATACATGCATATTTATACATGCAATATAAAGCTGACTACTTCATGGATTTAGCCTATCGTGGGTTATTTCTATAACGTAACACCCACGATAAATGAGGAACCAATGTACTGAGCTGCATCAGAGGGATCAAAGAGCCGCATGCGGCTCCGGAGCCTCTAGCGATTAGTTACACTTAATGCATTTTGTTCGACCAACGTCTTGATCGACAATTAATTGTAAGTCGATTAATTGTTGACATCCCTAATATTAACATTTGTTTTCCGTCAGGTGAAAAAGAGCACTCGAAAAGTCCGTGTGACAGTGAAGCCTCATCTACTCTTTAGGGTAAGTCATGTCTGATTATTATGAATATATTTATTTATTTAGAACAGCATTCGCAATACTGCACCAGTAACTATTCTTTAATTTTACATCTCTGATTATTATGAATATATTTATTTATTTAGAACACCATTCGCAATACTGCACCAGTAACTATTCTTTCATTTTACATGTGTCATTTCCTGGCAGCCCCTGGAGCAGCAGCAGGGCGTGGTGCCTGACCCAGAGGCAGAGTATCGACTGTTCGATCGAGTGGTGAATGTCAGGGAGGGTTTCTCTGTGCCACTGGGACTCAGAGGAACTGTTATTGGTATCAAAGGAGGTGAGCACAAAAACGATCGCAATCACATGTAAATGACTTGTAATATATTTGAACCTCTCTTTGTTTAATCCATGTAAAGCTGAAAAGGAGGCAGATGTTCTTTATGAAGTGTTGTTTGATGAAGAATTTGCTGGAGGTCTTACCCTCAGGTGGGTGACTAGTTAGGTAAATACATGAGCTAATAGACCCACAACTCTGTATTACAAACGTTTTCTGTCCTTGCAGATGTACATCACTTCGGGGGTACCGCTTGCCTCCCTGCGCCCTCATAAACCTGTCCCATGGAGCACGAGTAGACCACACATCAGGCAAGCTCACCGCCATCGTCAAACCTCAACCTTCATCTATTCCCAATAACTCCAACAGACAGCTGGGAGGTCTCAACCACTCGCCAAGATCCCCCTTCATACCGACACAAGTAAGCCCCGGCTCAGGTTTACAACTACTGATCAGATCCAATCCAACTTTCAAGAATGCACATAGTTTAAAATTAAGCTGGCCACCAGGTCAAAATGGCAATTTATGCTCAGTATCTCTGCAATTACTAGGCCTATCCACATAAAACAAAGTTTAATGTCTTCTCTCTTACAAAAATAAAAAAAATGTAAATTTTGTCTGGACAGGAAGCTGAAACTAATGAATTCTAAGCATCCATCCATCCATTTTCTTCCGCTTACCCGGGGCCGGGTTGTGGGGGCAACAGTCTAAGCAGGGACGCCCAGACCTCCTTCACCCCGGACACTTCCTCCAGCTCCTCCGGGGGGGACCCCAAGGCGTTCCCAGGCCAGCCGGGAGACATAGTCCCTCCAGCGTGTCCTGGGTCTTCCCCGGGGCCTCCTTCCGGTGGGACATGCCCGGAACACCTCCCGAGGGAGGCGGCCAGGAGGCATCCGAAACAGATGCCCGATCCACCTCAGCTGGCTCCTCTCGACGTGGAGAAGCAGCGGTTCTACTCCGAGCTCCTTCCATGTGACTGAGCTCCTCACCCTATCTCTAAGAGTGCGCCCAGCCACTCTGCGGAGGAAACTCATTTCGGCCGCTTGTATCCGCGATCGTGTCCTTTTGGTCATTACCCAGAGCTCATGACCATAGGTGAGGGTAGTAACCTAGATTGACCGGTAAATTGAGAGCTTCGCCTTTCGGCTCAGCTCCCTCTTCACCACAACGGTCCGGTACAACAACCGCATCACTGCTGACGTTGCACTGATCCGCCTGTAAATCTCACGCTCCATCCTCCCCTCACTCGTGAACAAGACCTCGAGATACTTGAACTCCTCCACCTGAGACAAGGACTCTCCACCCACCCGGAAAGGGCAAGCCACCTTTTTCCAGTCGAGAACCCTGGCCTCGGATTTGGAAGAGCTGATCCTCATCCCAGCTGCTACACAACTCGGCTGCAAACCGCCCCAGTGCACATTGGAGGTTGAGGTTCGATGAAGCCATCAGGACAACATCATCTGCAAACAGCAGAGATGAGATCCTGTGGTTCCCAAACCGGATCCCCTCCGGCCCCTGACTGTGCCTAGAAATTCTGTCCATAAATATTATGAACAGAACCAGTGACAAAGGGCAGCCCTGGCGGAGTCCAACATGCACCGGAAACAGGTCCGACTTACTACCGGCAATGCGAACACAGCTCCTGCTCTGGTCATACAGGGACCGAACAGCCCTTAGCAAAGGGCCCCCGAACCCCGTACTCCCAGAGCACTCTACACAGGACCCCACGAGGGACAAGGTCGAATGCCTTCTCCAGATCCACAAAGCACATGTGGACTGGTTGGGCGAACTCCCATGCACCCTCGAGCACCCGATGGAGAGTATAGAGCTGGTCCAGTGTTCCCCGGCCAGGACGAAAACCACACTGCTCCTCCTGAATCAGAGGTTCGACTATCGGACGAATTCTCCTCTCCAGCACCCTGGAATAGACCTTACCGGGAAGGCTGAGGAGTGTGATTCCCCAATAGTTGGAACACTCCCTCCAGTCCCCCTTCTTAAATGGAGGGACCACCACCCCGGTCTGCCAGTCCAGAGGTACTGTCCCCGACCACCACGCGATGTTGCAGAGACGTGTCAGCCAAGACAGCCCTACAACATCCGGAGACTTAAAGGGATAGTGCGTTTTTTTTAAAATGTTAATCTGTTTGGGTTTCCTTCTAAAAGTTACGTGTGTTGACACCGGCTTACCTCTGACAGTCTCAGCTGATCTCGGTTCGGCTCGCTTTCTGGAGCCCACGTAAGTAGGTCCGGTAACTTCCCCGGAACATGAAATAAAGCTTGTTTTTCTTCTCAAAACAAAACATTTGTTAGAAAGGTGATATATTTGCGCCCGAAACAGTTGTCCACGAAACATCCAGCAGCGTATTTCACATTCGTGTATTGCCTCTCTCCACTCATATCACTATGCCCATGTTAACTCTATCAGCCTGTTCACTTGTAAACTTTGGCGTAGACATCCGCTGACATCCCTTCTTCCCCACCCGGGGACCAATCACCCCTTTCCAGCTGTCGTTGGCCACGTGGGCGTTGAAGTCCCCCAGTAGAACAATGGAGTCCCCGGTCGGTGCACTATCCATTACCCCTCCCAGGCACTCCAAGAAGGCCGGGTACTCTGCACTGCTGTTCAGCCCCCCTCAAGGAATTGGGTTCCAGAGCCCAAGTTGTGTGTGGAGGTGAGGCCGACTATATCTAGTCGGTAATGCTCAACCTCCCGCACGAGCTCGGGCTCCTTCCCCCCAGCGAGGTGACATTCCATGTCCCCAGAGCAAGTCTCCATGTCCGGAGATTCGGTCGCCGAGGCCCCTGCCTTCGACTGCCACCCAGATCTCTTTGCACCCGGCCCTGAAGGAGCCTCCTGCGGGTAGTGGGTCCACAGGAGGATGGCCCCACATCGCTCCTTCGGGCTTCGCCCGGCCGGGCCCCGTGGGGAAAGGCCCGTCCACCAGACGCTCGCTGGCGAGCACCCACCCCAGGTCTGGCTCCAGGGTGGGGTCCCGTTAACGCCAGTCCGTGCAACGTATCTGACCTCGATGTAAGACTCGACATAAGGGCTTCTGAACCTCTCTTAGTCTGACCTGTCCCCCAGGACCTGTTTGCCTTGGGTGACCCTACCAGGGGCATAAAGCCCCCGACAACATAGCTCCCGGGATCATTCGGGCACTCAAACCCCTCCAGTATGTTAAGGTGGCGGCTCAAGGAGGGGAATTCTAAGCATATATATATATATATTTTTTTTTTTCTTTTTTTTTTTTTCTTTAGCATAACAACAAACATGGCATGAGAAGTTCACCTCAAGGCAAAAGGGACTCTCCAAAACTTCTTCAAAAGCAAGCCAAGGTCAGCTCAAACACTTTATCAAGATAACTAATACATATATACATACATACGTACATACACACATACGCAAAACATGGTATTCATATTATTGGTCTGTTCTCCTCCAGAGTAAGGATGAGTACAGCAATGTGTGGCAATCTCTGCAGAACTCTGGACCGCCAAACAAACCCCCTGCTCACTGGCAAAGTGACGTAAGTGTATTAAAAAGTATTGAATATAAAAAGTCCATTGAGTCTACATAGCAAAAGTGATTATGTATTCAATATTACCAGGCCCGAGCTGGTGGCATCAGACTGCTAAAGAAAAATGAAGATGCTACCTCCATTTTGCCCACACAAAACACCAACAAGGTATTTTCTCACATGTTTACTTTATATACAGTTACATTTGAGGTTTATTCGCTGTTTATTTTATCTTTATTTAGACCACTGATTTTGAGAACCTTTTGGCTAACCTCAAGATTTCAACTTCAAAAGAGCCAACTGCACCTGCAACTGCTCCTTCTCAACCATCTACAAGCCAGTCAGATGAGCCATTATCGCCACAGTCATTTGCAATGGTGAAAATTGAACTGTCCATGTTTGATGTTGGTTATGTCTCTGTTGTATAACCTGTTGTACTGTTTTATAGAAGGGGACCATGGTGCTGAAGGAGATGCTGAAGATTGACGGTGTGTCAGATTCTGCCCAATCTGATGGTCAGCAGCAGAACAGGAAACGGTCATCTAAGAAACTAGGTAAAAAAACAATCTAAATGTATAAATATGGCAGCTGTATGAATGTAGAAAAAAAGAATGTGGTGATGTTCTGTACTGTTCTGGGCTCTTTACCTGCTCTCTGTAATAGACACGTGATTGATGTACCCTTATAATATTATTTATAAGGGTACATCAGTCATTTTCATATGAACACTGGAGAAGCATTACGTGAGCATAAATATTTTCCCCATATGTTCACAATCTAAAGCACACCTCAATTAAACAGAGATACTGGCCAAACAGGTTCAACTTTGGACACCAGAGGCTGAGAGGACATTGCAGGACTGTTTTGCCACCACAGACTGGGATGTGTTTAGAGCTGCAGCTACTAGGGAGGACTCTTCTGTCAGTATAGATGACTATGCTGACTATGTGAGTGGGTATATCAGCACTTGTGTTGAGAACATCGTACCCACTATACAGGTCAGGAAGTTCCCAACCAGAAGCCCGAACAGTGAGGTACTGCATCTGCTGCGCGCTCGCTCTGCTGCTTTTAGATCTGGCGATGAGGCAGAGTACAAAGCGGCGCAGTACCGACTGCAGAAAAGGCCATAAGAGCGGCCAAGGGGCAGCACAGAGAGAAGACAGAGAGCTTCTACTCCTCTGCCGACCCAAGGAGGATGTGGCAATGTCTGGACCACATCACAGACTTCAGGACCAGCTCCAGCTCCACGACCATCAGAGCCTCAGACAACCTCCCAGACGACCTCAACGCCTTCTACACCCGCTTTGAGGCCACCACCACCACCCCAACAGAGCACAGACACACCTCAACCATTCAACCCCCCCGCCTGTCGTCACATCAGCCCAGATACACAAAGCCCTGAGGAGGACGAACCCCCGCAAAGCCCCAGGTCCAGACAGTATTCCTGGGAGGGCACTCAGAGCATGTGGAAATGAGCTGACCGACGTCTTCACCTCCATTTTCAACCTCTCCCTCAGCCAACGCACTGTCCCCACCTGCTACAAAACCAACACCATCGTCCCCCTCCCCAAGAAGAACCCCCCCCCCATCCTGCCTGAATGACTACAGGCCAGTAGTACTCACTTCAGTCATTATGAAGTGTTTCGAGAGAGTGGCACTGCCCCACAATCAGAGCAGCATACCGGACTCTATTGACCCCCTACAATATACCTACAGGCCTAACGGGTCCACCTCTGACGCCATTGCCGCTGCCCTCCATGTCTCGCTCTCCCACCTAGAAAATGAAGACTCCTATGTCAGGATACTGACTACAGCTCCGCCTTCAACACAGTCATTCCCCACAGACTCACCCACAAACTGTCATCACTTGGACTACACCCTGCCCTCTGTGACTGGCTCCTGGACTTCCTGACTGGCAGGCCCCAGGCTGTCATGATTGGAAACAGAACTTCAGCCAGCATCACCACTAACATCGGTACCCCACAGGTCTGCGTCCTCAGCCTCATCCTCTACACCCTGTTCACCCACGACTGCATCACATCCCACCTCAAGAACATCATCCTGAAGTTTGCTGACGACACCGCTGTGATAGGTCGTATCACAGGTGGAGACGAGGTGGCCTACAGGAGGGAGGTGGACAGTCTGGTGACATGGTGCGGGGACAACAACCTCACCCTCAACACAGACAAGAACAAGGAGATGATAGTGGACATGAGGAAGCCACTGTTTATCTGGAATCTTGAGGTGGAGAGGGTGAGCACCTTTAAATACCTGGGGGTCCACATCAGTGATGACCTCACCTGGACACTCAACACAGCACAGGTGGTGAAGAAGGGTCAACAGCAGCTGTACTTCCTGAGGAGGCTGAGGAAATTTGGCATCCCGCCCAAAATCCTCAGCAACTTCTACAGCTGCATCATTGAGTCCATCCTGACCAGCTGCATCACTGTGGGGTACGGCAGCACTACTGTGAAGGACTGCAAACGCCTGCAGAGAGTGGTTAAGACGGCCACAAAGATCACCAGGACTCCTCAACCCTCGCTGCAGAGCATCTACCATCACAGAGTCCGCAAGAGAGCTGCCTCCATCATCAAAGACCCCACCCAACATGGACTATTCACACTTCTACCTTCAGGCCGGCGGTACAGAAGTGTGAAAATCAGGACTACTAGACTCAAGAACTCTTTCTTCCCAACTGCTATCAGACTCTTGAACTGCTGAGCAATAGCCCCCCCCTCAGGACATTGATTGACCTATACTTTGCACATGAGTAATTTGCACTATTATTGACAAACTGTTAAACTAATCTGTCAGATAACAGCTACACATGTAATTGCTCGAATTCCTTCATTTTCCTGTTTGCACTATATTAACCATGTTTACACTTCCTGTTTGCACTATACCAACCATTTCTACACTTCCTGTTTGCACGATATCAACCATGTTTACACCCCGTTTTACTACTGACAGTTGCATATAAAACCAATGTTGCACATTATCTGTAAATATGTACATAGCAACTAGCCTATATTTTTCATAGTTTATATTCGGTAAAGATTCGTGAAGAGTCCCTCAGTCGTCCAGGTAGAATCCATGATAAAATGAGAAATTCAATTTGTCAACTGGACAAAGTTTGTTTGGTCGAAAACATTTCGCCGCTCATCTGAGAGGCTTCGTCAGCTCTGGTTCTAGTGCTGGTTAGACCCTGTTTATATCTAGCTGCTGGGAGGAGCTCACTACACTGAAATAGCTCTGAAACTATCTCAACTAATCTGTCTCTTTTGTTTTACGAATTCCTCTGGCGTCTAGTATTAGCATATCTGTTCAGCCCTAGGAGGCTGAATAGATATGCCCTCAGGGCAGGAGTGGAGAGGGTCGTTAGGCTTGAATAGGGAGGCTAAACTAGACGCCAGAGAAATTTGAAAAACAAAGAGACAGATTAGTTGAGATAGTTTCAGAGCTATTTCAGTGTAGTGAGCGCCTCCTAGAGCTGAATAGATATGCTAATACTAGACGCCAGAGGAATTCGTAAAACAAAAGAGACAGATTAGTTGAGATAGTTTCAGAGCTATTTCAGTGTAGGGAGCTCCTCCCTGCAGCTAGATATAAACAGGGTCTAACCAGCACTAGAACCAGAGCTGACGAAGCCTCTCGGATGAGCGGCGAAACGTTTTCGACCAAACAAACTTTGTCCAGTTGACAAATTGAATTTCTCCTTTTATCTTCGGTAAAGATTGTTTCTATCTGAGCATACTTTTTTACATACTTCTCTTTATCTTATTTATCTATTTTAAATTTTTGCATGCTCTTGGCATCCAGGGTGGGCAGCAAAGTAAGAATTTCATTGTACAGGGAAACGTGTTTCTTTACTGTGCATATGACAATAAAAGCCTGAATCTTTGAATCTTTGGCATCTTATAAAGATACTGATAAATAAATTCAGTATTATTACTAATAAGGAATACTGTTTCTGTAAATTCTCACAAAATTGGTAAAATGGTTTGTAAGTTACATAGAATGACTCACAACTGTCACATAACTGTACACTTTCTTTTTTTTTCATTAAGCGGCAAGAATTAATGCGCCACATGGGGACAGTACTCCCACGACATCAGCTGCTATGGCAAACCAACACCCCGTACTGAACAGTAAGGTGTCTGAGCTGGCCTGTGTGTGTGTGGGGCTGGGCATGGCACCTCCCGAGTTCAGCTTCATCGGTAACAGACAGGTACAGCAATATTAAACCAGGGCATTTCTCATCTCTCAAGCCTTTTATGGTGTGAATGCTTTGACAGTTGATGCATTTGTCTCGACAGGGTGTAGTGTGTCAGGTGAAGCTGTCCAATGGGCTGATGGTGCATGGACCCCAGTGTCAGTCAGAAAACGATGCCAAGGAGCATGCAGCCTTCTTCGCTCTTCAAAGACTGGTACTTACAAATTGATAGCTATAAAACCATAATAATCTAAAATCCATAATGTTAATATTTTGTGCTTTAAATAATGTTTTCTTCAGAACTCAGTGGGCTCAGGTTTACCTCTACCTCCTCCTGCTCTCTACCCCGGGATACCGCAGATCAGACCGCCACCTTTAGGTCCCATGAATCCAATGTTCAACAAACCCGGTTAGTGTCATGCCTATGTTGACTTTTATGTTATCCAAATACATTTCACACATTTTGTAGTTATGACATTTTCGGTGATCCTAAAGGGTCAGGCAGAATAGAGCTATGCCGTTTTGAACCAGAAGTCAATGGTTCTACTTCTGTTTTAGATTAATATATCTAAAATATAATCTATGCTCATTTTGGTCACCATGGATTTTATCTATGTAACAGAAAAAAAGCAAGATGTCTTTTTAAATATGGTTTCTTACTTTACATTTAATTTTGAATGTCTTCTTAAAGTACTTTGTTTTCTCTTGTGTAGGTTTGCTGTTGCCTCCGCAGGGCTATGGTCCCGCTCATCTCTGGGGGATGGCCATGCCGCCTCATCACCCACAAAACCCCCAGTTTTATGGAGCAACCGGAACTTACCCCGGAGCAGTCCGTCCTCCACCCACAGCTACTGCACCTATTGGATCCCACAACCAGTTCATCCCACTGCAGGTAACTAAATAAATGCAGAAAATGTCTAAATTGCGCTGCAAGCTACATGGTACAATCATTCAAAGTTACTTTATATATTGAGATAATTCAAAATGTTCAACTGTTTGGTAAAACTGAAAGATAAAACTGTGCCACCTAACATAATATTTAGGTATCACCAGATCTAAACCACGACTATACTAGGCCTATATTAGAGGTAAACTTGTATTAAAATTAGACTAAACACATGAATAAGGTAATTCTATTTAAATGAGGACAAAAATAGTAATTGTATCTAAAGTTGTGACAAATTTCTGCAACCATAGATGCTTAGTGAGACATGAAAAGCTAAAAGAACAAACATTTGTGGATACACTGGTTAATCCTCTATATTTCTCCATCAGGTGACGAAAAAGAGAGTTTCAGCCAACAAGAAAAACCAGGACAGAGAGTTTTACAGTGCAGCCCAAACAGTCGCCAGAAACCAAACTCGGAGATCCCCAAATCCACCTGTAGACCAGCCACAAGGCCAAAGAAACGTACCGGTAGAGAACAGCCAGTCCAGTGCATCTACAGCAGCACCCCAGACTCCACCTAGACAAAACCCTCCGCCCTCTGGCCACACCCCTGGCTCCGCCTCCAAGAGGAAACACAGGAAACTGGCGGTAAACTTCGAGGCTGCAAAAGTGACAGAGTCGTAAGCTCCAGTAACGGGTTTGGGACTGATGCCGCTCAAACTTAAAGAGTGAAATTAGTGTGATTGTCCATAGCCTGTTGTCAGTATATGGAACATATTATAGTAACAATGCACAAGGAGATGATAATAATCACAATAGAAAAATATAGTGTTTTTCATGAAAACTTATCAGTACGTAACATGGATTAACACACTATCCCAATTGCTTGCTTATCGTTTAAATATATTTGTGGTGTACAGAATGATATGGGAACTCAATGAAAGGTAATAATGTCTTTGTGCCTTTTAAGTAAATAGAACTTAATGTACTTGTACTATACAATATTGGCTCTTCTACTTCCCTAAAATACAACTTGGATCTTTCACTTACCAGTTTTCAGTTCACTTTAGTTGCATTTGAAGTTTACCAATCTGAACTGACAAAACCAATTCCATGCTGCCTTTTTGTCTATTCACAGGCATTGTCAAAAGGAAACTTTTTTTTTTTTTTTGTAGAAGGCATTTCCTAGCAGCTCATCATTAAATAATATTACCTTGTTTTAGGAACCAAATTATGCAACAGTAAAAATGGACCTAGAGTGAACAGCCTAATAATGAAAGAAATTTGTGCAATATGAGCATGCAAGAGAAATCATTTAGCTGTGGGCTCTGTTGTGATTATGTTTTTTTTATTTGTTGTTTAGGTCCACGTAATTGTAATTGCGCGCCTTTTTAAATGTGTTGTATCCATGGATAACTCTAGGTGGCGCTGTGGTCACTTTTGGCTCTCATTATGTTGTGTTGCTGTTTCAGTTTGGTGCTCTCAGGGACATGGTAGTAGCCCTTTTAATGAAACTACAAGGGGCAGAAACGAGTGACTGAGTTGGAGCAAGTGTTTCGAATTACATTTACTTTTTACTGGACTGTATCAGCAGAGTATTTATTGTGTACAAGATGGGTCTCCTGTCATGGCTGATATTTGTACATAATGGTCACAGTTATCTGAGCTGTGCTATATTTTAAACTGGCCTCATTGGTTAGGCCAATGTAGTTTATCATTTGTTTTCTGACTCTTTGATTTGACTCATTTTTTCCCCGAGACACCTGCCTTTAATATATTGGTATTTTTTACAGAGTAGCACACAAGACCTCTTATACAAACTGAAATTTCATAAGAACCCTGTTTAAGCATGTTTGATCTAAATTTGAAATCTACAGGATTGGCTAGTTAACAGGCTGACATTACACAGGTGCAGAAATGAGATTCTTAGACTTGTACTTTTCATTTAAATTTTAACTGCATTCATTAGGCTCTTTTTCATATAGTTCGTGTATATTTAAATCTGGAATTATTAAGTGATTTTTATTAAAGTTTAAATTTGTCATTTTAGAAATTGAAGCTCTGAATTTTGAGTCTTAATAGGATTTCAACTATATTTTTGTATCTGTGTAACTGAAGCCAAAGATGACGCATAATGTAAGCTATGTCACCAATAAATGTACTTGGCATCACAATTGGTCTTTTTTTTTTTTTTGGTTTGGGGTTTTATCTTCTTTTTTATAAATTACCATCAGATATTTTCTTAACTATTTGAATAACATTTTAATTTGCCCTCATTTTGAGAGACTCTGACTTAAGCTTTTGCTCTGTGAGGCTCTGGTGCAATAAGGGATTTTAATGATTTGGACATGGGTAGAAGCACACAAGAGAAGATGATAGTCTCCCACATAAGTTACTTGATGTTCTAAATTAGGATTGTGCTGTATAAATCCATTAATAAAGTGATTCTCTTTTGTTATAAAGTGTCTTTGTATTTCAACATTTTAACCACTATACTTATAATGTAAATAAATGTATATCCAAATGGCCTTAGATATTGGCCACTGCAGACTAATCACTACAGTTTTGAAGATGCAAGTTCCCAGTCTACTTGACATGTGAAAACATACTTTAATATCATTAGCATATTGTTAACTTTCAAAGCTTAGAGATGTTTTCACCTACAAAAACAGGATTAAATAAAATCACAGTGTATTCACAGTATCTCTTAATGTTATCTCTTATTGTCATGTATGCAACAACATTACCTCTCTCACCACATCTGGTATTGTTTGCTCTGTTATGTACCGGATCTTAAGTAAGTTGGAGTATTTTGAATGAAAAATATCCACCCACTTAAAAATAAAAATAAAAATAAAACTTTTATTCATAAAGCACCATCTATCAGTACAAAAGATTTCACATCATCCCACAAAAAAAAAGGAAAGCTGTGTAGAGTGAACTAATACTGTGTAAGTCAAGACACAAATATAGTGCCAATAAATCTATTTCATCTTGTGAAGGGAAAGAAAACAATGTCTGTTACAGTGTACACTTTACAAAACCTACATAATATAAAAATAGCACTGGACAGTATATACATGGTCAACATTTCTCAGTAATGTCAAGTGAGGGATGGGGGGCATTGCCAAACTACTTTCCCAATAAGATAAATAAAAGTAAATTGTTTTTTTTTCTTAAGTGAATCTAAAAATGTTATCAATTAATATAAACAGCAGGACAGTTCAACAGATTCAACCAAATGTCCATACTTTGTTCATTCAATACCTTGTGACATAAAGTACAAACTCCCAACAACTGTTAGACACCAAAATAGTTTAAACCAAATGGGATAATGTCTTATCTTTATAATGAAAAATGCAGAAATCAAATCAGATCGGACAACCCAGCTCAGATACTTCTATAAACTGGTTCATAAAAGTTTGAAAAGTGTAAATTTGTGTAGTTACTGTAACAACGTAAATAGTTAGCAAAAAGACATTAAAACACAAGACTAAAAGTATAGATGAACAGTTGGCAAACAAATACTCATCCAAAAGCAGTTTCCTTTTGGATGAGACCTATCTACACTAGTAACTGTTACGCACTCTCAGTGAATCACAATGATAAAATAAAGACAAGACAAACGTTGAGGGCTTTACAAGCTGAACTGAACCATGTTAGCCTATTTGTAATGACTGTAGAACTAAATATACTTTGTTACACCCTGTGCAAGACGTCATCACATAACAAAATGGGAGAGGTAATGGATTTTCCAATTAACTATACTCTTAATGGAGAAAAAACTAAACAAGACAACATCTAGCTGCAACAACAAAACAAGACTGTATGGAATTTAATACTGATAATTATAGAAAAAATAGGCCTAGATAAAAAAAACAAACAAAACTTAGTTGTTAAAAGTCACTGTAGTCCTGTAATGTTATATTTCTACATTAGTAACCATCTTGAGAAGTGCCCTTTCACCTGTCCCTCGTGTCAACAAACAGTGTCATTTTGTACAGAGTATGTGCCTGAATTTGTTGAATAAATGTGGTTTGCTTCATGGAGCTCCATTTTGTCTGTATTTCAGTGTTCAGGTCCTTTTGGGATTATTGTGGCCCACATAGGTGTTTTCTATACAAAGCACGATGTAGTGGTTGGAGCAGGCGCGTGTGTGTTGTCCCAGGAGACGTCCCGACTGGAGCAGAGAAGCCTGTCCGGTCACCGCCATGTCCGCTGTCCTCCAGGCCTCACAGTAGTTTGTGGTCAGTCTGATGCCCACTGGACTGGAGCCATGCCAAATCAGCTTCTCCCGCCTAAAAAGAAAGAAAACATTTTAGACATTTTTGCAAACGTTTCTGGTAGATGGAATCTGAATTGGTTTAGCATGTAAATATAAGTTACTGGGACATTGTTCTTATGAATATCATTAAGCTATGAAGAAACAAGTTTGTATTGTTTATTATCTTGATATGGATTGATTGTTATATTCATCCATGCAATTTCAATAATGTACTTCATCATTCCACTTATTAACTGATGTTGCATTAATTGTATCCTTCATCCCCACCGCTATCAGACGGTATAGCTCCACTATATAGTCCAAACGTGCAATTTTTCTACATTTTCTTATTTACTTATTTTATTATTATTATTACTTATCTTGTCTGTATGCACTTTTTTTTGTTCTAATTTTCTTTTGCACTAAACTGCCTGGAGCTAATGTGGCAAGTGAATTTCCCTGTGTGAGATCAATAAAGTCTTATCTTATCTTATCTTATAAAAAGAGACAATACATTTAGATATACAGTACATAGATTTTCTGGTTTTCACGGTTACAATATGTTGGCAACTATTACTATTTCAATCTCTCTCACCCTGTGCTACAATTCATAAAACATATGGATAATAATAGCAAAAGGAGAAATTCAATTTGTCAACTGGACAAAGTTTGGTTGGTCGAAAACGTTGAGTGGCTTCGTCAGTTCTGGTTAGAGTGCTGAAGGACACTAACCAGAACTGATGAAGCCACTCGGATGAGCGGCGAAACGTTTTCGACCAAACAAACTTTGTCCAGTTGACAAATTGAATTTCTCCTTTTGCCATGGATTATACCTGGACGACTGAGGGATTCTTCACATATGGATCATAAGAAAAGATAAGAAAATCATATGGTGTTATTGCAGTTATTATCAATGTTTTTCCTGAATTATCCCTGTCCCTCTTCTACAATGTCTTCAAATATTATGTGCATAATCACAATTTCCTTGTTTCCTGGTAAAATGTGAATTTTGTCAATTTTTTGGTGGAGGGTCCGTCACCTGCTTGTTTCTATGGATTTGCCATTAGTCTGCCTGGAATGTCCCACAGTATGACATTAAATAGCTTTACCTTAAATTTAGTCAATTACAGGTAATTTTATAGCTTAAAAACACAAAGAAAAACAGGCATTCTGACCGCGAGCTTAGCTGTCCCTCCACAGATCTGACCTGTAACTTGGTCTGGTTTGGTCTCCATGAAGATAGAAAGGTTTAACACCATACTGTGAAACATTCCAGACAAAGAGAGAACATATCCACGAAGAAAAGCATTTGAGGGATCCTCCAGCAGAAAAGTTACACAAAGCACCTTTAGGTAGTATTTAATAAAAAATGTGTCATGTACTCACCATGCAGGGTCAGTCAGAACATTGCGCCCATCAAAGGAGTAAATGGGGATAGAGGGGTTGAAGACTCCTCCTTTCTCAGAGAAGATAGACGCCCAACTGTCAAATAAGACCTCTCCCTGAGCAGAGACAGACAGTGAACTCAGCGGACCCTACAGCGCTTAACATATCATCTACCAGGGCAACTCAATGAACTGGAACACATACACAGTCATGTCAGAGGAGAAATACTGCCTCTGTGTCCTGGGCCTAGATTCAGACAAACTACATATCTGCTTAGCCCTGTATAACATATGTACTGGCAACTGATTTTTGTGTATCATCTTCCAATTTAACGCCTAAATAATATAATTACAAGTTTATTATAAAAAAAAACTGTGAATGTCTATTAATACACATCACATTGTACTCTGCAAAGACATCTTCGTACAAATTAAATTGAATTAAACATACATTATACAAAGATACATTATTTACACAAATGCAGTTTCAAAAGTCATCGCTCACCCTCATATTAACCACGGGCATGTCATTGCGGTCTGCCTTTCTGACTATAGTGGCCAGGTCCTGGAGGTGAGAGGAGAGGAAGGCTCTGTACGTGGTGGTCAGCCCCATGGAGCGAGCCTGCTGGTAGCACTGGAAGTCTGCCCCCCTGATGCCCCGCATGTCCCCCTTCAGTGGTGTGTTCAGAGCGACCAGATGAAGCTAAGAAAGAGAATAAACGAAACAAAGAATGAATGAACACAGCCATCCAAGTCTTACAGCTAATTTATCACAGAACAGGCCAAAGAAGATCATCTGCTTTGGTTTCTCATACTAATGTTTCTTCACTCACCCCTGGGACTGCGTTGAAGGTCTGTGGCAGCACATTATAGCTGGGCTGGTAGCCCCTGTTGCTCTCCTGCAGCTCCTGTGGTGGATATATTAGTTTATAATAAGTTAGTAGGTATTTTCTTTTGTATTTTAAACATTACTGTGCATTGTGAGTGTGTGTAAACCTGGCCGTGGATCCTAGGAGGCCTGCCCCAGTCCCCAGGTCGACTCAAAGCCTGAGACGCAGCGGAAGATGAATGGATCAACTCTCCAAGCTGAAACATAGACATGAAATGAAATAAATGTGCAAAAAAAAAATATACATGTATCATTTTGCAATAAAGACATGTATTATCAAGGTTATTCATACCTGTATTTTTTTCCAGCCATGGTGTGTCCTGATGTATAGCTCCCCGCCCCTCTCTGATACATAGGCCAGCGTTCCCTCTGCAGCTCGCTGAGTCTCTCTGCTCAGAGCATGAAGGCTCTTATATGTTGTGATCTGAAATACACAATTATTTCAACTTCAAAGTTGCATCCAGTTATATAATTCTTTAGTGCCAATCTAGGACAAAAGCCTCTGTACCGGGTTGGTATATCCTGGAGTCCCGGGCGGACCAGGAGGACCAGGTGGGCCAGGAACAGTGACTGATGAAAAACAAAGCATTTGTTTAAATATGTGTAGAATCCCTCAGTCCTCCAGGTAGAATCTAACCTGGGAAATCCCAGGCTGCTTTCCTTCGTTCCGATCTGAAAGACAGCCTGGCAACTAGGCTAAGCGAGCTCTCCTGATTTTGGGAGCCAATCAGAGAGCGGAGAGGGGTGGAAAGACGATGACACATACTATGTGACAAACGGAAACTTGTAGTTTGAACTGATAACTGACATGATTGGCTATGGGCTACGTATACGCCAAATGATAGACATTCGTAACGCCCAGTAAATGGCCGCTGGCGATCGTAAAGCACACCTTTGCTACGAGATATTTAGTAGGTGACTCCCAGACCATATATCACTTGTGATATGGTCTGGTGTAAACCAGGGAAGGTAGAATCCATGGCAAAAGGAGAAATTCAATTTGTCAACTAGACAAAAGTTTATTTGGTCGAAAATGTTTCCCATCTCATCCAAACTACTTCTTCAGTTCTGGAGAACTGAAGAACTGAAGAAACAGCTTGGATGAGCTGCAAAATGTATTCGACCAAATAAACTTTTGTCTAGTTGACAAATTGAATTTCTCCTTTTGCCATTTGTTTAAATATTTCACAGGTTACTGTTCACTCACACAATGGTATGTCTTTTTACCTGATCCATAGGAAAAGGCTGACCCTGGAGGTCCCGGAGGCCCTGGAGGACCTCTCGCACCCGGGCGTCCAATCCCTGCTGCACCAGGCAGACCTGGAGGACCAACAGGACCTGGAGGACCCACCACGGACTCACCCTTTGGACCCTAGGAGCACATGTGACCACGTGACCACTCAGACCAAACTAATATAACTCATATTATGTTCAGTTCACAAAGACTCACCACCAGTCCTGAGCGTCCTGGCAATCCTGGAGGACCAGGATTACCCGTGTCACCCTTCTCTCCTTTCTGCCCTCTGTAGCCCTCCTCCCCCTTTTCACCTCGATGCAGCTAAAGACCAAAGATGTTATGACTATGTGTGAGTAACACAACTTTACAATTATTCACAAACGACTCACCTCGGCTCCATCTGGAAGACCTGATTTACATAAAAAAAAAAATAAACACATGCTGAGTCTTTGACAAACTGTATTTTGTTTGGTGATAAAGTACAATATAATATCTAATAATATAATTACCAAATACAGCAGGCTCCCCGGGTAATCCTGCCTCTCCTTTGTCTCCTTTAGTGCCCAGTGAATATGAGCCCTTTAGCCAGAGAATTTAATAAATTGGTCATTTGTTCTATTTGAAGCACATGCAGATTTAGGTTTACATAAATACAAGTGTTACTCACAACAGTTTATTCCCACAAGCTTCAAACAAGGACGATTACTCTTGTTATGTATAAAAAAAGGGGGGTAGATTTTCTTATCTCAAAGAGTAACAAAAGTCTTTGGTTCTTGTCATAAATATATAAATAAGGGCATTTTTGTATTTCCATGGGGAGGTGGTTTATACAAATACTACTCATATCATACATTCTAACATGTTTTTGTTACTCCAAGGCCAAGAGGAATATTGCAGTTGCCATGTTTTGTCAATTGTAGACATACAATTGACATACGCACAGGCAATAAACTTAACAAAAGCAAGAAAACACACACCTCATCCCACCAGCCCACCACCACAAGAGGATACACCACAGGAAAGTACAAGGCACAAAGATTCACACCCTTTCACTACAGAGTACATATGAATCTGTCCTCTTGGTAAATTAACTTAGGTGCTTTCACTGGTGCAGATAATACTGTACATACAGGAGCAGTACTGTACTGTATTAACTGCATTCACTGCACCTTTTGCAATGATACAAGACAAGAAAAAAAAACTTCATCTCTGCATTAATGAAACAATTGCACCACGCCCAAACTGTTAATGCCTCGATTGTCTGATGACAAAAGGCCAGAATAAAAGAAACAGGTAAAGAAGCATTAAAAATGAAGGTTAAGGCTGGGACGGGGCTGCATAGGCCCTGTTAGCTACCATGCGTTTACACCCACACACCCACAGAGCCACTCTGACTGGTGCTCCTGTGTAAAGGCCCAGTCAGGTGGTCTGGTCTGGACTTACTCGGCCCGGTTTGCAGTGCGGTCGGGGGCGCACCGGGAACACTGTCTTTAGGATTCAGAGAAGAGCAGTGCAATCAGACTCAGTCATTGTAACAAACACATTTTTGACAAATCACTTTCTTCCAGTTATTACTGCTGAGTTTCACCTGCTTCATCCACTGCTCATAATTACTATGTATTAGAATAGTGTGAAACTTACCCCATTCAAACCAGAAATCCTTCCTGGGGGTCCAGGTGGGCCAGGAGGACCAGGTAGGCCCTAGAAATAAATAATTTGACAAAAAATATTCAGCATAGGTTAAGTAAAATCTGCACAGCCTCTATGGTCCTTACTGGTGGGCCAGCAGAATCCCCTTTCTCTCCTTTTCTTCCAGGCACACCGGGTCGTCCCTTCAAAGAAAAACAAATGTGTTTATCATTTAAGAGCCTGTTCTTTGTTGATTATTTTTTCCTGATATTTGCTACACAAAGGCAATAGCAGAAATAGCACTGATCATCATTAAGTGCAAGATTTCTAAACAGAAACAAATTGATAAGCTACAGGTACTCACTGAACGACCAGGGAATCCATACTCTCCTTTTTGTCCCATTGGTCCAATAGGTCCCTGAATATATGTCACGGAAAATAGTTCAAAAACATAAACAAATACATAAACCAATATGTATTGTGTATGTTAATGAATGCTTCAATGAATGAAGTATGGACCCACCATAAGTCCTGTGGGGCCTGGCAAGCCACGATCGCCCTGCACCAACACAAAACAGTACAACAGTAAGTTTTTTGTTTGTTTTTTATCCAATGATTAAATGTAGTAATGAACAAATCAAATGAAGTATCTTGCCTTCACTCCCTTGGGCCCAATAGGACCTCTTGGAGATGAAATGATGGATCCATCAGCAGCGATTGTTACTCCTGGCTCCCCTTTCTCTCCCTGATGGGAAAAAGACTCACGTCATCAGAGTGGACCGCTTTCAACAGTGGGTAAGATTTATTTGTGTATTACCTTAAGCCCCGGTAAACCCTGAACTCCCTGACTGCCCATGTCTCCCTTTGGTCCCCGAGGTCCCTGAAGAACAATAGTACAATATTAAGTATAAGCTTATAGGTGCAATTGATCTGACATTGAATATATTAATACAATATAGAACTATACAAACATTGAATCTCAATACATAACACACTTACAGGAAATCCAGCTCTGCCAGGCAAACCCTCTGGTCCCTGTTGAGTTAGTAAGGCAAGGCAAAGTCAAGTTATTAGTGTACAGAAGCAAGAAACTAGTGTCAAAGTATCTATGATGCTTCTACCCCATGAACGTACCACAGCTCCAGGTGGTCCTTTGATCACAGTGAAGTTAAACAGTCCATCTGTAACATTGAAGAGTAGCTGTGGATGCAGAAAGAGTGGCTGTTAAATGCACTTAAACATTTATTTCGCTTGCTAGATTTCATACACTTACATCCTCCATATTTATAATTGGCCCAGGAGGTCCAGGAGGCCCGGGAGGTCCTGTGATACTGAGTCCATCATTGCCAGGCTCTCCCTGTGGGAACAAAGGAGTTAAAGCGCATAGTTTGAGCATTAATCTGCAGTTTATATTTGTGCTCAGTAAAACACAATTACTTTTACCTTTAGTCCTGGGCTGCCCTTTTCTCCTTTACCCCCCTGTAAATGTTTGTAAACACTCAGGTTGTTAGATGACAGAACTTACTGACAGAACAATGGATCAGTTGGACATCTTACCCTTGCCCCGGGTAGTCCAGCCAGACCTTGAATACCCGGTGGACCTGTGTCTCCTGCCTCTCCCTGAGTCACATAACATGGATATTTTATTGAAGTTTAATGTTTAAATTATTTTTTTGGTCAAATTAAATACATTTCTTAAGAAAAAAAAATACACATATACTGTATTTAGACAAACAAAACATCGTCAGACCTTTACTGAGAGTCCTGGGGCACCTGGGGCTCCATCCTCCCCCTGTCAATAAAACAGCTTCTTTTTAACAAAGGAGTCATTTCTACTTTTTTAAGCACTAAGCTTCATCATTCAAGACATATGTAAGACAATGATGTTAGTCTAACAGCACTGGTTAATACAGCTTATTGTTTCGTTTCATACCTTTGGCCCTCTGGGACCGGGTAGACCTGGAGAACCCTGAATTAAAAGAAAAAATACTGTCATATTCATGTTCATTACCATGAAAATTGTCATATTAAAATTTGTGGTAAGAAACAATGTTTTTTACTGACCTGAGGTCCTCTGAATCCAGCACTAATCAGCATATCACTCTTTCCGGAACCCTCCATATCCTGAACCATATGAATGGATGATTTTACATTATAACATTGTATGCCATATTAAACTTGACTGACTGGATCCAGAGTTACCTCTACAAAGTACTTAGATCCTGGTGGTCCTGGTGGCCCAGGGGGGCCCACTGGTCCCCTCTGTCCTGGGGGACCTCTGGGACCTTCAAATCCTTTGGCACCAGTGCTGCCTATTAACCCACATTCACCCTACAAAACAGGAGAAATACATTCACAAACAACATGTACGCACTCAGATACTTTTTAAGTGCTTTTAAAAATGTATTCATGTTTACTTTTGGTCCAGGTAAGCCGGCCAATCCTTGGTCACCCTAAGAATAACCGTATAAGAATAAGTATTGGTCACACAGAAGTAACAGTTTGAGATATATGATTCACAAAGGCAATGTTTTCACAGTGAGGCTACGTCAATCCTAATGTTTTATGTGTTATTGGAGGGATGGAGAAATTACTTTCTGTCCCTTTTGTCCTGGCACACCCGGAGCGCCGTCTTTTCCTGCTGGTCCCTGGAAAAACAAACAAATCAATCCGCATAGAACCCACATCAAAGCCAGTGCTGTGTGCATGACCAAGTATTAGTATGAGCCTCATTTCAAAATGCAAAGTTTCAAGGGTCACTGTATCATTTTCATCAGTGATCCTTGAAGTTTTGATTCTGATTCAGCAGACCATATAAATAATTAAATGTAATATTTTCTAAAAAGGCAGATCATTTCCTTGGCCATGTTGCTTTTAAGCTTAAAAATAGCTGCGACTGTTATAAGCAAGGTGTATATTCAGTTCAGCCTCCCCTCTTCATAAAAAAAAAAACATAATTAGTTGGAAGTTGGAACAAACATGAACTGAAAGTAACACTGAATAATGCAAGCAGATCAAGTACATCAGCAGCAAAGGTAAAGGAGAAAGTGACAGCCAGTGAAACAACATGGCCACAGATATACAGCCCAAAGCTGAGCATGAAGGCAAAATGTTTTTGTCCTTACGAAAATGATGATATTGCCTCAATGCTAGTTTTGAGTGTAACCTGCCTTTTGTGTTTGCTGACAACAGCAAACCAGGACCATATACCTCGCCTGAACCTGAAGTGGACCCAAAGTCAAACTCAGAACTCAAGGCAAAAGAGGTTTCAGAGCTGAACCCAGAACTGGACCCAGATCCCAGGTCTGAGTCCAGTCCAGGGGCCAGCCCTGAGCTCTGGCCTGACTCTCCGGAGCCAGAGCCACTAAACCAATCCTCCACAATCTGCAATAAAGTGAAGAGTTAAGACACACACTGAGACAACTGAGGCTGAGAAAATACACTTCTAATGATGTAATATTATATTTTAGTGAAAATGGGCGGCATTGTCTTTTTTATCAGAGCAACATACTGGTATTCCAGGTCTTCCTTGTAAACCGTCTTTTCCAGGGGTCCCCGGGGGTCCATGGGAAAGTTCCTCTACATTAGGAAGTGTGCGGGGTGCAGGAGGGCCAGGAGGGCCCGGTGGTCCAGGTGGACCAGGAGGTCCCTATAAGATAAAACCATTTATTTAACATCATTGCAAGCTTCCAGTGAAGATGAGATGAAGCGAACAACATACCCTGATGACTTCAGTGTCCATGTCGAGGTCTCCAAATCCAGAACCCAGCGCATCATTTCCATACTACAACACAAAAACTGTGCCCGTCAAATCCAACTATCACATTTTTAATGCATACTGTTTTATGATACATACTGGTACACTGCGTGATCTGGGCGGCCCTGGGGGCCCTGGGAGGCCAGGTGGCCCAGGTAAACCCAGTCCTGGATCTCCCTAAAGTATAGTATATAAAAGATGTCATATGGGGTACTATATAGTACTGTACTAGGCAAGTGTACTACATTATTTGCAACAAAGACACACCTTCTCTCCTTTGGTTCCAGCTTCTCCGGGTAGGCCTGATGTTCCTTGAGTCCCTCTCTGACCCTGAAGTGAAATTTAATGTCTTTAATTTCATAAAGAAATCAACAACAAAAACAATTTGTAAAAAAAAAAAAACTTACTTGATCTCCCTTTTCTCCTTTGGTTCCCTGAAACATGAATGATGACATAAAAGAAAAACATTATTAAGCCCTCAGCACCCTGATTCTACTCAACACTTTTATACAGCACCTGCTTGCCATCTCTCCCTGGAAACCCTGGTAGTCCTGGGGCCCCTGTGGGTCCTTGAGGGCCCCGGGGTCCTGTTTGGCCTTTGCTTGGAGCTGAGGAGGACCCAGGGGGGCCAGAAGGACCGGGCAGCCCTCGCGGCCCTGGCTCCCCCTTCTCCCCTTTCAGTCTGTGACCTCCCTCTTCGGCCTCTTTAATTCTATGAGAATCTGCAGAACACAAAGCACATGAAGTTTGTCCAATAACCACAAAAGCCATATGACATAACAACCTACAATGTGATATATTTAGTTAATATTACAATGTTGATATTACAGTGATTTAGGAGGAATCACCTCTCAGATGTTCGCTGCTCTCAGTGGGAGTCAGCTGACCAGAGTATCCATCCAGTTCGGTCTCTGGGGCCTCGGTGGGTGGGGCACTCACTGGAACACTGTCCTCCTGCTTAAGACAGTTAGAAATCTGTTACAAAGATCCTATAGACAATGTAGTTAACCATCACTAGCAACAGCCGCTGTTTGCTCTAAACTTGTATTTGAAAACACAAGTTATGAAAAGGTTCCTTTGTTAAGGCCAAAAATCCAGCACTTGTTTGTAAAACTCTGAAGGATAAGTATCTTACTTAACTACACGTCAACTTAAATGGTCCAAGTCTTTGCAAAATTCAAAATAAAATCTCACAAACTGGACAGAAACCTGACCTTGACTTCTCAATATCTGGGAACATTTATTTTGTTTATGGAGGCAAATTTCTTTTGAAGTTCCAAAGACCCTGATGATTACGAGATGTGGGGTCAGGCTGACTTCCTCATAGAAGGAGGATGAAAGGCCTGGAAATGCTTGAAGATGGGAATGTTTGGGTCTGTCTGGAGAACAAGACAGGGTTGAGCATCAAATGGACCTAACAACAAATAAATACAACAAATACACAGCTGTATGAACTGGCAGCAGTATTCTTTTTGCCAACAGAATTGAACCAGCTACATACAAGTAATTATATCCAGTGACACAATAACACTCAACCCTAGACTTAACCCACTCCACCAGTGCAATAGTGTAAGAGGCAAAGTCAATATTAATATAGTTAGTTAATATAGTTATCAATATAGTTTCAATATAAGGAGGAGATATGGTTTTTGGGCCTACCTGTGCCAAGCCGGGTTTCCTTCTCTGTGAGTTCTTCATTACCTCCTCATCTGTTTCCCTGTCATCCAAAGAATCATCACCACTGGAGAACCCTGAGGCCTTGAGTCAAACAATAATAATGTAAGATTATTAGAAAGCATTCAAAAGTTATCCTGTGTTTCAGAACCTCTGTAAAATAAAACACAACATACATTAAACTTTAAATAAACAGAATCATTTAATGTATAATTTTCTGTGACCACAAGTCAAGTCAACAATAAGTTGATCTTATATTTGGAGCACCATGTTCGGATAGGAAATACATACATAAGGATCATCATCTTCACACTGCTCCTCCGCAGCTCTAGGGTCGTCCCTTATCACGAGCTGCTGAATAGACCCCTGGAAGAAATTGGAAAACAATTATTTCTAACGTAAAAACAAGAAACTGTTTTATGTAGGGTATGTAGGCCTAGAAGTCCAAACCACAATACACAATTTCAACATTTGATTCATATTTAATCCATATTTTATCCACAATAAACTTAAATAATTTATAATGACAGTTATTTGATGAAGTTAAAATTTGACTGCTAAAGAACAATTCAGGTTATTTGGCAAAGGCTTACCACAAACTTGTCAAGACCAGTGCTTCCTGCATTGCCCACAAAAATGCCTGAATTATGTGAAAATGTGAGTCTGTCTGGTCTGCGCTGGAAGGTGGTCCTCTCCGCTTCACCACAGTCCATGTAGAGACGCACCTCTTCACGCTCCACAACCAACTTCAAGCCACATCACATGGTTTTAGTTATTAATTTCGTGGATTCATATGTAATATATTTTGAATCTAATATTTTGTTTGCTCACTGTAAATCTCGTCCACTGCTCTGTCATGTCCTGTACAGTGAAGGCAGCTGCTTTGTGACTGTGAGAAGCCTGTTCTCTGTCCGTGTAGTACAGCAGGATGCCCTGGAGGCCCTCGCGCACTGGAGTGAGGGCCAGCCCCAGCTCCACCACCTTCTGATGGGCATCTGTGATGGCAAACAGCACACCTCCTCTAGAGGTCGTGGGTCGAATCTGAGTAAAACCACAAGTGTGACTCGTGTTATTCCAGTTAACCACGAGATGGCAGCAGAATGCACTAAACAACAGCACATTTACTCATCGCAATAGCCTAATCTATGTATTATACATGGGTGAAATTACTAAAATTTATAAATATTTCCTTTTCATTCCCTTCCTTCTCTTAACAATAACAATTTTGCAATCACCCAGAAATGTGCTCAAATTAATACATTATAATTCAAGTACCCCACAAAACCTTAATAGATTATAAAATGAAAACATAAAAACAAATGTATTGGATTGCTTTTTCAATTTTGATATTAGATGGATAGAATGATATTTTAAAATTACAGTGACAATGATGGCGAAGTCCCTGTAGAATGGGCCAGGGATGAAAGTCTTGGTGAGCCGGCCGATGTTGGCTTCAGGCCCAAAGTTATACGCTGGGAAACCCTCAAAACCAGGAGCAAAGGAGACGGAGGGAGGAAGAGGGACTCCTATCAACTCAGTCAGGTCCAAGTGTCCCCCAGAGCCTCGTTCTGATGGAGACAGGGAGAAAAAAAGAGATTTTAAATCTGTTTATTCCCTAAATTTTACAGAAGAGAGGCTGTAGTAAATGTAATTCAATTATATTATAATATTCTCAAATCTATATGATGTCTTTAATCAGTAGGCCATGTGAGGCCAATTTAAATAGAGCAATATAGCATTTAGTGAAGTGTGGTAAATGTAGCCAATATACTTAATGTGTTTGTTTTAACTTTAGCATGCCATTTCAGAAGATATATTTCTTTTCATCCTCATTTACCCTACCATGAAATGCATTAGAGAAAAAACAAACAAACAAACAGCCCTTATAGAAACCCCTATAGTCCGGCCATTACATCAGTAATGCTTGTGAATCCACCTGTCATGATCCTAATTGAATAGATTTGGAGCTGGCTACACTTGAGTGCACTCGTCCACATGGATATAATCCCCATAACAGACACAGCCTCTGACACAAGGAGTGTTCAGTTTGTGTGTGGACAGCAAACTTAACCATGCTATGTAGACAATAAAATAATTGGCCATGAAAACAAAACAAAGGGAAAAAAATGTAATAGTTAGTCTCTAAAATAGATAAAATAACAATTCTTCATTTACAGTAACATCTGTGAATCCTCAAGAAAATAAAGCAGCATAAATAATAGACCATTCACATTTTAAACAATTATTAACAGATTTTAAAAAAAAAGTCCCAGTTCAGTTGTTTAATGGTTTGTGATAATGATTTAGAGGGAGCACAAAGCAAAAGTGAAGTCTTGCTTGTTGATTTGTAGCATCATGTTGAGATAGTTAAAGATAACTATATTTAGTTAGTGGTGGTAAAAAGATCGGATATAGCATTTCCTATGATCAAGCAAGTGTGACTTAAATAATCTGTTGCAATAAAAGTGTGTATGGTGCACAAAGTTTTTGAGGGTTCTTCGCGCTCTGGGTCCCAGTCTGTAATTAGCTGTGATCAGGAATAAAACATGCAGCTGTGTGAATAAAACAGAGCAAAGGAAGTTTCTGCAGGTCCACCGATAAAGGCAAAAGTGCAAAGTCATCACTTCTTAATTACTTTACTAGGTGAAAGATTTTGCAGGGGAAAAAACAAAACTTGTGACTATAGATCTTTAGCCATCACTGTAAGAAAGTTTGAAAAAGTGCTTTCCACTCCTACTCCTGAACTTAACCCTAGTCATGTTGCCTGATCAGCATGTGGAGACTTATGAGTACAGTACAGTATGAGTATATACAATAGCATACTCCTGTGTTGGGAAGTTTTTTAAACCCAGTTCTAGTCTGCCATGGTGCACAATGTATTACTGCAAACAGTCTCTATTCCAACTGGATTTAGTGGACAGGACATTTGCGCTGCATACCACCAGCAGGAACAGAAATAGCCAATCACCCTGCTCTTCTTTGCAGAGATATGGCTGTGCATCACAGAGTTACACTTGAGATAGTGAAGGACAGTTGGATAATGGAAGACGACCGCTGACAAATTTATCATTGTGGTGGACCTGCCTAGATCTTCAACCTTCACTAATTTGAGATCTTGGTTGTTAGGGACAAGAGTGAAACCAGCTTTTCCTGTAAATATAGGTCTTTTG
This sequence comes from Paratrypauchen microcephalus, assembly GCA_036785185.1. Classification (NCBI taxonomy): domain Eukaryota; kingdom Metazoa; phylum Chordata; class Actinopteri; order Gobiiformes; family Gobiidae; genus Paratrypauchen; species Paratrypauchen microcephalus. Next base: position 7,627,970 of record JAVJIX010000032.1, read on the forward strand.
CAGCATTCACAATTACTGTAGTCAGAAAACCTTTCAGCCATTCTCACAAGAATTCCTTATTCTCATTAGAGCCACAAAATAGCGTGCAGAGGACCTCCTAGCCAGGTCATTTAATAAATAATCAAAATAAATTATGCTCATTCTCCAAAACGTGTGTTTCTCTTAGCACATGGGATGAAGCATATAAGCAGGACTGAACTGAACCTAAAACGTCTTAATAAGTAAGATAAGATATGACACTGTAAAAAAAATGTTTTGAAGACTAGCCAAGAGCGGATAAGCAGCCTACATACAATTGTGCAATTATTTCAGTTACAATTATGAGTATGGCTCTTATTGCTTACAAGAGATAGTAACATTAACTATGTGCACCAATGCCTGTACCTTTATACTTGTAAAGTACATTTACAGTCTAATTCTGTAAGATACATCACCTGCTTTCATTTCATTTTAGGCGCACTGATTCCTTCTCTCTAAGTCATTTGTTTCAATAATTGTGATTTCTTTTTTTTTCTATAATTGAGCAGCTCTTCTCCATACCACAATAATAGTGCAGTGCACCATGACTCACCACTTTTCCAGTGTTTTAGTGGTTTGTAAGTGTTTTTAGACTTGCTGCTTCCATTGCCCTCTGGAGGTGAGAGCCAGGACTGAGTCGGGCTCTGCTCAGCCTTTGACACTGTGAGGACGGTCGGGCTCTCTGTTTGTATGCTGCTCCACACTGCTCCCCCAGTCACCTGCTCCTCTCCACCCCAAATAGTAGTCTCGTTTGGGCCATCCAGGCTGCTGTTGTATGGAGAGAGAGTGGAAGCGGAAGGAGGAGAGGTGGTAGACTTGGCTTTAGGGTTGGCCCAAATGAAGGTCCACCACTGGGTTTGCACCGGTAAACAGAGTATGAAGAAGACAGCAAAGAAAAAGCTGAGAGCTGCCATATCCTAACACAAAATGCTCCTTATTATGCAAAAATCTAGACAACTACAAGCTAGCATTAGAGGCTCAGGATGCGTCCAAGTTCTCCAAAGTTCTCAAAAAGTCAAAATAAATAGCTGCCAGGATTCTCCTAGTCTTGAGTTTTTCTATCCGTTTCCTATAGCTTTATTGTCCCTTTCCCCATTTGGCGTTGGTGCTGCTTGCCATCTCATTCCATGCTCTGCCCATGTGTAATTACCAACTCCCCCTCTGACCACAGCACACTTGATTTTCTTTCCCTCTTTAGCCTCAGACGGCAGATTAGAGGCCATTCACCACTCCTCCCTTGTCTTCCTCTTCTCACACCTCCTACCATGTACCATGAGGCCGACCCACTTCTGTGTCTGTGGGTACATATATGCAGCAGTGTTGTTAAAATAAATAGATTTGGTCACCACAACACATCAAATAGCCCTACCTTATGCAGCTCAACATCTATCAAAGTGATTAAACCATATTGAGCAAACTTTACAATCTTTTGGCTAAAGGACACTAGCTTCTATTGTATTCTTTTTTGAATAATTCCTTGGGAAAAGTGAATTAATTTGCCTAATTTATCATTAAAAAGGCTACAGAATGAACAGAGTCTATAATTGCCATTTCACTGGACTGAATGAGGTATTTATAAAGTGATTTATAAAGGACGGATGTTCTTTTGGAGTTGACAGTACATGTGCAACTGAGAGAGGCCCCATATGACAAAGAGCAGCCTGTTCTGTTGCACTGTGCCTGACTAAATGTTTGGTGAGGGCCTGGATAAGGGCTGCAGTGCGGGTCAGTGTGGTGGGAGTTTTATTTTTATTTTTATGGGCCTACACAAATGATAATAGAGTTTATTATAGAGATGGCTAGAACAGGTGCTTTGGGAAAGTCCTAAATGATTATTATCATAAATAACATTCTGGCTATTTTACTTTATGTACGAAAAGGTGATTACTTATCTACTTATTTTGATCACGTAATGATAATAGGCACCATTCTGAAGTTTACAGACCTATGATCCTTTTTTGCTATTAGTATTAGCATTTTTAAAAAACTTTTTATTTTCTTTTCTTTCCTTTCATTGTCTTGTATTTTGTAAATTGTAGCCAACCTGTCTGAGCTCTGTGTGCAAACGCGTGCGTGAGGTAAACACGTGGGATCCACATAAATAGAGAGGGACATGTACAGTACACCATGGTACAGCAGTGTAAAACTGACATGTAGTTTGGTCATTTTAGGTCATTTGAATGTTGTGTAGTTTAGTGTCTGTCTATATGCAAATGCAAGCCTATGTTAGTGGGTAGTTTATAATTAGGTTATATGTATTAAATATACAGCTCTGGAAAAAAATAAGAGACCACTGCATATTTTTTCTGAAATCAACATCTCTACGTGTATTACAGCCATTTCATTCCAGCGTCTGTTGAATTCTAACACAAACACAAAGCTGAGCTACTTCAGTTCTTGCACCAGGAGTGGAATAAAGTCACCCAAGAACAATGTGAAAGACTTGTGGAGAGCATGCCAAGACGCATGAAAGCTGTGATTAAAAATAAGGGTTATTGCACCAAATACTGATTTCTGAACACTTCTTAAGTGTAAACATTAGTATTACAGTATGCTGTTTTAAAATTAATTTGATCTTGTTTCTTTGCATTGTTTGAGGTGTGAAACCATGTATCTTTTTTGTAATTTTGACCATTAACCGATAGTTTTGATAGTATTTTTATTTGGAATTTGGGGGAAATGTGTCAGTAGTTTATAGACTCAAACTAAAATGTTCCTTTTGCCCAAACACATACCTATAAGTAGTGAAATCAGAAAAACTGATAATTTTGTAGTGGTCTCTCATTTTTTTCCAGAGTAGTATATTTATTTGCTATAGGTCTGGTGTGTAAGTCAGGCCTAGATGTTTAGATGGTCCAATTACACATCAAGGGAAGAGTCCAAGACAAGGTAAACTAATGGAGCAGATGATAGGTTTAGGATTTTGGGAGAGAGAAGTACCCTGAGGGAGCATGATTAGTGATGGATTAACCAGGGATCAGTGGTTGTGGGACAGGTCAGGGTGAGAAGCTCGGGGGTGCAGGAAGAGACACATGGGGGGCAGCTTTAATGCCTCCTTCCAAGTGAGATGTAGCATGTCAGACATACGCAACATCAGCAGTGCAGGTATGTCTGCTATGTGGCCTACTGTAGCTCCATACTCTGAGAAAACAATGAGACTTCACTTGGTCCGATTAACCCTGATGTGCTGGGGTCCCCTATGTCCCTGGTGATTAGGAAAAGGAGTTAAAAAGTTTAAACAAAAAAGTTTAAACACAAGTGGGCTTTTAGGCTGATGCATGTGTGGTTACACAGTGCTATTAGGGTTTAAAACAATGAAATATATATTTAGACTTTTTTCTCTCACTCTTTGTCTCATTCATTAAATGCAACTGGCCCCAACATATTACCTGGCACCATTACTAAATAAAAACATATTCCAAGGTTGTAACAAATACATTACAGCTTGTATAATACTGATGATAATGTATTCAGATTCAATGTACTCTTGGGAGATGCTGTTTTTGCACATGTTGCACCATTTCTTTACTGATTTTACTGCTGGTGAATTGTTATAATAGCATCATCAGTGATATTGTTAGCAGACAACAAACCATAGGATGAACCCCACTCGGGCCTCTGGATTCCAGGAAGAGTAACCCCTTCACCCTTCACCTCTCTCACTTCCCATTCTACCTACCAGCCGCTCATACTCTTAATTGGTTTACTGTCATTGCCATTAAGCACAGATACTGCAAATGTATTTAGCCAAATAATAAGCACATGAAATTTGAATAAGAAATTTTCCCATTGTGGAATGAATGTTCTCTTATCTAAGATTAAATATACAGCTCTGGAAAAAAATAAGAGACCACTGCAAAATTATCAGTTTTTCAGATTTTACTACTTATAGGTATGTGTTTGGGCAAAAGTCTATAAACTACTGACAAGATTTCCCCAAATTCCAAATAAAATATTATCATTTAGAGCACTGATTTGCAGAAAATGACAAATGGTCAAAATAACAAAAAAGATACATGTTTTCAGACCTCAAACAATGCAAAGAAACAAGATCAAATTACTAATGTTTCAGAGTTCAGAAATCAATATTTGGTGCAATAACCCTTATTTTTAATCACAGCTTTCATGCGTCTTGGCATGCTCTCCACAAGTCTTTCACATTGTTCTTGGGTGACTTTATTCCACTCCTGGTGCAAGAACTGAAGTAGCTCAGCTTTGTGTTTGTGTTGGGATTCAACAGACGCTGGAATGGAATGGCTGTAATACATATAGAGATGCTGATTTCAGAAAAAAATACAGTAGTCTCTTTATTATTATTATTATTATTATTATTATTATTATTATTATTATTATTATTATTATTATTATTATTATTATTATTATTATTATTTTCCAGAGCTGTATATCCTGTACATTTTCCTTCTCTTATTTACATCATTGTAACCTGAAAAATAGATTTGAATTATTGGCTTATTATACAGGGAAAATGTTAAATAATGTATAAGATCTTAATTTTTTAGGGTCTTTTCTCTTATGAAGTCGATGGAAAACATTGCTACTCTGGCTCCCCTTAGTGGTGAGTAAAGATATTGTATGTGACATAATAGGCGAGTCTAATAGATGACACATTCATGATTATGCCTTGTGAATATAAACAGTCCATCTAAAAATTGCTTAATGGAACTTAAAAAAAATGTAATCACAAAAAATATTTTCATACACACTAGTCCTGTTTGCTAATTAAAGCAAAAGAGGTTTGGCTCACAGACCAACAAATTTGCACCAAACCAAACAGGAACTCAATTATTCAGCAATGCAAACCACTAACCTTGTTATATTAAACATTTAGAAGACAAAATACTATTTTCTTTCCCAGTTTTTAGTGAGAAAATACATCTTGTGGTTCACCATAATGATCAGAGTTCTAGGTAGAACCTGCCAAATTTGTACAAGTGAAATTATTATTATTATATCTTCAATCCTCATTCATTCATCCATTCATTCATTTTTCATTTATTTATTCATTTCGAGCAGGTCAACACAAAGAAAGAAATACATGTAACCAATATATAGTCAGAAGAAGAAGAAAACTTATTGAATCCCACCCCTGTCTTCCAAAACATAACTTAAATTATTGTTTTAGCTTCCTTGTCATTTCAATCCTCATGTATTCCATTAAAAATGCATGAACATAAACATTACAAAAAACAAACAAATTGTATTTCCAAACGTGTAGCAAAACAACTTGTGACAAAACAGTATCCAACTATTACTATTGCTAAAAATAATATTAGGCCACTCAGTACAAATGCATCTGATGCCTGTAGACCTCTGATAGTACAGTGTGGACTTTCCTTTCCCACAGTGATGGTGAGTGGCATATCTTTTGATCTGTCTGCCTTAAACATGGTGGACGGGCTGCAGGGGTCAACAGAGCAGAGCTGTTCTCATCTCAGGTGAAGCCCAAACAGCAGCAAACGCCTCAAGGCTCAACTCCTCAATGAAGTCAGTGTTGGTGAGTAGTGGATTTATGCACCTCCCCCGGTCCTCTACACAGACTCGTCTTCCCCCTGCTCCAAAATGTGTTTTTATTTCATATTTCTAGGCCATTTTCACTCAGGAAATGCTATTGAGCGACGTTTAAAAGTTGGTTAAGGCATCCAATCATTTGGGTCAGTGCATGTTTAAGTTCATATAGGCAGATTTAAGGCTCAAACCTGATCTTGTGTGTAGTCGCTGACCTTTACATGATTCATTTAAAGGATCTGGCTGAGTGCATGTGACAGAGGCTAGTTTAATTTCCTCCAGAAATTAACTTCATTAATCGTCAGTTCAAAAAAACACCCCCTATAGATTTACATGTATGCTTTTTTTTAACTACAGTCACATCTATACTTTGGACAAATTGCTTCTATAGGAGAATCAAGTTGTTTAAATCAAACGTTTGTGTCAACCTTTAAAGAATGGCGGTAGATAAGGAATGTTTGGAATCTCTAAAACTATGTTGAGTGGACACAGGCACAAATGGGTCACAGGTAGATCCAGTTACCTTGAGTGTGTTTAAATGGGCCATGTTGTCATGGTAAAAGCTAGCAAGTGTGACCAAAACCTAGGTATTAGGACTACATTACAATGAGTGACAATCTGCTTCTTGAAAAAGTCGAAACAAGATATTAGGGAAAAAAGCAAAGGGGCCCAATTAGTGGCCTTAAAGGTTATCACAAGTGAATGACCTCAAGGCAAGGATTAGCCAAAAGGAGATTACATTTACTTGGGCTAGCCTTATATTTAAAGGGTCCATATTTTCTGATTTATGTTCTAATGTTGTTTCCTCTTTAAAAACACACTTGGAATTGTGTTTTGTTTCATTCACCCATGTTTAGCACACAAATCCTGCATATTTAGGCTGAGTTCTTCTCTCAAATGGAAAACACTCCTTCCACCTTGTGATGTCATATGGTAATACAGGAAGTGCTCCACTGTGTTTTTAAACTCCATACACCTTCACTAAAATCATTTGGATGATTTCAACCCTGGAATTGCCGATTACTACTGAATAAAAGGTAAAGTGGGAGATGTTAACTTAAAAAGTACCACTACATCACAAGGTGGAACGGAGCATTTTTAGCTTTGGAGATGTAGACAGACTAATAAAGGGTTACTCAGACATGTGTGAATGGAATGAAACAAAAGTCCAAGTATGTCTTTGATGTACTAACAACATTATATTATGACTAAAAGCCATGTTAGGACCTTTAAGAACCTTTAAGGTACACTGTGTGAACTCTGTTTGGAATTTTCCATATTATGGTTCATTATTATTATTTAGACATCATCTTTTAATTTTTTGGTGTGCATTCTTATAGTGAGCGGTGTCACCTCTCCGTACATATTTGATCTGTATGATGCTGTCACTTGGCCCTATGGCGCCAATTGCATATCTCCATGGAGATAGATCTGTTAAATGCCATAGTGTGGAAATTTTAGGCATGGCTCCATGGACATAAGATGGTGATATACCCTCCACCAGAAAAGTTGCAACTTTAGCAATATGCCACCAAAGCCAAAAATATTGAGGCATTTAGATACAGTATGATTTACTGAGAAACAATAGATTACCTAAAGTGAGAAATGTTTTCACATATATTATAAGAAAAAAAATTGGTTCTGATATTCCACTGATCACTCTGTAAGACCCTTGAACTCACGGTAACATTATCCCTCATATTAAGGTAGTTTTGGATAATGATGGTGGTTGGCTTCCAATAGAGAAGTCATGGGTCTGATGTTTATGTAGCTCCAGACCAACACACAGCTGAGTGGCCATAATCAAGAATGTGGTGTGGTCAAAATTCAGTTTATTAGTCCACTTCACTTAAATCATTTCCCCTTCTTAAGAGCCACTGTCCACTTCAAAACGTGAGTACTGAATGCCCTCCTGTCCGTAACTCCATATGACCTCACAAAGATTCTAGCAGGACACATGCAGTGGATTAGGCAACATACTAAACATGATTATGACTGCAAGAATGCAAACGACTTAATTACAAATGGAGAAAGATGACTTATCTTAAAGCACTGTTTTATGTGTATATAGTAAACGTGACTTGTGTATATTCATTAACACTGTCCTGATCAAATGAAAATCCTGTACTGGAACACACCGTTTCATATTCACATCATGCATTAATATGTAATTCCAAACAAGATGCATCATGTATGTAAGGCTCATGGTAGTGTTAGAAGAAGATACTGTTCTGTACCATTCTTATCCTGATGTCACAAACACATCTTTTTACAATTAAGGATACAACAATAACCATAGTATAGATTCATTCAATCATTCATTTTCTTCCGCTTTTCCATTTTCTGGGTCGCAGGGGCAGCAGTCCAAGCAGTGTTCTGCTGCCCAGAACACAATGCACCAGCCCCCATGAATCCTTCCGCGGGTGGTGGGTCCACAGGAGGACGGCTCACGTCACAACAGGCCTTGATGTACTTCTGCGGCTACTGTACTGGGGCGGCAGTAGCTCAGTTGGTAAAGCATATGCCTCGTGATCCAGGGGTTGGTGGTTTGAATCCCGCTCTTGACGGGTTGACCGCATGTGATCCCAGCTCCCGCTGTGTCCTTGGGCAAGACACTTAACCCCACCTCGCCCCCAGTGTCTGTGGACACTGGTATCCCCCATGGCAGAAGTACCATAGTATAGAATATTGTCCCAATCCAGTTATACCTGGTACTGAAGTATTAGTTCTGCCCCTGTTAGGTCCTATAAAGTGATGTAATTTGTTAAAGAATATTTCATAATTTTTAAACTTTTATACACAAAACTGTCAAGCGGTTACTTCAAGAATAAATAACAGTTAAATTTGGCTCTGGAAATGAAGGTCATTACCAGTCTCAACAATGATATTGCTTCATATCAGCGATCTGCAAATACTTAAATCCAACATATCAATGAACTGAAATGCTAAATTACCATTTGAATTTCTCCACTGTGAGATCAATTGAGTTTCAGGTTATTTCGACAACAACCATCTAAGCGTTACAGTTGAACTCCTGCCTCTAAGCGCACACACATCTCAATGACTGACTGACACACAGTTCAGATAAAAGAGGATATTGTGTGGAGCTGAGGGAGGTCAGAGGTGGACATCTGCAGTGGGACAGTTTCCATTACATCAAGTGTCTCTGGGTCTGGTCCCATTCTCGGACAGTCCTGCACCTAACTCCCCTCTTCAGCCCAGAGAAATCAGACATACCATTACACACCATTACTTTTATCCCTATGTACCCACAATGTAACATCATTTACAATATATGAGTCAATTTATTACTAAACAAGTAACAACAAGTAACAAGTGGGGCATAATAATGTACATCAAAAGCAAAGGAATGTCAAGATTATTCAGTTGATCAATAATTATGATTATTCGGTTCACAATGTGGACAAAAAATAAATAGCTGTTAGAATTTTATAAGACTTTTTTGTTTGTTTGTTTGTTTGTTTATGTTTGCTTTCATGAAGCTGATTACATACTAAATAAATGATAATGCCATAGACAATGTGAATTTAAAAAAAATAAGGATTTCACTGTTACTAAATCGCTTGCTATACCATTTATTTTTGTTACTCTCTGTTATATATTATTGTGATGAGTGAGCGACTGTATCCAAATAATGTCCCTTGTGGATCAACAAAGTTTGTCGAAGTCAAAAGTCTAATGGTTTCAATAATCTTGAACATTCTAAAAAGTGCAATGCTTCTTCTCCCAATAATCATAACATGAAAATAGTACGTAGTAACATGTGCTTTACAATATAAAACCATATTTAAATGCATTTCCTCATTTGTAATGTATGAATATGCATTATGTAATTCTGAATATTTCTTTTCCCAGTGTTTTTTGTCAATACAGTCTGTGCATGGGCGGCTTACTGGAGGTGTTTGCCCAGCTGCAAGTGTGGTCCTGTGAATAAATAACCTCCTCCAATACGTGGTAACGACTCTGAGACACAATAAAGAGCTCCTCCATTTCCTCAAGTGATCCTCCATAGAATGATGTGTGAATACATACGTTGTCAGTGTGAAGTGTGGATTGGGGTTCTTGGATGTGCTGCTGGCCTATGATGTCATCCCAGTTTGTCTAGTGCGAGTGGGCTGCATTGTGTTTGACATTTGATGTGAACTGGGACAGGAAAATGTAACCTCATATTTACAGTTGGTTTGGCAGATGACCATCATCCCACTGGGTAGCACAACAAACACTAGTACTGTGCAAAACTAATAGAGAAAACTTCACTTTAAATATGGCTTTTAAATGTACCATGTCTGTAATAGGGTAATTAAGAATGGAGGAAGTTTCCAAAGCCTGTTGTGGATTTAGATGGGATTTTTATTACAGCTGCCTTCAGCTATTACAACAATCCATTTAGTTGCCCAGTCATTAAAACTATAAGACTAATAACTACTAGGTTTATTCATTCATTCATCTTCTTTTTCCATTTTCTGGGTCGCGGGGGCAGCAGTCCAAGCAATGTTCTGCTGCCCAGAACACAATGCATGTTCTACTAGGTTTAATTTATTGCTATTTGCTACTATGATTCCTTTTATTACATTATCAGTTATTATTCTCATCAGTAATACACAATTTTATTTGATTTTAGCTGTTAAGGCAATGAAAATACACTAAAAATAATAACTTCTTCTAGAACATAAAAATTAATTAATATTTTCAAACAACAGTCATGAAGGACATAAAATAGTCAAAAGAGTCAATATTTCCGTAAATAAAACTGGGTTTGTAGTCATGTATTTTCATCTAACAGAGTGTCCTTGTTAGATGATCTCACTGATATCACACAGATGATCAACACAATAGTTTGGATTCATACTCAGCTTTTTAACAAGTAACCATGGCAATGATGCCACCAAACACCAACACACAGAGCCCAAGACACTTTCAGAGATCCCCTTAAACCAGGTCAACGTTTTTTTGCATATAACTTGAATTTCCCATGGCTGCTAAACACTAGTCCCTTTCTTTGCATATTATAAACTTGCTAGAGTTTACAGTTGGGAGAAGAACATGATCTCAACGACGTCATGGAAAACATTGCAAATAAAAGTCTAAAAACCCTCAAAAAGAAAACCTTTTTGTGTTTAGATTTCTGCTGACTGGCATTTTTCCTATTACTACACCATAGAAGTATTCATTATGCATTTACGTCTATGACACCTATTTACAGTTGCTTCGATGTGCCCAACTTTGTTCAAATCAAAGTCAGTGTATCGTTCAATGGGCACAGTCCAGACAGGACATGGTGGCTGCAGAGAGAGGGTGCTCAAACCTCTAATGTAATATAAAGTACACTAAAGGTTTGGGCATTTTCAACCATCTCACAATGAAGCAGGTCGCTGTCGTAATCACAGATAACAGTTTTTGTATTGGAAACTCCAGCAAATATGCCCAAAGCGATTGACTTTTGAATTGTGCCTCTGGAGTTTCTAGCTGTAAACAGAGGTGCCCATAGCCTACATGCACAAGGATTCTACAATAGTTACAGTAAATTATGTGTAGTGATGTGATGTTCGATTTATTTAAGAATGAAACTAGAGCTGCTTGGATAATTGCAATCAAACTGAAAATCACGATCACTAATCACTCTTTTCTCTCTGACATTTTCCAGGACATTTTTTAATCTGCACTGTATAATTGTTTAAAAAGCAATACATTTTCATTATAGTTTTTAAAAACATCACAAAAGTATGCATGCTATTCCAGTATAGTGCAGATTTGTTACATTGAGACCACTAATGCTACTTTCTATTGTCAAATTGAAAGTATATGAAGCACAACTGTCTTCTGTACATGGCATATTGAAGACATGAACATTACTTATACAGTGGTACCTCACCTTACGAAAGACCCTACAAACGAAAAATCCAAGTTACGAAACGCCTTCACGTTAAATTTTGGTCTCTAAATACGAAAGAAAATTCAAATTACGAAACGCGAAATCTCAAAAATTCAAATAATGCGCGCTCAGATGTGCGCTCAGCCACACACATTATACGCTTTTCTCAAACTGGATTTAAACTTTTCTCACATTTCTCTTTCATTTAAACACTCAAACTTTCATAGATTTTCAACAAAATGTATTAATAGTGAAGTGTGGGGGGAAGGGGGAGGGCGGAGAAGTGTGCGCGCGGACACGTGTGTCTAAACCAGGATTAAACCACCAGCTCTTGCATGCGTTCGTTCATGCGTTCGTTCATGCGCTCGGACTGCGTGCGGTCCCGAGGAGAGGGGATGTGCCTCCTCTCGGGACCGCACGCAGTCGCTGCTCGCCTCAGCCGTGACTCGTGAGGTACACCAGTGCTGCTGCTAATAGCAGAGCTAGCACGAAAGCAGGAAATAGACCCGCACGCGGCGCTTTAATCCTGGTTTAGTCCAGGTTTAGTTCTGGTCCAGTCCAGGTTTAGACCTTGTTTAGACCTGGTCTAGACCTGGTTTAATCCACGTTTAGTCCTGGATCTACAGTCTCTTAGCCAATCAGGACGCAGAACACAATGTTACACTATAAAAAAAAGTTACACAATAAAAAAAAAACTTGGAACGGGGCCTTGGAACGAATCAGGCTTTTTCCATTGAAATAGCTACTCAACTTACGAAAAATTCACGTTACGAAACCACTTCTGGAACGAATTAATTTCGTAAGGTGAGGTTCCACTGTATTTAAAGTAACTTTCATATGTTTTGCAGTAATACTTTTATCTTCAGTTCGGACCCTGTTACAGTAGACAGGACAGTCTCTCTAAAACCAGCTAGACACCCACTGAGCTCACTTTAAAATCCTTTATATTGGCTAAACATGGGACCTTTTCAGAGCTACTCATGCAACAGCAAATACAAAGTGAAGGTTCCGGGCGACAGAAATATTAGGTATGTTTTGTTTTTTTTTACGATGGGGTGAAGTTTGGAGCACGGAAATATTAAGATAAAGAGGTGTCGCTTTTAGCAACGGTTTTTGGGAGTGATCAAAACTGCAACAGGAAGGTGGGCAGACTGGTGTTTTCTCATCGAATAGTGGGGACGAAATCATTGTGCTGTATATGAGATAAACTTGGTCCTTCAGAAGAAAATATAAACTAAAGGAGTGATAAAAATGCATTATTGTGTGGAGGCAGTACTGATAAAGTTAGAGTGAACTATGTTAAAAGAATGGATGATATGGGAAAGAAGGCAAGATACTATGATGAGAGTGAGAATAGATTTGATCAAAGTGATGCTAATAGGATTTTGGAATGTTGTGTATTTTTTTGGTCTGTACCAAAAATTCTTTCAAGATGTTTGATTAGTTCCAAGCTGTTTAAGTAAACCTGGCTATAGCACAACATAGATGCAAAGTACAACCTGCGAAACATTGCATATAAACAAATACTTGTATTATATAATATTTAAAGGTGCACTCTGTAACTGTGCTGGTAGATATATCCATGGAGATATTATCACTTTTTCCACAACATGGCATTGATCTATCTTGCTTTTATTAATTTAAATTTGCATGCATTCTTTCTTTGTTGCATCTCCTGCATGTCTATATGGAAATCAGTATTTTGTATGCAATACTTTGGAACATTCAAGGAAAAGCAAAATCACCTCTATTGAGACATGAACTGGGTGAACCCTCCATCAAAAAACTTACATACAGTACCATTATTATTAACTAATTTCCAAAATCCCCTGCAAAGTCACAGATAACTCTCAGTATCTGTGTTTATGCTCAATACTTAGACAAACTTTATTGATCCACAAGGGAAGTTTGACATAGTGACCATTATCATAATCAGTCAATTCTCTCCAATTATTTATTCTCCTCGACACAAAAAGTGCTGCGAGAACAACCTTGGGTACACTTCAAAGCCACACCCCCACCACCTCCGCTGTCCATCCCCAAATGCCGATCACACCCAAACAACAAGTGCAGAGTGGAGAGGAAACGTGTCCGGACATTAGCATGCAAACTAAACATCGGACTTCTCACTCTGGTGCAACGTTTGACTAGTCTACCTCCATCTCTCGCACACACCCACAACCACACAGCACATAAAAGAGACACAAGCAGGACATTTTACTAAATAAACACATCCGCCACTGTCCTGCCCTCCCATAGAGTTGAATGAGAAAGACAACACAGCGGGAAGTGGCTGAACCGTGGCAAAGGTGTGAAAATGGAAATGTGTGGGGGACCTATCCTTCTTAATGGGAGGGCATGACCAATGAGATTCAGGACATGTCAGTCTATTGTGATTCATATGGATAATTGATGGGTGTAAGCTGTGACCTGTGGATGTCCTCAGGAACTATTTTTTGACACTTTACCAAATGTTTATATTCAGATTTGGAAAGTGCTCAATTATATCTGTTTGGGGCTACAAATCTTTACATCTCTCTTGTACTTTGACAAACAATCAAAGCAAAACCCATATTAAATGTCTTCTCATCTAAATGTATTTCAGCCAGTTTCGACTGCTGATCAGTTTACATTACATACACACATTTGTAGCAATTCACAGCACAGATCGTCATGTTAGCATTGACTCTCGTAATCTACAGCTCATCCTTCACCACTTACATGTGATTTCAAATAAGCTTATGTTTTCAAATATATTTCCTCATGCCCGTACCTCCAGACGTAATGCCACACATCCTGCTAGACCCTTGTGTTGTGCTCAAACGTTTAGCTCCATTAAATCTAAATTGAGATCTGAACTTTGTAGCATTTGTCATGTAAGGACAACCTGTTTCAGCTTTTAAATCAAATCAGTCCGCTGCAGTACCTCACATGATACAGTATAGGAGCATCTCTGAGGACTAGCATGTCTCAATGTTGAATTAAACCATTGTCTTAATATGTCAGTGTACTTTCTCATTCATCCAGGAGTTTGGATTTCAAAGTACTTTTGAGAGTACCTTTGAAACCTTTTTTACCATTGCGTTATGTTCAATTCTACTGAACCATGCATATGCATCAACATCTAAAAGTAGCACACAATACGAATCTATCAAATGATTAATCTGACTTCATTTAGCCTATTGTATTGTATTATCAACATAGTGTAACCATGTCCATTTTAAGCATTTCAGAACATTAAAAGCCATTAGAAAGTAATAACAGCGTGAGTCTAACCTTCAATAACCTGCAGGGCAGTCCCCAGTGAGCACAGCAGGACGAGGTGCAGGGTGTGGGACCACCTGAGGGGCAACACATCACACACAGAAAGAGTTAAATATTTTACAACTTTCAACTCATTAAAGAAAACTTCATTCATAAACAAACACTGTATTTAAAAGTAAGACATAGAGTATAGTAGATGTGGAAATATAAAAAGCTGTGTCTGATGGAAATGAAATACATGGTTCTACTTACCCCTGGTTGTTCATTTTCCCAGTCAGAGAAGTTATAATCCAGATTTGAGCTCCAAGTGCATAGGTGTATGATGGGATTGTGGACCGTGGCAGTGCAGACCTGAAGTCAGACTAAACTTCTCTCTCTCTCTGTCTCCCTCTCTCTCCCTCTGCCTCTCTTTCTCGCTCTCTCTCCCCTCTAGATGTGTGCCTGTGTCTCAGTACAAAGACCTCCTCAGTTTAGAGCTGGATGACTCTGGGCCCACGAAGTTTAGGGAAATATGAGTCTCTTGAAGGAAAAAAACCACCCCTCCCCTCACTGCCCTGAGTGGACCCTCTCTTCCAATTTGCTGCTGCCTGAAAGTAATTTAAATACATGTATAATAATGAAGCTGGAGGTAAGGTCATGAGGAAATACATTTGAAAACATAAAGCGTTGCCATTTAGCTAACATGATAAAACAAGGAAATGTCATCTTGAAATTGTTTTGGGGCGATCAGATACAAATAATTTAATACAGAAGGGGAACTGAGGCCAAAATCAACTAGAAGCAACTGAACACATCCAAGTAATTAATTCAACAGTTTTAAAACCACTCATCTCAAAATCAGAATGTTTCTATGCCATTACTTGTCATAATGGACTAGTTGTTATAACAGCAGTGAAGAATTTGTAATAAATGGTAATAGCTAGAAAACAGTCTAGATCTACAAATAACATAGTAATAATACTTACAAAGTACATCTGCAAATGAGTAATATATTATTTACACAGCCACATATTTGAGTCATTTTGTCACTGGGGGGTAATCTCCAAAGAGCTCTTCTATGTCTAAAACATATAATTTGTCCATCATTTGTTAACTGCTCTAGTGACTACATCTTTAATTTGTCCGACAGGAAAATTAACCTTGTCCCAGTTTATTTTACACCCTCGCAGACAGCACAAGAGCTCAGTGGAGTTAGGTTTCTCAAATGGGAATTTTATTGCCAGTGCAAAATTACACAATATAGTTGGTCAACTCAGAAGTGTAATCGGGACCAGATTTACTGCCTTAGCCTAAAGTACACAAAACAAGAATAGATGAGAGAAAAGACAAGGGAACAACTCAATATAGAGAACAGACCCATTCAATACCAGCAAATACATTCACTCTGATATTACTTGATATTGAAGAGACTTGACTATTGAAGAGTTTATGTGTATAGTTATTACTTACTAAACACACCAATATTTAATTCTTCATAACATTGACAGAAGTTGGATAAACATAAAATAATGTATTATAAACTATGGGAGTATTTGTATTCTATCCATGTACTATACAGTACTACATAAAAAAAAAAATTATATTATTAAAACGTGTACACATCTATGTACTGTAACCCATATTATGTGTTGTATGCAAGTATAACATATCACCACAAGGGGGAGCAGTGGCATGGGCAAGGGTACACTTTGGAATGTTTTATTCACATGTGATTATACTGCACAGGTTTTTTTTCTTTCTTTCTTTCTTTCTTTTCATTCTGTGTCCCAAAAATTCTCCAAATCAACTTAACAAACAGGCGTTCCTAATCCCGAGAAGCAGAGCCTGCAGAGGTCAGAAGGGTCGAAAGACGACTCAGTGGAGCTGTGCATGTTGTGATGTTAACACCCGTCATTAGATCCAGGAATGATAACGACTCTAAGTAAAAGAAAGGGTGGAGCTTTTCCTCACTCTCTCTTCCTCTTCTCAACCGGCATCCTTTGTGTTTCCTGCCACATCTTTCAGATTTTGTTCAGATAATAACAGGAGCATTTGTAGTTGAGCAGTTAATCCAGAAGACAATGGACAACTGTGGTTTAAAAAAAAAAAAAAAAGATCTCTAGGTGGCAGCACTAGCAAAAGAGAACTTGATAACAAAATAAATGGAGATACTGATCCAAGTTTACTTAATAAGATGATTAATAGAACATTTTAGGCATATGGACAGTTTGGATAATAATTACACGAAGCACATGTAATTATGTACATGTAATGACATCAAACTCCTTAGTTTGTTGTCATGGACTGAGAGAAATAGAAAGTTGCTATAGCTGACTATAACTAAGGTACATTTTCAATAAAGACCAAGGAGGGAATTACAGATACCAAATATATTTTATTCAAAGGGGGACAAACGGTAAAAATATTACTCTTTTGAACAGTAACCATTGTGAGATATTTACCCCTAAACTAGAAGACTGGTACTAATCATTTATTTGTTATTATAAAATAAGACACTTCCAAAAGTGTCTAATTTGGAAGGTGTAGGTGCTGTTCTCATAGCTATTTAGCATTGCCCAATCTCCTGCCATATAAATCTTCTGTTCACTTTCCTCTGTAATTTGTACAAACACATGGAGATTGTCTTTTGTATTGGTTTTGGCTGCAGGTCTACATTACAATAGGAGGAAACTGTAAAGTGGCAGTAAATGTTATGTTTCTGACTGGGCAGCGAGGGGGGATTGCAGACTGATTGTATCCTCAGTGCGTTCTGACCCAACCACTCTGCTCTGTGGGAGAGACAGGAAGGCATTTATCCAGGGCCAAGTATCTCCACAAGATCTTATAGTATTTCCAAGATATCTTATGACATCGCTGTAAAACAATGATTATCCGTTTAATTTGCTTTGACAAATTATGGCAACCATATGTCTACTAAGTATTATTTCTCACAAACTCGATTCATGTAAAATACAGCTCTGGAAAAAAAAAAAAAAGAAAAAAAAAAAAAGAGACCTCTGGAAAAATAATCAATTTTTTCTGATTTTACTACTTATAGGTATGTATTTGGGCAAAAGGAACATTTTTGTTTGAGTCTATAAAATACTGACAACATTTCCCCCAAATTCCAAATAAAAATATTATCATTTAGAGCATTTATTTGCAGAAAATGACAAATGGTCAAAATAACAAAAAAGATACATGTTTTCAGACCTCAAACAATGCAAAGAAACAAGTTCAAATTCATTTTAAAACAACATAATACTAATGTTTACACTTAAGAAGAGTTCAGAAATCAATATTTGGTGCAATAACCCTTATTTTTAATCACAGCTTTCATGCGTCTTGGTATGCTCTCCACAAGTCTTTCACATTGTTCTTGGGTGACTTTATTCCACTCCTGGTGCAAGAACTGAAGTAGCTCAGCTTTGTGTTTGTGTTTGAATTCAACAGATGCTGGAATGGAATGGCTGTAATACATGTAGAGATGCTGATTTCAGAAAAAAATGCAGTGGTCTCTTATTTTTTTTCTAGAGCTGTATATTTGGTCATATAGTGTTATCTACAAAGGCATTCTAGAAAATGGTGAAATACATGGCATTAATTGCAAAGTAGGTCAGAGGAATAGGAAGGGAAATAACAATGAACTGAGCCAACACTAATCAGAGAAATTTCATCAGAATCAATCAAGACTAACTAACTGCAGTATGCCAATAGGTTTTTGCTCATATTATGGGAGTGTCTGTCTACTATTGAAATTTATAAATGTACACACACAGACACAGACACACAGACACGCAGACAGAAGAGGTATTTTGTCAGTAATGCAATGTTTTTTGTATTAATTCACTAAAATAAAATACAACTGGACCGACTGTCTTTAAAAGCATATTTACTACTATTTACTCATATATACAACTTAAAAAAAAAACAGTTGCCAGCACTATTTCATATCACTGCTTAAAAGAAAGAGAGATGATGTACTGAAGAAGATACAGTACAAATAAATCATGCTATTGTTGGGCACTTATCATAAAATGAACATTAAAGTGTTTTAAGTCAGTAGTGCTTAACCTTTCTTATTAAAAAGAACTAGCATAAAATACTTGTATACATCAAAGTACAATGAACCAATATTAAAACGTATTCTTTGTTCAATTCATTGAAAGATGTTTTGGAAATTATGAAGAGGTCCTCCTTAATTTTGGCACTTGTATCTTCAACTAACATGAATCGCTTGTAAGTTCAGGATTGGAACATCTAATATTGTATCTGTCCACAGGATGGCGTTATGGCACTAGGAGTAAATGGTGATGACCTCTCGACCTCCTCCTCGCACCAACAAGACCCTGTTCAGGCCTTCTGTAAGAACCTCAAGAAACTCCATATCTGAGGGATTCGATTAAGGTTAAATAGTATACCAAAGCAAAATACATTTAAAGGGATATGCCACCCCCAGGGCAAATTTGGGCATCTCCCCACAGTCCAGAGACTAAAATAAGTGGTGGAAAGCGTTTTCCTGCTCACCCAGCCATTGTCCGAGTCTGTCGCCACTGACCGCCGCGGTATCTGGTGCTCCTCCGCCTTAGACTGGAGTCTAATGTCGCCAGAGAAAGATTTCGGCCAAAAGGAATTAATTTGGTCGATGCGTTTCCCAATTACTTTATGTGTAGTGCGCATTCATATCGAGTGCAAATAAATGTGCAAATCAACACGGAGAGCTTGCCTTGGTCATTTTGGGTGGGAACTATTTTCCAGTGCGGAAGAATACAGTCGAATCACTCAGCACGCTGCCAGGGGAATCCCAGTTACGGTGCGTAACTGGGAAGGGAGTTCCCCTGTTGCACAACGTGGTGCGTGATTCGACTGTATTCTTCCGCACTGGAAAATAGTTCCCAACCAAAATGACCAAGGCAAGCTCTCCGTGTTGATTTGCACATTTATTTGCACTCGATATGAATGCGCACTACACACAAAGTAATTGGGAAACGCATCGAGCAAATTAATTCCTTTTGGCCGAAATCTTTCTCTGGCGACGTTAGACTCCAGTCTAAGGCGGAGTAGCTGCAGATACCGCGGCGGTCAGTGGCGACAGACTCGGACAATGGCTGGGTGAGCAGGAAAACGCTTTCCACCACTTATTTTAGTCTCTGGACTGTGGGGAGATGCCCAAATTTGACCTGGGGGTGGCATATCCCTTTAACATTAAAATGATTTGCAGACTTACCTTTACAGAGAAAATAATTATTTTAATCATGCTCTGGCTGGTTTTGACCACATAGTCCTGATATACTCTGATTTGTGATTTGTAATGTTTACGGTTTGGTTTAGGATTTTTTTCCTGATTTAGAAAATACACATAGTTCATATGGTGGTCTAAGATACAATAGAACCTGGGTTTTAAAGGATACAGTTCTCATCCCCTTTCATGTTCTTTGGAGGGCCTGGCATATTGAGCAGGACCAGCTGTGACTCCTTGGATTTCTTTTTCACGACTTCATTGAGCTTCACTGCTGTGTGCATCCTCCGCACATTAGACTGATTTCTGCATCAAAGTACTAGAATCAGTGAACTACAAAACATGCATTAACAATTTAACATCCAGAACTACAGCATGCTCATCCAATGATCCTGAGGCTCAAACTCAACATTCAAAACCGAAACAAGCTCATGCAAATGTGACACGTGATAAAAACATGCAGTGCATGCAGACACAGCATCGGAGGGGTTACTTACAGATTCTCCCATTCACTGGAAACAGGAGCAAAGAAAAGACAAGACAAATCAATACCATTTTAGTCTGGAGCAGAACACTTGTGTCGAAATGGTATCATAGTTAGATTTTAGTTTATACACTAAATGCATAATGTAGTGCGTTTAATAAAGAATATACAAGGCTGTGATATTTTATCACCAATTGTTGTGTGAACAATTACACAGCCACAGCATTATGACACATCCTTCTGCATATATGCACTGGACCATTTTTAAATTATTTTAATAGAGATACATGTTGCAAGAAGAGCTTCACACATTAAGTAAGTGTCAGGGACATAAGAGGACAGATACTTAACATGTAGGAAAAAGAAAGATCCCAGGAGCCCCATTCTTTACAAATGTTTTGTAGAAAAAGGCCGAGGAACTTGATTTTATACAGCGAACATGTGATTTCAATGAGTGAGTGAATACACACAATACTGTGCGTGTATGAATATATATAGATTAGGGGTGTGAATCTTTCACTCACAAAACGGTTTGATTTGAATCTCGATTCACAGGCTACGATTCGATTCAGGGACGATTCATAAAATTAGTAAACGATCCGGTACGATTCGATTCGATTCGATCCGATCCGGTTCGGTCAATACAAATTGACAACTTTACTCCCAAGTGCTTTAAAGTTATTGAGAAGAAAAAGAGAGAAACAGAAATTAAATTTCAAAATAGTATCCTTTTGTTTCTTTAGTGTCCAACAGACAATACACCAGGCCTACTGAAAAACTGGCAATCCGGTTTGCAAAACTGCTCATACTTAAAATACAAAACATTCCTTCCCTCAAGCAACACAAAACAATAAGGTTAGATATCAAAAATAAAAAAGACCTTATAAAACAAGCAAGTTGCCTATTAAAGTCAAAAATCAGAATGAATCAGAATTAGTTAGTAATTAGTGCTTCAGTCACTCATGAGTTTCAGTAACTGTAAAAGTGTAACATATCACTGACAAGAAGATAGATATTACTAGGCAGTTATAGAAAACACTAGAATGTTAAATCCACTGAATAACTAATACTTTCTCTCCATCTTATAACATTTCCTTAGTCTCCTTTGAGACAAAAATCATCTGTGTGTGTGTGAAGTACATTTCTATACACACAAATCTAAATACAGAAATGCACCAATTCTGATTATACATTGTATTTTCCACACAAAAGTAAATTAGCCAAGTCAATTTTAGCCCAAATCAAATATACATTGCCAATACATGAATGTTGTCTAAATAAATCACCCAATCCACTAACCGTGACAATAAAAACGCTAGTATCATACAATTGTTATGGTCTATAGCTGCCATGGAAACTATCAAGCTGACAGTGAAACATCAGACTGATATCAACGCGACACAACACTGGCACAAAAGTTAACCACGCATACGAACCATGTCCATAAATAGCGGTAGCGCACCAAATGAATTTAACCATAGCTCAATAAAAGGAAACTTGGCTTAGCTTACCGATAGAGTAGATCTCCTGACGAGATGAGGCGGCGGGAAACCCGCCCTCCGCACAATGCGAATTGGGACACGGCTATACAGTGCAAACATTTTCTGCTCGCTTCCGCATACAGCCCGCGCCGCTCGCATCATTGGCAGTTAACCAGCCAATAAGCTTCAACTCCAGGTAAGTGAACCACCCACCGTTCGCGAAAGAACGCAGACACACACAGCGCGGCTGCTGCGCCATGAGAGCGACCGCTCAGGAGCCGAGAACCGATTCTTGGCTGTAAATCCGGTGCATCGGACCTTTCGTAGTGCATTTGGACCGATCCGGGCTCCGCTGATCGGTACACTCAGATCGCAGAGGTCACAGACCGATAACCGATCCAAATCGGTTAATCTTTACACCCCTAATATAGATATATAGATGTATAGATAGATATAGTAGGCCTATATAGTTATTACATAAAGTATAAGTGATGTAATAAAACATTGGTGTTCATAATACTACAACAATAGTTACCCAGTACCAGTATACAGTAGTTACAAGGAAATACTCACGGCCTCATACTGAACATATCCTTCACTGTCATGCCCTCTTTGTGCTTGGCTCGTTCACTGGTCAGTTTGTCTTTGGTCCAGGTCATGTGGACTCGATCGGGAGGTGCAGAGTTTGCCGTTTTGTCAGAATGAGATGCTGTGTTTCGGTCGTGGATCAACTGCGCCTGAGAAGAGGTTAAAAAAAAAAAAAAGATAAATAATCCATAGTAATTATTATCTTGTCTATCATTTAGTGAAGTGATGGGAAAGGGTAATGGTGAATTAATGATTAGATGTCAAAGAATTATTATTGAAATTAGGATGATAGTATCTCACCAAATCTATACAGATAAAAATTTATGACTAGGGCGTAAACTTGTTGAAAAATCAAATGTCTGTGTAATCCCTCATCCATCCGGGTAGGTTCCATAGCAAAAGCAAAATGCAAATCTAGTACTAAGAAAGACATTCCATTGTATATTAAGCCATAATCCTTTGAGCACTGAAACATCACTACTGATGGGGAGGCTGAAAGCAAAAGTCATGGATGATGACAATGAGGATGGCAATGGCTATACATGAAAGAGTTCTTTTGGCCTTGTCTACCTCATTCTCAGGTATACACAGGATGGTAACAGGATGTATTTGATAAGCGGCTTTAAAAGCTGATGGTTTCTTCCTCTTTATGGAGCCACGCGACACATCGGTGATGCTCTGAATCTAATGTGCGAGTCAACAATACTGCATATAATGAACATATAACAAAGACAACCATTTCAGATATTTGATGGCATTGCACTCAATAAAATCCTTATAGTTCTAAAAATAGTACAATCTTAAACATTTGCTTGTACAAAATTTTTTAACATTTATAAATGACTCAATAAATAAAAAGATCAATATTTACTGTACCTCCCTCTCTCTTTCTGTTCGGGATAGCTGCATCTGTTTTAACATCTGGGACCTCTGTTCCATCACTAGAGTCTTCTCATAGGTGAAGGCAGAGATGTCACTGTCATGCTGGAAAAAGAACAGCAATAAAATATGGTATTACCCGAGTTTATAAATCCACATTAAAAGAGAGAAGCTAAGATTTCTCACCATTTCCACCACCTCCACCACTGCATCTATTCTTAGGTGGTACACAAACATCTGGAGATCTTTCTTCATCTGAATTGAATTATCATCCATTTGGGCCACAGTGAATATTCTCATACTGCACTTTCTCCAAACCTACATTAAATGATATTATCTTAATTGCAGCTACACAATAAATAATGTAAATTATATTTGGTATAGTAAATATTAAAGGGACAGTGTGTAAGATTTTTACGTGTTAATTACTGAAATTGAAGATACCCATTCAAAAATACATTGTTTTCCAAGCCTTTTCACTTCCATCATGAAATCAAAGTATTCTTTTGGACTTAGATATAGTCACATAAAAGGGGGATCTTCCCCATATAGAGGCAGCCATTTTGAATACGAGAGCCGCAGAAGGACATTTGGGCTCATCCTTCGCCTCGGCTCCTGCTAACAGCTGCACAGCCGCGCTGCATATGGCTCCCCCCTTCCCCCCTCCCCTTCCCCTTCTCTCCTTCGGTCCTCTGCTCCCATATGCAGCCAGGAGCGAAGGAGAGAAGGGGAAGGGGAGGGGGGGAGGGGGGAGCATGCTGCCGGATCACACATCGTAATGGATATAACACGTATTTTGGACTAAATTGTTTTACTGGATTTTATTCGCTGGATCCTTATGGACAGATTGAGACCAAGTTTATGATGAAATACAGAGTTTGACCTGTGCAAAGCCTTCAAAGGTAAGCTAAGTAAGCTAAGTTTTGTGCTTTTCTGTATAAAAGCCCCATGTGCTCGGGGAGTGATTGTTTTGCAGGGAAATGAATTGCATAGTCAAAAAGAGGAGACTGTAAGGTTTCATTTGATGTGTAGATTGTCATGAATCATGATCGGGATTGTGTGTTTTCATGCGAAAAGAAAAAAAAAAAGTGAACGGGGGACCGCGGTTTATGTATACAGCGGTGCGCGGTTCGTGCGCGGGCACGCGCGATGTCGGCGCTACGTCGCGTCCGGGTGACCCTCGAGGTCTGCCATAGCCAAAAGAGGAAGTGGAATAGCTAGTAACCACCTATGCGCCACGAATCCTACACACTGTCCCTTTAAGGTATAATAACATGCCTTGTGTTGTCGCAGTAGAAATGGCAGCAGCATGAGCAGTCCTCCATCATGTACGATCCACCACACGTCTATGGTGCCCTCCTTTAAGCGCTGGCTGTTGTCTGGGAAATTGTTGATGTTTTTAGCCACCAGCAAAGCCTGCTGGGCAGATGTGGTCTCTCGTATGGTCTCTAAAGGAACAATGTAAACGATATTTCAGTATAGTGTGAGGTGATCTGCAGGGATCAATTCTAGCACCTGTACTATTCACTATCTTTATAAATGATCTGAGGAAATAACTGCAAGCCAAAATACATCTATATACAGACAATACAGTGGTTTATACCCATGGCCTATCTATTGTTGTTGCGGCACAAAAACTACAGTCAGCATTTCATTCTTTAGATCTGGCATTGCTCAACCTAAAACTCACTCTAAATAATCAAACAAGCATTACATAATATTCTCAAAATGTCTTTCCAGGGAAGAGCACAACATCTTTACGTCTGATGGGAAAGTCGTTGAAAGAGTTCAATCATAGAAATATTTAGGTATATGGATGGACATTTAAAGTTCTTACATTTAAAGTTCATATTACAATTCTAATCAAAAAACTCAAAAAAGAAAAGATGGGCTTCTATTTTAGAAACAAATATTGCTTTTATTCAGTGCTAAGAAAAAACTGGTGGTAGCAGCTTTTCTTTCTGTTCTAGACTATGGAGATACCTTGTATATGCATGCTCCCTCTTCCAAATTGGACTCTGAATATTTAGATTTATCACCAATGCTAAGTCTCTCACTCATGACAGCACTCTTTATGGTTTAGTTGGCTGGACATCACTAACTATTCAGAGAAAACAACATTGGTTAGTATTTATTTACAAAGCCATAGTGGGGAACCTTCTCAGGTACCTTAGTAATCTCCTTATTATGAGCTCAGGTAGTTACAGGCATCGCTCCTCCTCCCAATGAAATAATCATTCCATTTTTTCAAGATACTCAGCTCTTTACAGTTCATTGTTCATTGACTCCACACTCAGTGGTGGCAATCTACCGTTATAGCCACAGCTGTCCTGGGGCAGACTGACGGAAGTGGGGCTGCTAATCTGCACCATCAGCCCCTCTGTCCACCAACAACACTCACACACAGTCATGCACACTCAGCTTTCTTACTAGGCAATGTAGGTGAAGTGTCTTGCCTAAGGACACAATGGCGCCCCACTGTGGCACCTGAAATTCCCAGTGGTCTCCCATCCAAGTACTACTCAGGCCCTCTGCCTCTGAGACCTGACAGGATCAGGCTTTGACAAGCTGGTATGGCCACATAAGTAGTTACTTGTCACTGTCCCTCAGTGGCTCACTGAGCTGGGAAAATATGCCTTTTCCTATTCCGCACCACGGTCTTGGAATCATTTACAGAAAGACCTTAATTTGGAAGCTGTGGTGTCACTTGATAGGTTCAAGAAAATTTCAGTGGCCGAAACATGTGCATGTTTTTTTTTTTGAGAGAGAGATTCAAATAGTTTTATAATGTGATATTTTGTGATTTTACTGTTTTGTATTGATTGTGTTGGCTGCTACCTTAGCCAGGTCTCTCTTGAAAAAGAGATTCTGAATCTCAATGGGACCTCCCGGTTAAATAAAAGGTAAAAAAAAAGAAAAAAAAGAAAAGAAAAACATTATTCATTAATATGAATACATTTTAATCCTTGCTGGTATAATTTTTTGTAGGTTGGCAGATCTATGATACAGTTTTTTCATTGTTTTTCTTTTTTTGTTGTTTATGAATTTAGCTATGGATTTAGTTGTGTGCCTGTACAGATTCATACTAAATGCATTGTCAAATTACATGTTTTAGATTCTTAACTAATTGCTTTTACAGTTTCTGACCTATAAAGTTTTTTCTTGACTCCGCCTCACGGGCCTCTTGCCATCCTGTCGGCCAGGCCATCAGGACTGCATTGTGTTTCATTCCTCCAAGTCCAGCTGACTGAATGAGCACAGAAAAACCATCCCTGAGGTTTGCCGATGCTACTACGTGATGGAAGCCTTTGGTTTTCTCTGCCACCATCGCAGCTTTCAAACTCTAAACAGAGCACATTATTATTTTACAAATGTCAGAATAAAAGCATTAAATGCATGTCTAAAATCCTGACTTTCTCTGCTGTTTTGACGTCCTGCCCCTTGGTCATGTAGGTTCCCTGCAACACTGAGCAGACGATAGTCAGGCCTTTTCCTGCTTTGAGCTGCGATGTGAACGAGAGGAGCCGAGGATGTTTCACCGACATGTCCATGTCTGGCTTACACAGCACCAACAGCTGCGGCCTGAAAAACAAACACACTGTTAATAAATAGTATGTGCACAACCCATGAACTATTTGAGAACATGTTTCACCTCCAGTTTTTGGTGTGTAACGGTGTCTCCTCCAGGTGAGTGAGAGCATAACGTGCGGCATTCAGGGACAGACCCCTGATGCCATCTCCCCACTCTTTCTCCGCCCTATATTAAAACAGAATTACTTCCTTTGGCACATTTCTCTATAGAAAACTGACAATTGCAAAACAGCTCACACAAAATCCTAAATAGAATTTGGATTGTCCAAAACAAAACTCCATCTCCCAAAAGCCAGTTTTACCATCAAAACTTAGACCTTGCTCATGGATTTTCTGTGCTCTTTCATTCATTTGACAGAGCAGCTCAGAAGTTTTAGTTACTGCTCTCAGTGACCACAGAGAATCACTGGTTTCCATTGCAGGTCACTTTACATATATGAATTTGTGCCTGAAAAAGCTGTATTTGTTTTGTACAAAATATGATTTAAAAATAAATGTACACATTACCTATTACAAACTAGATGTTGCAGTATGTGAGCAAAGATTGTAGTTCTTATAGTCCAATATTTTTTATTGTTACGTATATTGAAAGTGAGTTTGGGCCAATGTTCTTAAACGCATGTGAACAGATCAGTAGTACTGAAAAAAACAAGATGGAATCAAGGATGTTTCTGAATGAGAGCTGTGTCAAGTGTTCTGAGACAGCGCGTGAGAACAGTGTGAACTGATGATTTGATCACCAATACCCCTTTTCAGATACATGCTTCAATGAAACGATGAAACTAAACGTTTTGAAAAATGTGCTGCAACAATTGAAAAAAAACAAAAACAACTGTATATAATGTAAGGTATGGACACTAACAACTCACCCTCTGTACTCTATGTATTTGTAAATACAACCAGCAATGACCATGGCAACCAGCGCATAGTACCAGGATGAAACAAACATGAGTGAGAGACAGAGACTCATTCCCAGGAAGGACAAGGTCCTATAAAACAGTGTAATTTAAATTAAACAACATTGTAACATAGTGTGATTGATGAAGAGATTAGTTGATATTGCCAAGTTAGGAAAATGTTATATTTCACATGTTCTTGTCTCACCAATGGTAAAACGTGAAGCGTGGTCTCCAGTTTGGAGCACGCAGTAAAGTCTGAACTGCACAGGCCAGATTCACAAACAGATAACACATCAGGAAGAACCTACGAGAAAACAACTTTGATAAATGTCAGTGATTCTAAATCAGACTGATGTACTTGGATTAGGATGCTCACATGGAGAGGATGGGGGCCACATCGTCGAGGGACGCAATGAGGATTCCGATCTCACAGATGCCCACAGTCAGCAGCAGAGCCCAGGTCGGTTCACCGTTAGATTTCCCATGACCAAACACCTGGGAACAAACACAAATATTAACTCAACTAACACACAAACCACTCATGCACATAATATAATGCCGTAAATTACTGTAGAGATGGACTCAATCTAAAACAGTGCAGTTCGTTCAATTACACACAAAAAAAATAACAAAAAATTTTAGAAATACTTATAAACACAAACCTGTAAGAAAGGTATAATGCCATCCCGAGCAATGGCCTGCAGAAGCCGAGGGGCCCCCGTCAGACTTTGTAGCCCCGCCCCACAACAGGAGAAAAACGAACCAATCACAATCACCCACGGGGAGGGCCAGGCCAGGATCCCAATTACAGGGATTTGTCCTATAGACTCACCAAACCTTAAAATACAGATACAAGTCATAAAGTATTAAGAATATAAAATATTTTATTACACAAAGTCCCTTCTTATTAAAAAGAGAGACCAAAACACATACTTGTCTCTTAATACCACTCCTTCAATGCAAGCTCCAAAAAATACAACACAAGAAATGTCTGACATTATGTTAAGGCAGCGTTTTAAACTGTAATATTCTGTAAATTAATGCAGAATTTAAATTCACTTGAGATCATGTAAAGATACAGATAAAGGAGGTAGTTAAGATGGCCATAATGGTTCCTACTGGGATTGATCTCTGGGCATCTCTTAGGTCCCCCGAACGATTTGATCCAGCCATTATTCCTAAAATCAAGTAATATAATAAATAATGTACATCAAGTATTAGCATTTATATTGAGTGGGACTCATATCACCAGCCTACAATGTACTTACCTGTGACTGAAGGAAAGTATATTCCCACTAACAGAGTAAAGTACGTTGTGATATCGTTGAAGACATAAGGTTTGTAGATGTCTTTGGACGTGTCTGTAGCTGGGATAGAGAGCAACGTTTTCTTCTCCAGCACCGTACCAGCTGGACCATAGTCTCCCCATAGGTTGTCTAACATGAAAACATAAAATACATACATCACCCCCATCCCTTACATATAAAAATTTATCCAACATAAGTCAATATGTGTGCTATGTACATTAAAGGAGACTTAACGTTTTTTTACAATCTGAGCCTTATTTAGGTAATAAAACAAGTTGTTTTACTCACCCATAGCACTTTGGTGTCATATGGAGCACTTCCGGAGATGTTTTAGATTAGCGATCTCCGTAATGTGAGTTCTCGGGGCAAATGTTTGCGGTCTCCAAATAACACAAACTTTAGCACTTTTCAAATCGCAGAAGCTCAATCTCTTAGTCTACGCTTTCGTTTGAGTCAAAAGTGGCCTGTAATCCAAGATTTAGCCATAGTTTCGAGTAGATGAGGACGCCAGTGCGCATGTGCACAGTCACAGCTTATTTCACTCTCAGCTCTCGGGACCCAAAAATGAAATGCAAAGCTGTAAATTATGGATAAATCTCGGATTACAGGCCACTTTTGACGGCTATCGCTAATCTAAAACATCTCTGGAAGTGCTCCATATAACACCAAAGTGCTATGGGTGAGTAAAACAACTTGTTTTATTACCGAAATAAGGCTCTGATTGTAAAAAACGTTAATTCTCCTTTAACAACACTTACTAAAAAAAATGAAATGTACAACATGTACATGATTAGTCCCAAGTTGAGTAATATAAAATATATATTTTATCTTATGTTTTATTGGGATCCTCAGTCATTTTTACTACAAAGCCTAACCTAAATGTATGATTCTGGCAACCATTATATATAATATAAAAAAATCTTTATCAAAATACAATAAAAATCTTAAATCATACATTTGATACTAAAAAGGAGCTATTGAGTTTACCTTTGATAACTGTACTGAGCAGCCCTGGTATGGCCCTTATCTCAGTCAGGTTGTTGAGCTCATAGTATTCATCACAGGTTTCATTAGGGCAGAAGAGGTCCTGCAGCGGCGTCATCACCGTCACGTTCTCCACCATCACTGTTTTAGCACAGCTTTCAAACATGTTGCTTTTCAGAGAGCGATTCCCCAGAAGACACACACTGGACAATAAAATAAATCAACAGTTAATTAGATTATATTAAATATTAACATATATAATCTTTTTTCTTGTACTTATGTCTGTGTAATCACTCACTCATCCAGGTAGGATCCACTTATGCATCATACAGCAACTCTTTTAGTATTATTTTAGACTGTATTCAAATGTACAGCAAAATGTACACAATAGACGTATTTGTAAATCATTGGCCTTCCCAATAATGTGGTGCCATTAGTGATTTATTTAAAAGGATTAGGGTTAACACCTTTTAAAGATTCATAAAATTGTAATACATTGATCACCAATAATAAAGCAGTACCATGGGACATACTGTATATGCATGGCCAATATAACTCAGCTATAATATAATTATAATATATATAACTCAACTCAGTAGCCACAAGCATATCACTACCGAAAAAGTGTAGTCAATATTTTGATTTAAACATTTCTATATATATTTTTATATAATGTGTTTTTGTACTGTATCCTGGATTTCAAACCACAAATTTGATTAAAATACATGGTGTCAAAAATAATAATATTAAATGAGCTGACCTCTGTAAAGTATATAATATCTTGAAGTATTCTGGGGACTGAAATTTCACCAAAGGCTTTTTGTAAATGCAGACATGAAACCGTATTTGAACAGTAGGAGCATTTCAATGGAAAACTCACTTGACTTCCGGAGGTTCCAGGAGCGTTTTAATGACTCCGGCGTAAGTGGCCAAAATGGAGAGAATCACACAGGACAGAAACACTAGGGCCAGTTTGTTTACATACCTACAGGACAACAAACATATAGTAACTTTGTTATACTGATTTATGCCAGTGTTTTGGAAGACTGACATACTATTTGAAATGTTCCCTATAATACAGTTTAATCTTGTTTTTTTTGTTTTTTTTTTAACTTATTTAACATTCATTTTTACATCTGACTAATAATAATAATAATAATAATAATAATAATAATAATAATAACAATAATAATAATAACAATAATAATAAATGCAACACTTACTTGACTCCAACAAAGACGATGAGTGCCATAATAAGCAGGCAGCCTGTACCGAAGACTCGCATGTTATTGGCCCATGCTGCGGCTTCACCCGTTTTATTTTCAGCTTCAAATGCTCTCGTGTCTGGGATAATGTATGTCTTACAAAACAGCAGAGAGTCGGTTAAATTCAATAAAGTAAAATATTCATTACTTTTTATAGGAGAAGGATCATACCAGCAGGATCTCAATGGTGCCTAGAATATACATGGATCCAGCAAAGGTTGTCCCGAGGTACAAACATAGGCCTACGGCTCCACCAACCTCTGGACCCAAAGATCGGGATATCATGTAGTAGGAACCACCAGCTAAATTTAAGATGAAAAATAAATAATTAAAATAAATAATAAATGTACTGGTGGCCATACCTGCCTGTCAAAGCCTGATCCCGTCAGATCTCAGAAGCTAATTCTGAGATCTGATGGGATCAGGCCTGGCAGGGCCTGGTTAGTACTTGGATGGGAGACTGCTGGGAATTCCAGGTGCCACAGTGGGGCGCCAGTTGCAAAAAAACTGTCGCTGTGTCCTTAGGCAAGACACTTTACCCACATTTGCCTAGTATGAAAGTGGCGTGTGCATGAGTGTTGGAGGTGGTCGGAGGGGCCGATGGAGCAGATTGGCAGCCTCGCTTCCGTCAGTCTGCCCCAGGGCAGCTGTGGCTACAGAAAGTATCTTACCACCACCAAGTGTGGAGTGAATGAACAATGAACTGTAAAGCGCTTTGAGTGTCATGAAAGGTGCTATATAAATCCAATGAATTATTATTATTATTTATTACTGTATTTATTTATTTATTTTTATTAAAATGTTATTTTTTTTCAACATTGTATTTTCCTTTAAGGGAGCAATCTGACACTGCGAGCTGAAACAAGCACAGCATGTATAGCCCAAAGCTTTCATTAGAAATGCATTGTTGCCTAAAGCTCTTACAGAGTACAAATTATATAAGATAAGATACGTATAAGAAGGGTGGCTCTCAAATCTTTCACACCAACTACCACCTACAAACAGACTTGATATTTTCTGAGTAGCACGAGATTTAAAATCAGGTCTAGAATAGGACAATTTCACCCCCCCACCTCAGTTTGAAAAACACAAGATTGCAGAAGCAGATGTAATTAAATAATTTAGTTTAGAAATATTAAGATTCTTTTGATACATTGGATTGATAGTGAAAATGTGATGAAAAACTATTTTACACAAAAACTGTAAATATTGTATTATACAAACCTGGAACAACTCCATTTGTAGCAATTGCACTCATTGAGATTGCTGTTAACAAAGTCTGAAAGAAAAAAAAGGCAGGATTTACTTTTTTCATATTATTTCCAAATATACAAATATGTACACTCAACAAAAATATAAACGCAACACTTTTGTTTTTGCTCCCATTTTTCCTGAGATGGACCCAAAGATCCAAAATTCACTCCAGATACACACCACTACCATTTCTCTCAAACATTGTTCACAAATCTGTCCAAATGTGTGACAGCGAGCACCTCTGCCCCGCCGAGACAATCCACCCCACCTCACAGGTGCGCCACATCAAGATGCCGATCCGACATCATGACCAGTGCACAGGTGCGCCCCAGACTGCCCACAATAAAAGGCCACCCCGAAATGTGCATTTTTTTTGCTTTATTGGGGGTCTGGGGACTCAGAACCAGTCAGTATCTGGTGTGACCACCATTTGCCTCATGCAGTGCAACACATCTTCTTCGCATAGAGTTTATCAGATTGTCAGTTGTGGCGTGTGGAATGTTGGTCCACTCCTCTTCAAAGGCTGTTATGGACGAAGAACACAGGTGCATTTTATTGATGGCATTTTGAATGCACAGAGATACCGTGATGAGATCCTGAGGCCCATTGTTGTGCCATACATCCATGAACATCACCTCATGTTTCAGCAAGATAATGCACGGCCCCATGCTGCAAGGATCTGTACACAATTCTTGGAAGCTGAAAATGTCCCAGTTCTTGCATGGCCAGCATACTCACCGGACATGTCACCCATTGAGCATGTTTGGGATGTGCTTGACCGGCGTATACGACAGCGTGTACCAGCTCCCACTAATATCCAGCAACTTCACGCAGCCATTGAAGAGGAGTGGACCAACATTCCACAGGCCACAATTGACAATCTGATAAACTCTATGCGAAGAAGATGTGTTGCACTGCATGAGGCAAATGGTGGTCACACCAGATACTGACTGGTTCTGAGTCCCCAGACCCCCAATAAAGCAAAAAAAAATGCACATTTCGGGGTGGCCTTTTATTGTGGGCAGTCTGGGGCGCACCTGTGCACTGGTCATGATGTCGGATCGGCATCTTGATGTGGCGCACCTGTGAGGTGGGGTGGATTGTCTCGGCGGGGCAGAGGTGCTCGCTGTCACACATTTGGACAGATTTGTGAACAATGTTTGAGAGAAATGGTAGTGTTGTGTATCTGGAGTGAATTTTGGATCATCTCAGGAAAAATGGGAGCAAAAACAAAAGTGTTGCGTCTATATTTTTGTTGAGTATATATATATATATATATGTATTAAACCTGTCAGGACAAACTCTTTACCACTCACAATATTTATCAACAACGTTATCAGTTGGAACAGTTTGTTTATTTTAGCATGCAGACATTAAAATTTTGGCATGTGTAAATTGCCCTTAATGTCCCAGTGAGGGTCTACTGTATTGAGGTTAATGGTCTTAATATCACATGAGCTCTGAGCATTTAAGTTCAAACAGTTGCCCGTCTGTGTCACCATCTGTTGCCAGTGACGTCCGAAAAATTGCTGTAAATAAGACACTATTTATATGGTTATCAGAGAATTCCTGCTCTCAGCACATGCATAAAGATATACGACCACTGATCGCAAGTGACACTAAATAACCAACATAAAATTTGACCTGCGCTTTGATGCTGCAAATCTGAAACAAAAACACAAAACGGTCTTGGCACACATTAAAAGTTATGCTGAATATGTGAATTTCTGTTTGTGATATATAATATATTAAGAATGAAATGATTATTTGAATACATTTTAAATGAAGACGATAACAGAACAATGTTTTGGACAGGTTGGTCGCATTTGTCAGTAACAAATAAAGCCGTATGTCAAATATGGCTGTGAATTTTTACTTACACAGATGCAGCACATGGAGACGATGGCGAAAGAGCCCAGGATCCCCGCTGTCCCAACGATCCAGGCTAGACGGATGAAGAGGATGACCCCTAGAATGTTCTGCATACAGGGCAGGTACACGCCAATGAACGTGCCCATGGGGGGAATCTGCAAAAACACAATATATATCAGTTTTAGACCAGGAGAATATGCCATTATAATTACTACTTTGAAAGTGTTGTCGCTAAAATGACTTTGAGAGAGTAACTATAAAAACAGCTATATGTATTCTTTTCTAAATTATATTTGGCATTTTCACAACTTTCATTTGTTCATATTAAAATCACATATTAGTTGAATTACTGTATTTATATTTTACGTCTGTATTGATGCAATAACCTTGCAACCTATGCATCATAAGACAACAAAACAAAAAAATCTTTACATGCACCAGATATAAGATCTAATTATTGGTATTTCAGTCATGGACACTGACAATACTGTGCAAAATGTCAACAGTTTAATTGTTAGTTGTTTTTACTCCGTGCTAGAGACAGCAATTTCTTTTTTCATGTCTTTTTCATGTCTGAAAGGCAATAATGAATTGGTAAAAAGACACAAATCTTTGCTTGTTAATGGATTAAAATCACTACTGTGCATGCCTCAGACAGTGCATGGAACATTTTGCAATTACTCATAACATTGTAAATTGTCCATTTTATTTGCAATACCTACCCTTTTCCGATTGACACCCATATTGTCTTGAGATTTTCCCATTGTACTTTGCAGCTGTACATCAAAATGTCGTGACGTCCCTTATGTCGAAGTCCACATCTCCCACATGTCGTCCCTGACGGTCCTCTGTGCTGCATTTCTTTTACTTCTTTACTGACTGCATCCTCTGTATGACTGATTTTACAGTGTCGCGCTTCTGAAAGCTTTAACTATCGACTATCTCAAAGGGGCAGGGTTAAAATAAAAGTAGATTTGCCTTCTCTCTTATCAAACTTTCATTCATTCAGTGGATTCAGGACACAGAAGAAGGTGATGTAAGTGTAGTGTCCTCTCATACTTATTGCATGTGATTTGATCCCCTTATTTTTAACTAACTATATTATAAGATTTATTACTACCTTTGGTTTGGTAGATATTTAGAAGATGTTTTTTTCAACCCTTAGTTAGAAAATAAACTTGTTGTGAAATTGTGTTGTTACTTTGAATATTATTAAGTAAAGCTAAACTTAGCCAAACTTGAATTTGCATAAGTATGTTAAGTTGTACTACTGAAAAGGAGGAAAATAAAAGAGTGCATTGTACATTGTACAGTGTATAATAATATATTGATTTGAAATTAATCCTTGTGACATAGGAGATAGGAATTGCTGTGTCTATTTTTGGTTATTGAATAAAGTCAAAGCATACCAGTTACTTGC
This sequence comes from Paratrypauchen microcephalus, assembly GCA_036785185.1. Taxonomy (NCBI): domain Eukaryota; kingdom Metazoa; phylum Chordata; class Actinopteri; order Gobiiformes; family Gobiidae; genus Paratrypauchen; species Paratrypauchen microcephalus. The sequence goes on from JAVJIX010000032.1 coordinate 7,663,913, forward strand.
ATAAAAAAGTTTTAAAAGAAGTGATTATGTGACAACTTTAAATGAGAAGATGTTAAACTATCTCTCTACTCATTTGATGGAGTCATGTGATTTATTTTTATTGAAGAGATCCCCAATGTTTATGTGGTTTTTTTTTGGTTTTTTGTTTTTACTTTGGTAACTTCATGTTGAACCCACAATTATGACCTCTTTTATTAAGTGATGCAACAGACAATTAAGTGAATCAGCTAAAGTTTATGTGTTGTTGTTTTTTTTATCTTGAAATTTATCTTGAAATCAGATTACAGAAAATGTATTACGTACAGATAATTCTAGAGAACATTATAACAAATTAACAAATTACATTTACATTCCAATTCACAAATTACATTGACGTTTACGTAAATGTAATTTCGTTTACATTATGTGTAAGTGACGCGGACTGAGAGAATTTAATACAGAAAGCATTTGTTTAGACAGACTTAGACTTAAACAAACTTTATTGAGCCACAAGGGAAATTATTTGGACACAGTAGCTCACACAGCACAATATAATAGTTAACATTTGTTGTAAACTTATTGTTTACTTTCACTATTGTTTGAGTTAAAAATTCAAGAAATTTGTCAGGTTAGATTCATTTTGACCCAGTTTGTCTCACTTGTGTTATACCATTGCACATAATTAAGTGCTTGCAGTGTGTCCTTTGTCCCCGTTTGTTGATGTGCACAGATATTTAGGCCAAACAAATATCTTACTGTCTGTGGGGGACATGTAAATGCTACATTTACACTCACAGTGCACTCTTTCTGGACATATTTTACAAGTAACTATCTCCTCATGATAATATTAGTCTACATTAAACCAGGTTAAATGAACAATAAGGGAATATTCTGTCTACAGTTTGAAATGCATGGGAATCAAAAAGTCTGTATCTTGTGGTAGACTTAAACCAGGTTTCATCTTGAACTAAACCAAATAAATAAATCAATAAGTCTGAGTTTTGGTCTAAAACATAGATTCCATTGTAATTGTAATTATCTGCGTGTGGTTACCGTGACAGTGACTTTCCTGACTCCATCTTCATACTCCTCGTGTTCGCGGACCCCTTGTGTGAGGTTGGTGTAGTTGGCCAGTTTACTGAGAAGAGAGGACACCATGGGGGCACTGTCCATCTCCTCCTGTACAGAGACACAGCACAAGATCTTTTATTAGTGAAAACATTTGCAGTATAGCTATATGCATTTATTTCATATGTGTTTATGTCTGCCAATTTGCAAATGTCCAATCTAATTATTTATTTTAGTCACATTGTTTTTATTTTATTATTTATTCAAAGCAAGAACAGTGCACAGAAAACATTTGTCTCAGAGAGAAAAGAAAAGATGCTGGTGCCAGATTTAGCATCATCCATCTGCAGCCCTTGGGCACGTACAGAGACGTTCTTCTATTCCTTTATCTGAACACACCACAAAAACTGCAGATCAACTATTTAAATTTTGAAACACAGAAATAGGTTAAATGTTTGTTTTTTATTAAATCATATAAATAATAAATATATTTAATGATAAAATTGTGATTAATTTATTATTTAACATTATCGTATGTTTACAAAAATACATAAATGATCTTCGTCTTGTCTCACCTCAAACAGAGCCATGTTCTTTCCGTCATAGTCAGGTTCACTGATATTGTCTGAGTTGAGGAATGGAGTGGACTCTTTTTGGCCTTCAGCATCATCTGTAAAAGAATTAGAAATGGGGGTTTCTTAACATCTTGAATCAAATGTTGTTCAGTCTTGTTAAATACATATAAAAATGTGCATTATATGTAGCACAAATGGGCAGTCATTCTTGTAAATAAACAAGGCTATTATAGTTTGGGAATAGCAAGAGGTTCCAAATAATTTCTATTAAGCCTTTTGAATAACATTTTAGCTCTTTTTTTTCTTTTTTTTTTTTTTAGAACAAATCATTAAGAACAGCAACAGTTTATTTATACACAGCATTTATCAATAGAAATTATCAATGTATATTTAAGGTCAGAAATAGATGTATTTGGCAAACTACACTGGTGTACAATAGAAAATATCTGTAAAAACAGGGCTTGACTAAGTAACTAAATATAAACTTAGGCGTTTGTTTTGTTGGCAGGTCCAGATGGCAGCAGGCCCAACTTGTACCAAGAACAAAGAACATGAAGATAAATGACTACATGGGCGTAGTAAACATATGACCAATATAATTCTGAGTTATTGAAATATGAAAACTCATGTTTACCAATTTAAAAAAAAGTTATTTTTCAGAACTCTCAATAGATATTCAATATTATACCTATTTTATTTTAACTTAATCCCCAGCACTTTTGAAATAATAGTTTTAACACTGACTGTAGGTCTGATGTTGGTCATATGATGCCACTTTGGAAAATGCCAGTACAGATAGCAATGTTTATACAGATAAAATCTGGTCTAATCAGCACTGAAAACAAGTGTATGACTGCTGCATTTAATGTGGTTCTGTTTGACTGAAAACCTCAATTACTTTAACAACAGACCAGCAATGTTTAAGTCTTCTCCTGCAAAAGTTTACATCTTAGCCTTTAGATGGTGTTTCCTATTGTTTCTTTAAAATGATATTTCCTTGGAAAAAGCCAATTCAGTTATTATACATGCTCTCTCTGGTGGCAACAATAAGGTTGAGAACATTAGCCGCTGTTGTTAAAGTTGGTTATTAGCAGGCGATGCTTTTTTGTGACAAGAGACACATGCAGGACCACTTCCCTCATAAATAATGATCTCATCTGATTGGAAAAACATCACGACAAATGTCACCACTTTAGACGAGCCTCTGTGCTGCATTGCATGTGCTTTCTTGCATTTAGGATATTACTGAAGTGCAAAAAGTATAATTAGAGTGTTTACCGGAAACAGTGGGTTTTGAGAAATGCTATCAGACAAGTATAGACAAAATAAACATTACTTCTATAGCTAGTATAATGCACATTAAATTACAATTGTTTCATCATTATCCATTATAATTATGACATACATTACAGTAGTACAGAATGATTATAGATGCTACTTCACTACAGCCAAAGGCCTGGGCTGGCACATTCTTTTGGGCAGTAAACTGAGACAGTTCTTCTGTAGTAGAGGAACACTCACCTAACTTTGTTAATACTCGACTAGAACGGTTTCTGCTGTTTCTACATTTATAACATTGTGGACAGTATGGATACAGAGATAAATCAAAGCCATGATAACAATAGGCTAACCACAAGAATGATCATGAGTCAGGAGGAGGATCCCTCATATAAGGGTATTTTTAATGGCCAGGTTATGCAAGATCCTGTTTAGACCAAGATTCTTTGAAGATTTTAGTGGACTTTGTTTTTGCTGAACTTTCAATTATGTTTTCCACACTTGCACATTAGTTCTGTATTCCTGCTTTGGGAACACTATGTCTGTTTCCAGATTGACACCAAAACCGGTAGCAATTCTGTCATGTCTCTACTAATCTAAATTGGGATGGGTATGACATTGGAACGCAAGTAAACTGCTTAAGGGCATCTTAACATCCTCCCTCCTTATCCAGTCACAGTTCAGTTCCTTTACTTGGAGACATATGAATATTAGGATTAAATGTGATACTTAATGTTTGATTTTGGGAAATTACACATTTAGTTGTATGTTAAAAATGCACTACCAATGGCAAATGACTCACAGGCATTTTAAAATGTAAATACATAAACAAACATGCATGAGAATCAGACCCTGCAGCTAACAATTAGTGTATTGGCCTTATTTCTTTTCTTTGACCCATTCTAGGAGTCCGTCCTGCAAGTTGAAGCATGCACAGTGATGTCACATTGAAACATTTTGAGTTCATAACTGAGTGAGTGAAGCAAGCACCTGTCACAACATGTGCCTTTCTGAGGTAAGTATTCCACATATTGCATATTATTAATTATACATGGCAAGTTACACCCTGATTTTGACCTTCTGTACATCATTGCTTTGCACAGTGTCATCATTCCTACCTATTTGAGCTCCTTGCGGGCTGTCCAGTTGTGTGTCTTGTCCACTTCTTTCAAATATTTGTCCTAAACTGATAGGTTTGGCCTCTGGAGAGCTGGTAGCATTACTGCTGCTTGGTGCCTCTGCATCTTCTACAGGAACAACTGTGAAACTGGTCGGCATTTTGGCTTTTCACCCCCACCAACAAGACAAAAGCAAGTAGTCACAAGCTGACACTGGCTGCTTGCACTTTCACTCTATAGTTGTAAGAAGGACCAAAAAGAAGGAAAGTCCAGGACTTGGAAATGGTTGGAAAGCTGAAAATCCACATGGTATTCACATTAGAGGTATTCTAGCAGCATTTAATGTCCTTGTTTTGTTTGTGTAGTAATCCAATGCCCTTCAAATGTAGAGAAAACTACCGCCTCTCACACATAGGCCAAAGTCTTCCTGTGTCTTGTGTTTTTTTTTTTTCTCTTGTTCCTTTCCCTCCCTTTGCCCCCACAGCCTGAAGATTATTACCCCATGTGACCTACTCTTTACCATATGAACAGAGCAGCAGCAGTAGCAGCAGTAGCAGCCCATACACAGGCTCCTCCCTCGTCTCCCAGTCACACCTTCAACTCAAGAAAAACATAAAGTTAATCCAACTTCAAAGGTCCTTGAAAAGTAAGTTAGATTCACACACACAGGAGAATCTAACACATGTTTCTCATTAGAAATCCCAGTATTTCCCAACCGAGCTCTCCTGATCATTCCATTTCCTTCTCTTTCAGGCTGGCATACTCCTCAGCTCTGGCTTCCTCCAGGTAAACACAGTGGGTGTTACCTTTCCCACAATGCATTATGGGTATTGGAAAGAGAGTACAGTAAAGTTGTACACAGACACACACATACACATACACACACACACACACACACACATACACATACACATACACACATACACATATCTTCACACATTGTGCCAGCAAATGAAAAGGAAGCACCTTGAAAAGATTAGATACTTTCCCTTGAGGAGGCTTCTACCATTCAGTACAATGAGGAAATGTCCGGGGTTAGGAACAATAGTGAGAAATAAACATTAAAAGACTTCTGGGAAGTCTGTGGGAATGAGCATTTTACGGTAACAGTTAAAGTAAAAGTATGGGACAAGATATAATTTAGATTTGATACATTTTTAAATATATTTTTGATCATTTATAATAAGTGAAGTGTAGTCTAGTACAGCTGACAATTTTGCCCTGACCATTTTGGTTATTTTTGCCATCATTATAGCACTGTTTTTTTTTGGAACCACAGCTCACCAAGCCTAAAGTTAACACATGGGGGAAAAAAATACAGAGATAATTTTCCTCATGTGTACACAATCTTGTGGTTATTTTGTTTTATGAAATCTTGTGGCACGAGATACTGTCCCCTAAATAATAATGTGGCCAGTGTCAGTATCCTTTATAATTTTCATATTTCATATCTACTTTAGCACCACTTAAAATCCATAAGAGAACAATTTCACTTTCACAATTTAGACTTTCACTTATTACAATAAAATGAAAAAGCAACCTTAGTTTAAAATTTCTCCTGAAACATAATTAGTTGTTGCATCTCTTGTAATTTTGCACTTAGTGTGTCAATGTGAAAGCCATGCAGCATGCACATGCCACATACTTTTAACATGAAGTAACTTGTATCATAAGAATCATAAGAATAATGTAACCACACCTCTGTTAATCATTCAGTGCACAACTTAACATTATTTTTTTTTATGAGAATATTGTGGTTTCAGATTAAACCGTGAGGCTAGATCTTCCAGAATTCCAGATGTCCAGATGTTGGATTATGTTTACATACACTTTGACAATCACTCCAAACCAATATGGTAAAAGTGCTGAGCCCTGTATTATTGTTAAGAGGGTATAAAGTATGTCAGAAAATGTACTGATCACCACTGGAAAGAACACAAACATGGCCTGTAAAGACCTCTTCTGCAGCTGTACCAAATCTCTCTCATCTTATGACCACCAAATCCACTCCCAGTACCACTGAAGAAACTGCTATTTGTTCAGCTTTGTTATTGAAGTGGTGTATAATCATTCATTTCCACACATAAAAAAGGAGAGACCAAATCTTGAAAGACATGCTAAAATGACATGTATGTGTACCTCATTCTAACCAGCAGGGAGCGCCAACAGCTCATAAACTCTTAGGGAGACTTGACCTAAACATTGACCTTCTGGTTTTCTAAGGTGACACAGTGAGGTTACTGAATATATAATGAGTGGAGCAAATTCATTTTCTATTTTGAAGTAATATATGACACAGAACATGTATTTTCCAACAAAATAATCAAATAGTATCATCTTTTTTTTTTTTTTTTTGTACAGGAAACCAGGAGGAGAGTGGTCAGTCAGAGGGGACAATCAGATCCAAGCCGGAAATTAAACAGCTTCACGCTCCATGATCTAGTGTGGAACAGGTGACAGGTGAGCTACTCTCTCATTTAGCAGGCCTGAGAACCACATTAAAAAAATAAATAAAAATCTGTCCACAATCACACATGAATTCAGTTGTCTCTTTTACCATTTTCATATCATCGTAATGTTTGCAATATGATTTTTCAACAATAAAAATGTTGTTAATTATCTAATGATATACTAACCCTGAATTGATCCTTGATTTACAGTTCTGGGGAAAAAAAAAAAAAAAGAGACCACTGCATTTTTTTCTGAAATCAGCATCTCTACATGTATTACAGCCATTCCATTCCAGCATCTGTTGAATTCCAACACAAACACAAAGCTGAGCTACTTCAGTTCTTGCACCAGGAGTGGAATAAAGTCACCCAAGAACAATGTGAAAGACTTGTGGAGAGCATGCAAAGACACATGAAAGCTGTGATTAAAAATAAGGGTTATTGCACCAAATATTGATTTCTGAACTTTTCTTAAGTGTAAACATTAGTATTATGTTGTTTTAAAAATGAATTTGATCTTGTTTCTTTGCATTGTTTGAGGTCTGAAAACATGTATCTTTTTTGTTATTTTGACAAGTTGTCATTTTCTGCAAATAAATGCTCTAAATGATAATATTTTTATATTTTTTAAGTAGTAAAATCATAAAAACTGATAATTTCTCTAATTCTCTTTTTTTTTTTTTCCAGAGCTGTATATGTATATCTAGATTAGGTACCATTTTCCACTAATAACTGGATTTATGAAACAAGCAAGTTATGGACCACCCAGCAGAAAAAGTTACTTAGTGCACCTTTAACATAGTCTAAATTGATTTAATCCCTGGCAGTTGTGGAGAGCTCAGTGAGCACTTTTCTTTGACATATTACACCCCCACACTGTGCTCTGCCTGTGTGCATGTACTACTGTATGGCTCGCATGTGTGTACATACATACATTCTGCTTATAGAGCCCTCTGACAGGAAGCTCCCACTGGCTTTCACTAAATTCCTCACATTACTCCTCTGGACTTGAGCTTATCGTTGGTGGTGTGATATCACTTGGCCCGTGACTGAACCAGCACGCTGTCTTCTTCCAGGACAAAACTGCCATTTTATATCCCTCGCATGGCTCGAGTGTAAATGTTGAAAAAAGGTGAAAGCGAGAGAGGTAGAGGTGAAATCAAATCCCTTTAGCAAACAGCAAAAAGGTCAGTGCTGACGCAGGCCAGGGAACAGGCAGCCCTCCCTCAAGACTATACTCTTAAGTGGTGAATTTCTATTTGTGGCGTTTTTACTTGTTTACCAATCGCCCAAATCCAAAACCAGGTAGACAGGCAAACAGACTGGAGGCTTTGGACAACTTCTTGTGTCATCATTAATTTCAACTACCTCCACTGTGCGCCACACCCACGAAATGTAAAGTGAGAGAAAATAACTTTGTCCAAATAAAATTGAATGAGTTAAATTGCTTACAATATCTCTTAACATCTGTTTTCTGTATTCGTAAATCTATGGATAGAACTGCATTCCCATGTCTTTTTGCAGTTTCACAGTGGAAGTTTCATAACCAACACCAGTGTGGCCATATAAATCCCACAACCAAATAAAAAAATCATTTTAGCTTTTCATTAAATAATAAATCTAGTTTCAAGGTCAACATACATAAGAACCATACACAGTGCGTGCCTTGTCCACACTCCACCATCTTGTTTCTATTTCTCTCCCTGAATACACATACACTTGACAGAAATTTGATGTTCTTTCGTCGCAGAGTCAAACAAAAACAAATGTCATATAGGCTATAGTGAATTTTGGTGTGTGAAGAGAGCTTTAATAAATAAGAGTTGTATTATTTCTTGCTTGGATTTGTCAAAAGAACCCAGGAAATGCCAAAGATGGGTAAAATTAGTACAATATAGTAAAGTCTTGCTGGGATTGTGTACAAAACTCTAAACTCATTGAATCACTAAACAAATATATTCATCATTATTATTTACTTTTGGTTACAGCTGCATCATTGGATTTAGAAGCAATTTTAACATTTTTAAAATCTAATTTCTTTAAATGAGGGTAAAATATGGGTGTTTAATATTGATAAAAATTATGATCTCGGGAGTATCACAGTAATAATATACATATGTGTTACAACTTGTATTGGTTGAGGTTTTTAGTATCAGACAAATGTGAATTAACTTTAAAATTACTCCAAAAGAACGCATTTGACATTCTTATTATCGATATATCCAATATTAAAATAGCATAGGATTTAGTTAAAACAACATTGAGATTATGAATATTTTGATGTAGTGACGAATACATTTGTCTGTCTGAGGCTGAGCAGCAGTATTGTATAAGAGATTGTCCACTAACCTCGAAAGATGATGGTTCGCTCACTTGATTGCATAATTGGGCGAGACACCTATGCCATGCCTCTTGTATTATGTGTAATTGAACGTGTTTTTTGTTTGTTTGTTGGGTTTGTTTGTTTTTATTAACGTATTGTCGCATAAGCATAGATCCACAAATGCAACTTTTTACCATTTCATCTCAGGGAAAGTGGAAAATTTTGCTGGGGATTTCTGGTGAAGGGACCAACAGGATAAATGTGTGAATCCTTTGGTCTGTGGGCTACAGTGACCCAATGCACCTCTATACCGGCCCAGGACGGCTCACTGTGGCTCACCAACAAAACAGGAGGGAGACACTGCAGCCAAACCTGCAGCTTGGATTAGGGAGTGTTTTTTGGTTGGTGGGATTGGTGGGTGGGTGGTGTGGAATTATGGTGAGGCCAAGATTTACTGTCCTTAAAAAGCTTCAAAAAGTCTAGTCCTGTGTGTGATAATGAGTTTCTGGAGTCCGTTCTCTGCAAGTTGAATTTCAGAGATTGATATTTGTCCTGTTATGGTTGAGGATTATGTAATTTATTTTATGATCAAAGGAGAAGTTCAATTTGTCAACTGGACAAAGTTTGTTTGGTTGAAAACGTTTCGCCGCTCATCCGAGAGGCTTCGTCAGCTCTGGTTATTGTACTGGTTAGACCCTGCTTATATCTAGCTGCCGGGAGGCGCGTCCTACAATGACAAAAGCTCTGAAAACGATCCCCCCTAATCTGTCTCTTTGTTTAGGGGGGATCGTTTTCAGAGCTTTTGTCATTGTAGGACGCGCCTCCCGGCAGCTAGATATAAGCAGGGTCTAACCAGTACAATAACCAGAGCTGACGAAGCCTCTCGGATGAGCGGCGAAACGTTTTCAACCAAACAAACTTTGTCCAGTTGACAAATTGAACTTCTCCTTTGATCATGGATTCTACCTGGACGACTGAGGGACTTTTCATGTAATTTATTTTAGTTATTGATCACTGAAGCTGACTAGTTTTACTCCTGGTCATACCCTTCATTTGACTGGATTCCAACAGCATTAGTTTGTAAATGTAATGGGTTCTGACCTGTTGTTCAGTTACCAGATTACAGAATATTTTCCTTTTTCTATCTTGAACATTTATTAATATGATACTTTGAATTGTTCATTAATTCGGTGGAGGTTGCTTCATACAAAGAGGATTTTACTTCTCCTGAAAATAAGAAATTTAACATTTTTAAAAAGTTAAAAGAGACAATTATGTCATGTTTTTCTGAATGTGTTAAAGGTGTAGCGGTTTGCCCAAAATCATAGAGAAACATGACAAAGATTAAAGTTATATTCTATTTGAAGTAGTGTTCAAAGTGGTAGTAGTTGTGCAGTAGTTGTAATAGCATAGTGGTAGTAATTCACACGCTAGGCAACCCACCTAACCCTAAATTAGCAGGGATAGGCTCCAGCTCATGTGACCTCTGACTTTTTACAGAAAATGTAAACATATTACTTAATGGTTTGTGCAATCACACTAATATTATCCCCTCTGTTTCCGGGTCTGGATTGTATCATGAGAAAGTCAACTAAAGCACTCGCAGTTAAAACTAGAAACCCTCGAAATGGTGAGATGATTACCATGTTTTCCCCACCAAAAACACAGCTGCAAACTATGCTAAAATAATAACAATTTCTAAATCTTTGAGCGCAGGAAATCTAACCGCACACTTAAAACACTAACACGCGGTTACATTACATTATCCTGTCCGCAGTGACTGTTGGCCCACATGCATGCTGTGTGTCCACCCAGGAGTTAACCACCCAGAGAACCAACTATAGGCCATGAGAATGATTGTTTAAGGCATATTTAGAGCGCTACACATCTACGTTAGGTGTTTTTACATTCAAACACGCAGTTACATGGCCAGCTGTATCCAGATTTTAAAACATATCTCAAAACCGTCGTAATTACTATGCCCAATTTGACAATTCAGTATTCCACTTGCCAATGTACACAATCAAAAAGGCTTTATTGCTAAAATTGGCACTGTGTTGTTAAAACCAGGGTTGACTATTTATTCAATTATTATAAAAAAGCTCTGCGCAGATTATGTTTTGGAAGCCTATCGTTTTACTTGGGGACCTTGGAGACGACATTTACAAGACTCAGTTTTAGATGCAAAAGGGTGACTAGGCTTGGTTTGGTTTGAAAGTAGATATTTGAAAGAGTTGAAAGTCCAAAATGGTAGATGTAGTTAGTGGTTTGCTGGTAAATGTGGATCAGAAAGGAGAGTCCACATTCTTCACTTCAGTGGGGGCCTCTTTTGAAGACGTTAAGTTCAGTGCATCAAGGTCATGGGGCCCAGATTCCAGGCATGGTTTATATAATGTATGCTGTGTATAGTAAGGAAATTAAGTTAGCTTGTGACTGGACACTGGTAGGTCTGGGATGGAATGGATTTATCATGTGAGATGTTCAAAGTTATGTAAATTACAGCACTCAACTAAATTAACTGACAGATTAAAAAAGTCAAGACAGTGGATAAAAAATGTTTGTTTTAGTTTTTTTCATGCTTCTCTTCTAACGTTACTCATATATGTTATTTATTTTATGGTCCAATACGGAATTGTATCACAGAAAGTTGTCTTGCTATTGTGGCTGATAACAAATATTTATTCCATAGAATACACATTATTTTGTCCTCTTTCTTATTCCATACATGTCCACTTTGCATTCCTTGAATTTCCTTCTGTTTCTTTCTGTGTAAACATACAGGTCTGGAAAAAATAAGAGACCACTGCAAAAGGTTTGTCTAGTGATCCAGGGGTTGGCGGTTCGAATCACGCTCTTGACGGGCTGACCGTGTGTGATCCCAGCTCCCAAAGATGAGCGCTGCCGTTGTGTCCTTAACCCCACCTTGCCCCCAGTGTCTGCGGACACTGGTTGCCCCCATGGCAGAAGATACATCAAGGCCTGTTTTGACGTGAGCCGTCCTCCTGTGGACCCACCACCCGCGGGAGGATTTTTGGGGGGCTGTTGCGTTGTGTTCTGGGCAGCAGATCTGCTTGGACTGCTGCTCCTGCGACCCATAAAATGGAAAGTGGAAGAATATGAATGAATGAATGAATGAATTGTTTAGAGCATTTATTTGCAGAAAATGACAAATGGTCAAAATAACAAAAAAAGATGTTTTCAGACCTCAAACAATGCAAAGAAACAAGATCAAATTCATTTTAAAACAACATAATACTAATGTTTACACTTAAGAAGAGTTCAGAAATCAATATTTGGTGCAATAACCCTTATTTTTAATCACAGCTTTCATGCATCTTGGCATGCTCTCCACAAGTCTTTCACACTGTTCTTGGGTGACTTTATTCCACTCCTGGTGCAAGAACTGAAGTAGCTCAGCTTTGTGTTTGTGTTGGAATTCAGACGGACGCTGGAATGGAATGGCTGTAATACATGTAGAGATGCTGATTTTTTTTTTTAAATGCAGTGGTCTCATATTTTTTTCCAGAGTTGTATATTGTTATTGTCCAATTAGGTCCATTTGATCTTCCTGTTGGAATATATGTTGTTATTCTAAAAGACCATTACAAAAATATCCATCATGAAGATGTTTTACTTACAATATTGTGACTATTACAATATTGTAAAATCCCTCATTGACAAGTTTGAAGACTAACCACAGTGGCAATTGAGTTTTAAAAAAGTTAACATACAGTCCTACATTGTAAAATTTTGTAAAATACATATAGCATACTAACACTATGGAAAGTATCTTGAAATGCAAGTGTATCTGTAACAGTGAGACATGACTGTCATAGAGCAGCATGACCCACAAGGCCAAAGTTTTACACTGTGTTACTTTTAAGAGCCACTTAACACTTTAATTTAGGCCCACTTTTCAACATACACAGACTTGACGTACTGGCTCACATAACTTTTATCTCTGCAGTCAATGTTTCACTTCCCGAACCATCCATTTGTTCTGCCCATATCTTACCTTAGCTCAGTAGTGGCAAGAAATGTGACATAAACTCGATGATTGGATCTAGACATTAGAATTTCAAAAACATAAAATATCACCACCTTCAGAAATTAGTTTCATCCTCGAAATTTACCAGCCTGCTCTATTAATTGTGGATCTAACTGCCTTTGCACCAGGCAAGACTATTCACTAGAGACAGACCAATAATCAGTAAGCCAATATTCACACTTTTTAGCAAATGAGTTATCGGCCTTAAATCTCCAGAACAGACTGATGTTTTGTTTTGGCCGACCTGCTGCCTAAAGAGTACACACAAAGCTTTATTTGAACACTTCAATGTAAATAGATAACTGCTCAAAATGTGACTATGTAGCCCTCTTGAAAGTTTGGGGTAAAAAGAGCTCTACATATCGGCCCCAAAATATCGGCAAAGCTCATCAGCCATCAGTTGCCCTGGATTCTAAACATTCTGTATCTGCACATAATTTATATTACATTTATTTAAGTTTAGGTATCACAGAGAATGCACTTGACTTCATTTAGTCAGTGTTTTTTTTACCCGCGCTCTCTTACCTTTACATTACTTAATAGACTCATGCACTTCTTCCTTTGTAACAGGCTTGTTTGGGTGGCCTTTTTCTTGGATGATTGTTTGCCAGGTCACAACAGCAGCCTGTTTGACGCCCAAAATGACTGACTTTAACAAGATAGCTGGGGGCTGCCAACTGTAAATGTACTATGAAGCCTTGTTTTGACAGAGGCTGATGCCGGGCTGACTGGCCGAGTGTTTGTGATTGTCAGATCAGCAGTTCACAGTGCTGCAGTGCCAATGGCCACCTCTGCAGCAAGACACTGTGAATTCTAACAGTGCGGCGATGCTTGGCTTTCATCTCCAAGAGACATGGTTCAAACCCAGCTCGTATAGATATGGTGTTACTACTGTAGACGTCATTCTGCCCCACACAGTTTATCTACTCAATCCAAGTTAAAACAATTTTCTAGATAAATGTAATGAGGACAGATATCATTTTCCCCAAGTTTATATTAGACTACAACACAAATTGTAGTTGTTAAACTACCACATAAGTAGATCATTAGTTTACATCTTGTTCATTGTTAACCGTCATTATAACCAGAAACACATTCATACTTCCTGTTCAAATGTTTAGAACTGAGAGTCCTAGATCTTCATAATGGCATTTTATCAGAGTTAACTGAAGAATAATTTAATCGTTTCCTTACATGTACAACATCTGTGTGTTTTTTTGTTTTTTGTTTTTATTTTGGTTCGCAAGTAAATTCAAATTAGTAGGAGGAGACAGGGGTAGGTGAAAAAGTGAAAACAAGAAGCACACAAGATGTGAATGCAGGACAATACAGGATTACTCCATCCATTTTCTTCCACTTTATCGGGGCCAGGTCGCGGAGGCAGCAGTCTGAGCAGGGAGGCCCAGACTTCCCTTCCATGCACACTTCTTCCAGCTCTTCCAGAGGGACCCCGAGGTGTTCCCAGGGGTCCTTCCAACATGTTCTGGGTCTTCCCCGGGGCCTCCTCCCGGTGGGGCATGCCTGGAACACCTCCCCAGGGAGGTGTCTAGAAGGCACCCGGAACAGATGCCTGAGCCACCTCAGCTGGCTCCTCTTGACTTGGAGGAGCAGCAGCTCTACTCTGAGCTCCTCCCGTGTGACAGAGCTCCTCACCCTTCCTCTAAAGGAGCGTCTAGCCACTCTGTGGAGGAAACTCATTTCAAACACTTGTATCTGTGATCTTGTCCTTTCAGTCATTACTCAAAGCTCATGACCATAGGTGAGGGTAGGAACATAGATTGACCAGTAAATTTGCTGGTAAATTTGCTGAGCTCTCTCTTCACCACAATGGTCCAATACAGCATCACCGCTGCTGAAGCTGCCCCGATCTGCCTGTCACTCTCACGCTCTGTCCTTCCCTTACTCGTGAACAAGATACTTAAACTCCTCCACTTGAGGCAAGGACTCTCCACCCACCTCAAGAGATTACTCAAACATGCACAAATCAATTATAAAATAACTGAGTAAACTAAAGAATAGGGTACATGGTTTAGTGTATATAATATGTCCCTTATAAATAGTGTTTTGTAAACTCCCAGTTAACTTAAACTTGAATAAAAATGTCTCTATATCGGTACAAAACGTGCATACAGCATATACTGTGGAGGTACAGGCACAGTTGTATATGGCTCCTTTGTGCATGAGGATGACTGACAGCGGCCCTTCAGCCTAGGCCCACCACATCTGTGCCTGTCCCGGTGCAGCAGAGGAAATGCATCCTGAGAAGTGAGAGATTGAAATCAACAAAACACAAGTTGGTCTTTGTCTGTGCTACTGCTGCCACAGCGAGTGGGCCCGGATGCTCACTGCCTGCTCAGAAATGAACCCTTCTAAAATAAGACAGGCTTCATATAGAGGATTAGAGCTCTTGGAAATCATGTGCATGGTTTTACAGATTTACAACAAGGTTTTTAAGTTTAATTCCTGAAATGCAAAATAATAAAGTGTCTGTACAGGGTATTATTATGGGCTCTGAGCCACAACACCTGAAAAACTAAAACATGGATCGTGCCAAATAAATAGCTTTGAGTTTAACTCTGACAATTCATCTGAAGTATAGTGCTGCCGCTTTATGCCAAGTACATGGTAAGATAAGATCTCCTTTTAAGATCCAAAAGAGGTAGTTTAGCTTCAATGCAATTTCTTTTAGAAAGAAATGTAGCTTGAATTTCCTAATTTGGAGCCAATGATGAAATGTTTCATTCCCAGGCCATAGATCTGATAACTGTATAGCAATCTTTGATGTGGAATCCCCAATGTAGTTAGTAGTTAGGTTTATAGATATTAAATGTGTTATGAAATAATAATAAACCCCCATGTACACAGGTATGAAAAAACCCAAAGATAAATATGTACATTCAAGTTTTTTAATTGTGATTGAACCATATACAACCCTGGCCAGCCAGGTCCACATTATTTATACAGTACACATAAGCTGGAAAATACAATATAAAAGAAAATGTCCATACAAAATATTTACAATCAAACACGGTTTATGTATAAATGTACTTTTTAGCAGGTAAAGTATAACATCATTCATTATTTACACTATATTACAAAAAATATACATAATTTCCTGCCTATTTCAACTTATAAAACCTAGAGGATTTGGGGTTGAAGAAGGGTAATGGTTTGAATGTTTCCTTTCGTTCTCCTAGAGCACTAATCATAGTACCAAATCCAGTTTTAAATTGGTATTTTAAAGTTGTAAGCAAGATAAACAAATGTTCTCAGATTTTTGAACCATATTGTATTTCAATTGATGGCTTATGTGTTTCATCGGATCATATTTTAGAGTTTTCAGATGACTGCAAACACTCGAAATGCTTTTCCGGTCGTGGGATTTAGAAGCCTGTCAAAAGAAACAGATCGTTATGAAGAAGCAGCAATGTTGGGTCAGTTTTTGATTATTTGATTTTTGATTTTGTCCATACGTTTCTGATGTGATGCCGTTCTGGTGACTGCCTTTGTACAGCCTCCTCCTGTCCACGGGCATCACATCCAGGTAACCCCCCGACTCATTCTGGATAACACCTGCATGGACTCCTGCTCGGCAAATACTAGATTTCTGAACATGACAAAATTATATTACAAATCAGGAAAGCAAAAACAGAAATGTAATTTTTTGTCATGCTTACGTCAGAGTAATATTTTGTTCCAATCACTCGAACTTGACTCTGATGAAGACAATTCCTAGGGCAGTATAACCTGGGAGAAAAAAATACAACAACAATACTTTCAGTCCTCTCTAAAACATAAAAATACAGAATCATGTAAATTACCTTGGACAATGTCTGACAGGTTTCTTGAAAGGGCAATATAGAGCAACGGTAGTGTCGCAGGTGACAGCCTTGACTGTGAGAAAGCAAAAATAGCACTGGAGTTTGTACATCAACAAATAAAAGAAAAACAAATAATTATTAATACCAACAAAAGAAAAGTACATAACACAGGGATGAAAGTGGCCAATCATGAAAAAAGCGGAAAGTCACGCCGCCCCCCCCCCCCCCCCCCCCGCTAGAAAATTTTTAATTTCTGAAATTTGGATTTCTATATGCTATATGTTAGCAATAAAGTAAAAATGTACATAAAAGTACAAAAAAAACACATTTTATTAACAGGTACTAGTAGTATATATTGGATTTGTTTTTGCTTTGCACTTCGTCTAATCAGAGGCATTGAGGAGGAGCTTATGCGCGCTGAAAGGCGCAGGTGAAAAAGCGAGGAGCGACGCGTTAAGTGAGGCACGGGCAGGTAGGATGAGGTACAGGATGTTTTATAAAGTTTAACCTGTGTACACACAATGGTACAGGCTGTTGTGAGAGCTGCGCTCACTCGCTCGGTCCGCGGCTCCAGACACGGGCTCGCGCCCGTGTTTAATACGAACAGTTTAATACGAAGTTTAATACGAGATACACGTACTTTTGTTCTGAATACGGGACAATTCTGTTTTTCAAGGGACGGCTGGCGACCCTAAACACAACTATACATATATATACACCCAAAATCTTTCTCAACGAATTTGCACAGATATATAAAAAAAAAAATAAAAAAAAATTACCCTCCGGCTGAAAAAAAAGCGGAGATCCGCTAAAAAACGGAACTCTTTCATCCCTGATAACAGTATGACCTACCTGGCACTTTCTCAACTTTAAATGAATTGGCACTTCTGTTCTTCCTGCAATTGAAATATAATATATAGTTACTGTATATATAACTTGAATATCTAAACTTGGAGCGCTTACATCTGAGAAACTGTAAACATACCCTATTGACTGAATACCATTCTTGTATGATTTATTGAAATGTGGTTTTCTGCCTAGTCTGCTCACATCCAGCCATCCTCCATCATTGTCAATGACTCCAGCATGTAGTCCTACTGCACATACACTGGATTGCTGCAAACAGGTATAATTCACTTATAATACATACATACAATACATACAAAAATGTAACTAATTAGTTTTTTTTACCATGTCGTAATATCCACTCCCAACAGCTTTACCAGGTCTGTCCAAGCAGCCAGGTGGACATTCATATCTGACAAGAGCATGCAGTGTTACTGTGTTTATTATGCGATAAACTTGGGCATAGGCCTTTTGTCTTTACTTTACCTGTTACAAGTGGTCCCTTTGCATTGATCTCTCAATTTTGTGTCACACTCCACCTGCTGACCTGTGGAGGAAAGAGCCCTTCAAAAATGTCCACTCAAAATGGCAGGCCATGAGATATAAAGTTGATGGGAGTGTTGCATGATGGGAGCAGTCCTTACTCATCTGCTCAGTGCTGACCACCTGGTTTTTCTGAGTGTTGTCATGACGAGGGGGGTCTGGGGACTGGGCCCGGGGCTCTGGATCTTGCTCTTGGACCGGATCTGGCTCAGGGTCAGGTTCAATATAGTTGGTTTCCTCAAGTTCTGGAGCAGGCCTTCTGTCAACACCACCATCTGGAAATATAATATAACAAAGAATAATAACTTTGTTATATTAAAAATATCAACATTTAGTTTACCATAGGTTTAGGTCTATTTTACCTTTGTAACAGAGGTTGTCCCTGCACCCCCCTGCATAGCTGGCTGGACATTGAGAGCAGGGAGATCCATATTTGTAAGGTGCATGGCCCCACCAATTGCCACTTTAAGATCAAAGTCAGAATCAAATCAATGTTGTCATTTCTGTAAACATTTTTGGATATTGCTCAAATAGTAAGAAGAACTCACGGTGGAGAATAGTTGCACACGAGGTAGACAGCTTTGGCCCAGATCATTCCCCACACATTCATGTTGTAACAAACATTGATGGCACAACCTATTCGATTACTAGTGGCCCACACCAACTGTAAAACAAAAAAAGTAGGATTAGATAGATTATTATGTGTTCTAGTTTAATAAACAAATTGCCAAATACATTTTTGTTTTTAATATATTGGCATAGTGAAAGTTGAAGCCTTTACCTGAGTGTAGTGTGTGCAGACTGGACCAGAGCACCTGAATGGACAGTGAGGGTTACACTCCTGGGCATAGGGGTAACTATAGTACCTCACCTCGTCATACCAGGCCTGCACATGGAAGGTTGGGGGACGGTCCCTGAAAAAAATATACAAAAGCTTTATTGTATCCTAACGTAGTATATCCAGTATAATATATATATAATCTACCTTCCCCAGTGTGCTCCAAGGTTTTGTCCTATTTGTGTCAACATGTGACTGGGGCCATGCTCCCATCGACAGGTGTGCGCCCAATGCTCTGCACTCCGCTCCAGATCATAATCCCAAACCTAAGGAACAAACAAAGAGAAATAGAATTTAGGCTTAGACCGTAAAGCATTTCTAATATAATTTAATTCATGCCACTTCTAACACAGATTACAATCGCATTATAAAAAACATAGACATATTTATTTATGTGGCAAATCCCTATGCTGAATTGGCTCCCACCTTCCAAGTACAGTATTTGAGTAAGATTTAGGTAGTACCCTGAATGACCTGCGTCTGACTAAAGTCTGTAGAATGGGTCAGTTTTTTTTTTCGCCCTCTAGATTAAGTGGCCTTTAATGGCTTAAATTGTTGCCCATTACATTTTTCTAATAGCCACACACCCTCATCCAGAAAACTAACTTTCACAATCTCTTTTGTAGCTAATGTACGCTAACCAAACTCAAATAAACATACTTGAGGTAACCTGAAACATGAACCTGCTCTTTAAGTGCTGCGGCCATGGACATGCCTTCTGCAAATTTAGCACACTATAGTCAAAACTGGGCCTCTCCTATTAAAAACACACATACATGAGAGAGAAATATCAGCATTGGTTTAGCTGGAGGCTTTGTGCAACTACTGGTTGTGGTGTTTCAAACTGTGTTTCCCATAAACTGTGGTCCTATTGCATAACTTAAAAAAGACCAAACGATATAATGTTTAAAGAGACTTTTTAACAATATTTCCGCCAATGATTCTGAACAATCTTCAATTAAATCTGATGTAAAATACTCCAGAACTGTATATATGTTGAAATCAGCATTTATGTAGCAAGAATTGTGTATAAGCAAAAATACAGCTATTACATAAAAATCCCAACACTAATAATGTAATGTTATTTCAAGCTTTATACCAATTTGATATAAATTCTTCCATATGCCTTGTTAAAGTAATAAAAAGTATTTGTAGGCACTAGGCAGTAGTAGAAAGTAGTAGCAGTGATGGTATATTTTAGGCGCTTTGTGCTTTTTGTATGAAAAGCGCTTTATAAATATTGTTTGATTGATTGATTGATTTTGTTGTGCAAAGTATCTGCTAGGAATTTGATTAATTATTTATTAATTTACCATATAAACAACTATGTATACAAAGAGTATCATGTATGTGTATTTATTGTGCAGGTCATTTGAGGTGTGCACATTCAATCCAGGGCGTTCTGAAAGACGTAACCTGGAGACACCTCAGATTTCCAGAGCCAAAAACAGCATGATTGAAGTAAAGTGCAAAATCTCCCTAGATTATTCTTAAAACAAATAGGTTATTGGGTGTCTCCTTTGCTAAAACACTATTCATAACATGTGCAGCTTGGCCGCACTGATAACTTTAAGGATAGTGAACTCCAAGGCCTGTATTTTCAAACAGCTGTGGCCAAGAGCACAGTGGCCAGCAAAGGACTTAAAGTATTTGTAAAGAACAGATGGAGTAAGATGAAAAGTAGTGCCCTTAAAAGGTTCAAACTGCTTTGTTTGACAACAGTTCACAGTTAAAGAATGACTCTGAGTGGTCCGGTATTTGTTTTGCTATTGTGACTGAGGACAAAATATCGGCATCAAGTCTAAATTGTCAGTATTGGCCTGAAACGCACACTTGAAATTTGGGGAAATCCTCTGATATCACAAATAACCGCTATACCATCCTTAGCCATAGGTGCAGACTGACAAAAATACTACTGTCTGTCTGCTGAACGCACCTCTAAATCATCTGTTTTTTGTATGCAGAGGTCATAAGGCATGCATGACCTTAGCCTGTTTTAATCTTCTATGGTGAACCTGCTACATTATAATTGAGATAAATCAAAAATAATTAGTTCTTCTTAGACCAGCATATAAAGCTGTTGTGTGTCAGAGTCTATAAGATATTGTTTGTCAAAATAGCATCTTTGTCCTTTCATTTGACCCATCCTTCAAAGTCGCTGGGGAACTCTGTCAAGAGCAGTGGGTGCCACAGTGCAACAACTGGGGACCCAACTTAAGATCTTGAGATCTTGGTCAGGACTATTTTAGCTGAAAGATTTGATCTATCATTCATGTTTTGGGTTGATGAGGGAAAACTGAGTTCCCAGAGGAAACCCACCTAGACATCCACAAACCTGAGGCGAAAGTGCTACTCAGCCTCCATGTCTCATAATTATTACCACAAAGGAACAGTATATTATGGACCTCTTTCTTTCTAGTAACCAGTTTCCTTTCTGGTTTTGTAATCAAGATTTAGGTCTATAAAGAAAATCTCCTGGACTGATTTGTTCATTTTCAGTATGACACCAAAATCCAGTCTTTATTTTTGAAAAGGCACAGAAATAAAGCAGCAAAACCTTCTGTATAGTCTAAAGAGGGTGCATGTCATTATGGGTTGTTTCTGAGCTGTATGGTGTGGGGTTTAGAGGAGATCAGAACACGCAGGCAGAGAAGCTTTTGTTTAAACTTCTGGAGTTAGGTATAGACACTATATCTTGAAAATATTCTGGCCCCATCACTTCTCAGTGTTACCACATAATTATCATCAGTAGTAGTATCCATTGCTAAAGAAACAGAGGATTAGTGCAGGCATGCATTTACACTCCTATACACCACACTTGTTGAGGCTGCTCATGTTTGAAATAGATTCACCACTGTGGCACCCAAAATGAGATGCGCAGAGGATCAAATAAAGCACAACACTGGACTGTGCCAGGCATTTTGAGTGTGCTTGGCTGGATGGGGAGCTGGAGGGTGGTTGAGGGTGGCGATGAAGAAAAGAAAAAGAAAAAGCCATGGGAGAGAAGAGATGTAGAGTGATGGGGTGGGGAGGAAGTGAGGGAGGAGTGGTAGTTGAGGTAAAGGGCAGGATGCGGCAGGGGTGTGAGCTGGATAAGGACCAGGGTTAATGAGGACGGGCCAGAGGAGTTACAGCACCATAGGTTTTTCTCCTTATTTTTAGACTGAAAAACTTTTTTAAGTTTTTCAGTCTTTTAGTCTTCAGTTTTTAGACTTTTTTAAACACAAAACAACTCAAACTTCTTAAATTAAATACTGGTGGTGACAAGAGTCATTCTACTTTTAATTACTAAATGCAGACCAATACATTTACATTATCTTCATGTGGTTATGAACTTACAGCTTGATTGGTTTGCCTGTTCTTACCATATACTCCATATTGGATGCCGGAGGATGCACTTGGCCACGCAGCTTGTTGTGCAGGTCCAGTATAAGGTGCATGTCTCCTTCAGTGATGGCTCTCTTTCCTCTTGAGCGAGCCCTCCACCACTCCTCATCCTTATCCCAGTACTTGTCCAGAATAGACTCCAGCCGTGTATTGTTAGTAAGGACCATAGACATGACTGTGTGGCTCAAACACAAGAGCAAACTGGCCACTCCAATCCAGCCCTCAAAGAGAAAAGTCATTGTCAAGACCTGCTGGTGCTGATGTTGTAGGCTTGTCTGAAAAAGGATAAAACATGTTACTACTATTTCTGTGTTACATAGAGCGATGGCCAATGCCTTATACTTTTTTATTCATTAAAACATATGGTCGTTTGTGCTTCCATGTCATAATGTATATTCTGAATGATGTTCGGGCCACAAGTGAGCGACTAGCCAATTCAATACTGCTCAGCTCAGTTGCGCATGCGTCAAATAATGCGATTGCTATCGATTTCTAATATTATAAATAATAATAGCATTAAAATCAGATAACCTACAACACATGTTATCTGTAGGCTATATACTTACTGTGAAAATCCTTGAGATCGATATCCAATTGAACACTCCAAAAAGTTATTTTGAAAAGATTAAAGCCTCTGAAAGGATATTATTCCGTCCATCACTTAAAACAAACTAAGTAACCGTTTGCACATACGTCCCCCCAGGTAAACTGCTGAATTCCTCAAGTCGCCTGTTGCGCTGTAAGTTGCACATGGGACAGGACCTGCGGCTCATTTGCGTTTATATGCCAAAATTGCGCTTAGCAACGGGCAGAGCACCGAGCCACGCCTCCACGTGGTTCACGCGCAATTTTACGCACCCACATAGGAGAGGATGAGGTGCAGGGGACAGGGGACGTGACGTGAGAAGACACTTTAATTGTGGCAGCTACATTTAAATTCTATTAAATTGTGCCTATTACGTGACTAATAACCAAATCTAACCTACTAATAATCTACTTTTCTAACATTACATCATCTGTTCTTGAAGGATAGGCCCATAACTGCATTTTTATATTTATTATACGTCAATTAGACCTTCATTCGTAATTATAGAATCTTTGTCATAATAACCTTTTTCCCCATTAGGCTATTTAAACATACAACGACAACTTGCAACTGTTTCCAATAATTTACCCAAAGTGCTACTGCCTCCCTCTGGTAAGAAACCGGACTGCGTCTGTCAGGGCCAGATGGAATAAAGAAGAAGTGACTTTATTGATCTCACACAGGAGAAAGTCTTCTCTGCATTTAACCCATCCTGTTATTAGGAGCAGTGGGCTGCACATTACTGCGCCCGGGGACCATCTCCATGATCTTCTTGCTTCAGTTTGGTCAGGACCTAAGCTGGAGCATTTTACCTATGGTGCATGTTTTGGGTTGATGGGGGAAACCGGAGTGCCCGGAGGAAACCCGCCCAGACACGGGGAGAACATGCGAACTCCACACAGAAAGGTGACCCAGGGATCGATAAAAGGTTACTCAAAATGTTTGCTACAAAGTAAACTTAAAATAAAGCACTGAACATGATGTTTTTGAAAAGAAAATACAAGTGGAACATTTTCTTTATTGGTTCCACTGAATTAACTTCCATGCTATTATAATTTACTCAGTTAATGAGTAAATTATTTTCTTCTTAAATTGGGGACTTGCTTTTCATTTATTATCTTTAAGAAACCTGATACATTATATGTTGTTGGTATGAACATTAGTTTGCCCATTTGCTTAATCTGTTCACTAATAATTAACTTTCAGTCAGGTGACCACTGACCAGGCTGTTCTCGGTGAAGTTTTCTGCATTTTTGCGAAACAGAGCAAACACGTCAGGATGGGAAACCTGCACTGCCTCTCACAGGAGGTCTCTCTCCTTGCTTCCTTTGCTCGAGACATTTGTCCTTCTCCAAACTACCAAATGACTGATCATGTTCAGGATTTCCTCTCACTTAATTCATCCATATATCTCAACACCAAATGCCACCGTCCAGTCCAGTGAGGACTTCTCCCAGAACCTGAGGTGCATCTTTGGGCAAGAGGGGAGAGTGTCTTATGGAGGGTGGGAGCGGTCAGTCTTTCCACAGGTATAAAAGATGTATTGATTATGTAAAAGTTCAAGACTCCATGCACAGCTTCCAAGTGCTGGTAACAGCAGGAACATTGAATACACACACACACACACACACACTCGCTTGACTTTATTCTGATTCCTTTATTAGTCTTAGAGCGAAGAACGCGTTATAGCCCAATAAAGCCCAATAAAGGAATAAAAATAAAGTCAAGCAAGTGTACAGTAAACTTCTTTTTTTTTGATGTATTGATTATGTTTTGATCTAATTATCTGTAAATAATAAAAGCAATGAAAAGGGAACTTTTTCTGTCACTGGGTGATTAAAATACAACTATATCTTGAATATTTGTCTGTATGCATCAAGCTGACATATAATCAAAAATAAAAAGTTTGCTTTTCTTAACCAGCTGATTAATGCAGTACTAAATGTTAATTTACTGTATTGATTCATCCTACGTCCTTGTACTTTACTGTTTACTTTAACAGTACAGCCAAATCAAACAGGGTCAGATACATAAAACAGCTTTATTTCCAGTTACATACAGTAGTGCAGCAATGGGGAACATGCACTGTTCTGCTCAGGACGCAGCACAACTCGCTGCTGTGGCTCGAGACATCTGTCCATTTCCAAACTACTATCACAATCCTCAGTACCTCAGCCTGCTGTCCGTCAACTCCTCCCTTCAGCTGCAGGAGCACTACACCTCCGTCCAGTCCTCTCTGAGTCCCAAACAGCTGGAGGATTTCACCCAGAGCCTGAGGAGCACCTTTGGGCGACAGGGGAGAGTGTCGTATGGAGGGGTGGGAGTGGTTGCTCTTTCTTTGGCCATTCTGTTTGACACTGTGGCCCGACAAGTGAAGGGAGAGTATGTGTCCGATCAAGAGCCCATCCCGGGACTGTTCTTCAGAGACTTCAGAGGGTACTACCCACCTCCAGTCTACACCATCAGCAAGTATCTGAGACTGGTGCCACATATAGCCAACAATCCCAACAGGATGAGACAGGAGACTGAGAGGTATAGCTTCTGTTAAGAACAACCCAACAGATCAGAATATTATCCTTAAAGTGCTACCCAAGTAACAATGGAACTATTGAAGTCTCATTAGACATGGAGTTTACTATTTAGATTTTTGTGGTTGAGAAAGACCATTTATAAAAAGACCTATTAGTCCTATATACAGTTCACATTACAGAATATCTGTCTATAACAGTTTTTGAATAGTGGAAATACATTGGGTTTGTATCTCAATACATTATGTTATGAAGTAAGGCTATATTGATGTGCATTTATTATTGCAGTAGCCTATTTGATATTGGAATAATCCCAGAGTCCTTTCAAAGACTTGTTATAGCCCTGATTTGTTCAACAGATTTTCTAACAAAAAACAAAAGGCAAAAAACAGGTGGCTATAGGACTATGTTATATAAGAGAAAATGCATTTTATTAACTGTTTTACTATAGAAAAAATGACAACTTTACCCTTCCTAGGTCTTGCATCTTTTAAAAATAATGTTATCTAAAAATATCATGTCTAACTGTATAGGCACATACTACATTATTTCTCTTCTCTGCACCAAGGTATATACGGAAGCTAAAATCTGCACCTTCAATTGACGAAGACTCCTCTGTAAAGAATGAAGACATTACAGAATTGAACTTGTGGAAGTGTCAAATTGTAGGACAGAGCATGAAAATGCACCTAAAGCGTATCTCCAATGAAACACTGAGAGACACGTCCAGCAGAAGTGAAGACATAAACCGAAAATTCATTTTTAATCTCAACTGTGACCCCAAGGAGGCGAGTGAAAGATTTTTGGCAGAACTAGATACTTATGATAACCGCACCAAAGAGGCATTCAAGAGCTGCAAGCCAGACAGTGAAAACCAGATGTACACTACTGTGATTGAGAACATTGCGATGATGAACTGGGTAGACATCATAACCTTGCCCTTATTTAAGTCTAGAATTGAATTGAATTTTTTGCTCAATCAAACAGAATATTTTGATCTGAAGGCGCTTGCACTGGGGAAATGGATCTAAAATGTGTTGGTTGTTTCACATATGTTTATTGAAAATGTGAAATTGTAGAGCTATATTTCTATCATTTATTTTAATTAATTCAGATAAAGTAATGCTGTATGTTTCTAAATAAAATACTACAACTACTTCTCTAGTGTAGATATGTTTCCACATCTGGATGGGGAGCTGGAGGGTGGTTGAGGGTGGCGATGAAGAAAAGAAAAAGAAAAAGCCATGGGAGAGAAGAGATGTAGAGTGATGAGGTGGGGAGGAAGTGAGGGAGGAGTGGTAGTTGAGGTAAAGGGCAGGATGCGGCAGGGGTGTGAGCTGGATAAGGACCAGGGTTAATGAGGACGGGCCAGAGGAGTTAGAGCACCATAGGTTTTTCTCCTTATTTTTAGACTGAAAACCTTTTTTTTTTTTAAACACAAAACAACTCAAACTTCTTAAATTAAATACCGGTGGTGACAAGAGTCATTCTACTTTTAATCACTAAATGCAGACCAATACATTTACATTATCTTCATGTGGTTATGAACTTACAGCTTGATTGGTTTGCCTGTTCTTACCATATACTCCATATTGGATGCCGGAGGATGCACTTGGCCACGCAGCTTGTTGTGCAGGTCCAGTATAAGGTGCATGTCTCCTTCAGTGATGGCTCTCTTTCCTCTTGAGCGAGCCCTCCACCACTCCTCATCCTTATCCCAGTACTTGTCCAGAATAGACTCCAGCCGTGTATTGTTAGTAAGGACCATAGACATGACTGTGTGGCTCAAACACAAGAGCAAACTGGCCACTCCAATCCAGCCCTCAAAGAGAAAAGTCATTGTCAAGACCTGCTGGTGCTGATGTTGTAGGCTTGTCTGAAAAAGGATAAAACATGTTACTACTATTTCTGTGTTACATAGAGCGATGGCCAATGCCTTATACTTTTTTATTCATTAAAACATATGGTCGTTTGTGCTTCCATGTCATAATGTATATTCTGAATGATGTTCGGGCCACAAGTGAGCGACTAGCCAATTCAATACTGCTCAGCTCAGTTGCGCATGCGTCAAATAATGCGATTGCTATCGATTTCTAATATTATAAATAATATAAGTGCAATAGACTGCATTAAAATCAGATAACCTACAACACAGGTTATCTGTAGGCTATATACTTACTGTGAAAATCCTTGAGATCGATATCCAATTGAACACTCCTAAAAGTTATTTTGGAAAGATTAAAGCCTCTGAAAGGATATTATTCCGTCCATCACTTAAAACAAACTAAGTAACCGTTTGCACATACGTCCCCCCAGGTAAACTGCTGAATTCCTCAAGTCGCCTGTTGCGCTGTAAGTTGCACATGGGACAGGACTGCGGCTCATTTGCGTTTATATGCCAAAATTGCGCTTAGCAACGGGCAGAGCACCGAGCCACGCCTCCACGTGGTTCACGCGCAATTTTACGCACCCACATAGGAGAGGATGAGGTGCAGGGGACAGGGGACGTGACGTGAGAAGACGCTTTAATTGTGGCAGCTACATTTAAAGTCTATTAAATTGTGCCTATTACGTGACTAATAACCAAATCTAACCTACTAATAATCTACTTTTCTAACATTACATCATCTGTTATTGAAGGATAGGCCCATAACTGCATTTTTATGTTTATTATACGTCAATTAGACCTTCATTCGTAATTATAGAATCTTTGTCATAATAACCTTTTTCCCCATTAGCCTATTTAAACATACAACGACAACTTGCAACTGTTTCCAATAATTTACCCAAAGTGCTACTGCCTCCCTCTGGTAAGAAACCGGACTGCGTCTGTCAGGGCCAGATGGAATAAAGAAGTGACTTTATTGATCTCACACAGGAGAAAGTCTTCTCTGCATTTAACCCATCCTGTTATTAGGAGCAGTGGGCTGCACATTACTGCGCCCGGGGAACATCTCCATGATCTTCTTGCTTCAGTTTGGTCAGGACCTAAGCTGGAACATTTTACCTATGGTGCATGTTTTGGGTTGATGGGGGAAACCGGAGTGCCCGGAGGAAACCCACCCAGACACGGGAAGAACATGCAAACTCCACACAGAAAGGCGACCCAGGGATCGATAAAAGGTTACTCAAAATGTTTGCTACAAAGTAAACTTAAAATAAAGCACTGAACATGATGTTTTTGAAAAGAAAATACAAGTGGAACATTTTCTTTATTGGTTCCACTGAATTAACTTCTATGCTATGATAATTTACTCAATTAATGAGTAAATTATTTTCTTCTTAAATTGGGGACTTGCTTTTCATTTATTATCTTTAAGAAACCTGATACATTATATGTTGTTGGTATGAACATTAGTTTGCCCATTTGCTTAATCTGTTCACTAATAATTAACTTTCAGTCAGGTGACCACTGACAAGGCTGTTCTCGGTGAAGTTTTCTGCATTTTTGCGAAACAGAGCAAACACATCAGGATGGGAAACCTGCACTGCCTCTCTCAGGAGGTCTCTCTCCTTGCTTCCTTTGCTCGAGACATTTGTCCTTCTCCAAACTACCAAATGACTGATGATGTTCAGGATTTCCTCTCACTTAATTCATCCATATATCTCAACACCAAATGCCACCGTCCAGTCCAGTGAGGACTTCTCCCAGAACCTGAGGTGCATCTTTGGGCAAGAGGGGAGAGTGTCTTATGGAGGGTGGGAGCAGTCAGTCTTTCCACAGGTATAAAAGATGTATTGATTATGTAAAAGTTCAAGACTCCATGCACAGCTTCCTGCTGGTAACAGCAGGAACAGGAAAAAGAAGTTTACCGCACACTCGCTTGACTTTATTCTTATTCCTTTATTAGTCTTAGAGCGAAGAACGCGTTATAGCCCAATAAAGCCCAATAAAGGAATAAAAATAAAGTCAAGCAAGTGTACAGTAAACTTCTTTTTTTTGATGTATTGATTATGTTTTGATCGAATTATCTGTAAATAATAAAAGCAATGAAAAGGGAACTTTTTCTGTCACTGGGTGATTAAAATACACCTATATCTTGAATATTTGTCTGTATGCATCAAGCTGACATATCATATAATCAAAAATAAAAAGTTTGCTTTTCCTAACCAGCTGATTAATGCAATACTAAATGTTAATTTACTGTATTGATTCATCCTACGTCCTTGTACTTTACTGTTTACTTTAACAGTACAGCCAAAACAAACAGGGTCAGATACATAAAACAGCTTTACTTCCAGTTACATACAGTAGTGCAGCAATGGGGAACATGCACTGTTCTGCTCAGGACGCAGCACAACTCGCTGCTGTGGCTCGAGACATCTGTCCATTTCCAAACTACTATCACAATCCTCAGTACCTCAGCCTGCTGTCCGTCAACTCCTCCCTTCAGCTGCAGGAGCACTACACCTCCGTCCAGTCCTCTCTGAGTCCCAAACAGCTGGAGGATTTCACCCAGAGCCTGAGGAGCACCTTTGGGCGACAGGGGAGAGTGTCATATGGAGGGGTGGGAGTGGTTGCTCTTTCTTTGGCCATTCTGTTTGACACTGTGGCCCGACAAGTGAAGGGAGAGTATGTGTCCGATCAAGAGCCCATCCCGGGACTGTTCTTCAGAGACTTCAGAGGGTACTACCCACCTCCAGTCTACACCATCAGCAAGTATCTGAGACTGGTGCCACATATAGCCAACAATCCCAACAGGATGAGACAGGAGACTGAGAGGTATAGCTTCTGTTAAGAACAACCCAACAGATCAGAATATTATCCTTAAAGTGCTACCCAAGTAACAATGGAACTATTGAAGTCTCATTAGACATGGAGTTTACTATTTAGATTTTTGTGGTTGAGAAAGACCATTTATAAAAAGACCTATTAGTCCTATATACAGTTCACATTACAGAATATCTGTCTATAACAGTTTTTGAATAGTGGAAATACATTGGGTTTGTATCTCAATACATTATGTTATGAAGTAAGGCTATATTGATGTGCATTTATTATTGCAGTAGCCTATTTGATATTGGAATAATCCCAGAGTCCTTTCAAAGACTTGTTATAGCCCTGATTTGTTCAACAGATTTTCTAACAAAAAACAAAAGGCAAAAAACAGGTGGCTATAGGACTATGTTATATAAGAGAAAATGCATTTTATTAACTGTTTTACTATAGAAAAAATGACAACTTTACCCTTCCTAGGTCTTGCATCTTTTAAAAATAATGTTATCTAAAAATATCATATCTAACTGTATAGGCACATACTACATTATTTCTCTTCTCTGCACCAAGGTATATACGGAAGCTAAAATCTGCACCTTCAATTGACGAAGACTCCTCTGTAAAGAATGAAGACATTACAGAATTGAACTTGTGGAAGTGTCAAATTGTAGGACAGAGCATGAAAATGCACCTAAAGCGTATCTCCAATGAAACACTGAGAGACACGTCTAGCAGAAGTGAAGACATAAACCGAAAATTCATTTTTAATCTCAACTGTGACCCCAAGGAGGCGAGTGAAAGATTTTTGGCAGAACTAGATACTTATGATAACCGCACCAAAGAGGCATTCAAGAGCTGCAAGCCAGACAGTGAAAACCAGATGTACACTACTGTGATTGAGAACATTGCGATGATGAACTGGGTAGACATCATAACCTTGCCCTTATTTAAGTCTAGAATTGAATTTAATTTTTTGCTCAATCAAACAGAAGATTTTGATCTGAAGGCGCTTGCACTGGGGAAATGGATCTAAAATGTGTTGGTTGTTTCACATATGTTTATTGAAAATGTGAAATTGTAGAGCTATATTTCTATCATTTATTTTCATTAATTCAGATAAAGTAATGCTGTATGTTTCTAAATAAAATACTACAACTACTTCTCTAGTGTAGATGTGTTTCCACAGATGTGATGTGCCACTCTGCACAGATAAGGGCTTAACTTAACCCTTACATGGTACCCCAAAACACTAACATTAAGGGCATTTCTTCACAAAGTGTTTTGTTTTTAATAAGACAATGGGTTATGAACAACACCATAACACCCTGTAAAATAAGAGCATGTTTGTCTTGATCTGCATGCAGCTTCTTTACATATGGCTACATTATTAGGCTAAAAAAACGATTTCCCTTGTGGATCAATAAAGTTTGTCTAAGTCTATTTCAATATCAATCAGACAAAAAATATGCCTGTAAATTGGCAGGTAGTTTAGTGGCAGGTAGTTTTTTTTTTTATGTTTAGTGGCAGGTAGTTTTTTGTCCATGGCATATCTATCAATGTATAAGTTAACTTTTAAATGATTTTCACTTAATGTTGACATTTTTGTAAGGGGTGTCAAATGTGACGCCATGGTTCGCTTTTCCAACGTGCGCATGCTTCAGTTTCAATCTGCGTTACTGCATGGATGGAGATCTTATGAGAGGATTAATGCCGAATAAAGGTGGGGCAAAAATGTGAAGGTTTGTGTCGGATGGCTCTGTAATCCTAATCCTTTCGGGAGACGAACAAGGCAAAAAAGATTCTTCATTTGAACTTCACGAGCACCTCATGGACAAAAATTATTTTTCCTCTCAAGCCAAGAACGAATTAAATGGCAATATCTGATCAGTGGGACAGAAATGGTGCGCAAACTTCTGCTGTCAATCAGTAAGTTTAACTTTGGAAAGCTTTTGTGATGTGAATTGTATTCTAGTTTTAAGATTATTTCCACCACAAATAGAAACTCAAAATAAAGTATATTATCTTCTTTAGTCATAGCAGCAAGTTTCATCTTGCCAGAATTGTGTGGTTCCACAGCAACTAAGAAGAAATCTCAAGGTAAGCATTACAGAAAATTAAAAAAAATTAAAATGTAAATGAATGTGTGTAAATGAATGTAATAATAATAACAACTAGTACCATGAATACTCTACATATTGATGTTGAAAAGGAATATAAGTTGATGTATTTTCTAATATAACCTTCTCTCCAGTGAAAAACAACTCAGGTGTGACCCCCGCCGGACAGTGTGGCACATGGGTAAAGGAGCCGGATGGAGGCTACTTCACATCCCCAAACTACCCCGAGAAATACCCTCCAGATCGGGAGTGTGTTTACATAATAGAGGGTATGTGATTTGATACAGCTGCAACAAGATTTTTTTTTATGAGTAACATTTTTGTTTATTTGTTTACCATGAATGATTGTCTCCTTAGCTGCCCCACGTCAGTGCATAGACTTGTTCTTTGATGAGAAGTATTCCATTGAGCCGTCATGGGAGTGCAAATTTGACCACATCGAGGTGCGAGATGGACCCTTTGTTTTTTCACCTATCATTGGCCGTTACTGCGGGCAGGAGAGTCCCACCTTTGTCCGCTCCAGTGGGAGGTACCTGTACATCAAGTTTGTCGCCGACGGTGAACTCGAGGCAATTGGGTTTTCTGCACGTTACAATTTTACTCACGGTTAGTGCCTGAAAAAAGCATACCACTTAGAGATTGGTACAAATAGTGCTTTGTTTTAAATCCAATCCAAGTTACTGTTTAAAGACTGTCTGCATTTAGTAACTTTTGGTTTGTAATGTTTTATATTTTATTACTGTTACTGCAGCATTAGGGGAATCCACATGCCTCTTACTTCGTCCCTATGCGTGTGTTTAAGATTACAGAAAGTCCTGAACAGGGCAGCAAGACAGAAAGGAGGGCAGCTCTCTCCCCTTAAAGCCACAACACACACACACACACACACACACACACACACACACACACACACACACACACACACACACACACAGATAGATACAAGACTTAATGAAAGCTTGTCTTCAGGGGAATGCAGCTTGTCACTAAAGGCTTACGGGAGTTCGAGGCAGAGACTTTATGACCACCAGATTTTATTATAAGACAACTTCACTGAAGATTAATCTGCATCTCATGTCTAGATTACCACTGATTTCTACTTCCGCGAGACTTTCTTCTAATGTACAACCTTGTAAAAATACATGAAAACTAAAACTGTTTTATTTTTGATAAAACATCTTAAATCCCAAATAGTATTTAAAAAAGGACAGTCCCCTGTACAATTTGTTTTATCGCATATCAAATTGAAAATCAGGCTGTGTCAAGTCACAAGTGAAAATGAGGGTGTTTTTAGCAAATGCCTAACTTGCTGTTTACATCCATTTATAACCAATCACAGACCTCTTAAAAGCTATTTGGATATTAATCACTCGCTTAAAAAAATCAAGAGTATTAGAAAGAATGTCTCAGTATTTTCTAACTTTGTTCAAATTTGAATCTAAAATCTTTTACATTAATGCCTAAGATGACCTTGGCTGATGGTCACAATATCAATTGTTAAAATCTCATATTTACCACCAGGTTGTCTATGGTTCGGGAAGACTAATCCCAGACTAATCTGCAATAATCCAAGTAGAATAATCTGCACAAAGGGTTTCCACTCAATTTTTCAATCCTTGGTTAAGTGTTATAAAGTCTGGTTAGCTCTCAGGGAAATTTAAAATAGGGCAGATTGACTGAATGTACAGTACATTATGTAAGCCTTGAACAGCTGCTTTCATCTTGCATGGCAATATGTCTCTTTAATAATGTTATTTCTATTCTGTTGATTTTTTTTTTAGGTAAAATATTTTGGCAAAAAGGCAAAAGGCTACATATTTATTCAGATACAACTAGAGAGATAATTTTTTACTATTTTATTCATGTGTCTCTAGTACTTTACTTTGTTGTGAGATATTGTGTATTTTCTGTTTTAATACAGAATTTGAATGTGAATATTTGAAATGTATGTTTGTTTCTTTTTATTTAGATCCAGAGTTTACAGAACTGGGCTCACTGCCATCATTACCATGTAAGTATGCATGCCACTTTTCCTTCATTATAAACAGGCACTATATGTATATGTACATGTATTTAATTTTTTTCAGTTTGTGAATTTGAAATGAATGGCCCTGAAGGATTTGTGGAGTCTCATCAAATCACTAGAGATAACCAAGCCTTGCAAACTGAAGCTGTGGACTGTCGGTGGTACATAAGGGCACCACCAAAATCAAAGGTCTGATGAAAATGACTTATATTCCTTGTAATAATTTTATTGTTAAAGCATTTATTTTGTACAATTTCTCTCTGTATTCTGTACAGATTTACATGCGGTTCCTGGAGTATGAGATGCACAATTCAAACGAATGCAAGCGTAATTTTGTTGCGATCTATGATGGCAGCAGTTCTGTCGAGCACTTAAAGAATAAATTCTGCTCCACGGTGGCCAATGATGTCATGTTGGAGTCACCTCTTGGTGTGGTCCGTCTCTGGGCAGATGAGGGAAGTCGAAAGAGCAAGTTCAGAATTTTGTTTACAACTTTTCATGCACGTGAGCTATTCTTTCTCCTGCATTAGATTTGTTCAACTCAACTTTTTGTATTTGAAGTACATCTTTATCTCTATCTATTTTTAGCTCCTTGTGATGATGACACTTTCTTCTGCCATAGTAATATGTGCATCAACCACACACTAGTCTGTAATGGTGTCCAAAACTGTGTCTACCCCTGGGATGAGAACCACTGTAAAGGTATAATGGCTCAGAAACTCCAAACAAACTATAATACATTTATCAAACTTGACTCTTGCATCTCTTTGTTAGAAAAGAGGAAACCAAGTATTCTTGACTCACTGGATAATACCAATCTAACCATCATTGGAGTGACCTGTGGTTTAGTTGTCATCCTGCTCGTGATATCCGTCATTATTCAGATCAAACAGCCAAGGAAGAAATACATAATACGCAGGTATGTTTAATCTCTTACTTGTTATAGTTAGTTAACCATTATCCACGTGGCGGCATGGTGTGTGTAAGTAAGTAAGTAAGTAAGTAAATTTTATTTATATAGCACATTTAAAAACAGTGAAAACTGGCCAAAGTGTTGTACAATGTCAAAAAACTAAAATTAAATAATAAATAATTCGGGAGCATAAAATACATAAGAACATTTGACATGGCACAACAAGTATACATAAGATGAAATAAAAGACAGGATA
Organism: Paratrypauchen microcephalus; assembly: GCA_036785185.1. Classification (NCBI taxonomy): domain Eukaryota; kingdom Metazoa; phylum Chordata; class Actinopteri; order Gobiiformes; family Gobiidae; genus Paratrypauchen; species Paratrypauchen microcephalus. Next base: position 7,699,330 of record JAVJIX010000032.1, read on the forward strand.
AAAGATAGAGATAAAAAAAGAGCTAAGAGGCAAAGGCCACAGTGTACAAATTAGTTTTTAGTTTGGATTTAAAAGTGGTGATTGTTGGAGCAGATCTGATGTCAGCAGGTAGATTGTTCCAGAGACGTGGAGCTGCCACAGCAAAAGCACGGTCCCCTTTGTGCTTGAGGCGGGAACAGGCAACACAAAGGAGACCTTTGTCGGCAGATCTGAGGGACCTGGGTGCAGATTAATGTTGCAGCATGTCGGAGATGTACTTGGGGGTCTGGCCATGAAAGGACTTAAAAACCAAAAGAAGTATTTTAAATTGGATTCTGAAACAAATGGGAAGCCAGTGCAGAGAGGAGAGGACTGGAGTGAGGTGTTCCTGCCTCTTGGCGCCTGTTAAAAGTCTAGCAGCAGCATTTTGCACCAACTGCAGGCGAGCTAGCTGGGTCTGGGGGAGGTCAAAGTAGAGGCCGTTGCAGTAATCCAGTCGAGATGTTATAAAGGCATGGATAACTGTTTCCAGATCTTGAAAAGAAAGTGAAGGCTTGAGCTGGATGATCACTCTCAGCTGGTAGAAACTATTTTTTATGACGGTATTTATTTGTTTTTTGAAACACAAGTCTGACTCAAAGATAATCCCAAGGCTTTTGGTGTGAGTGGCTATAGCGCTCATGCTTCACAGCAAGAAGGTTCCGGGTTCGATCCCAGGCCTTTCTGTGTGTGTTCTGTGTGGAGCCTTTCTGTGTGGAGTTTGCATGTTCTCCCCGTGTCTGGGTGGGCACTCCGGTTTCCCCCATCAACCCAAAACATGCACCATAGGTAAAATCCTCCAGCTTAGGTCCTGACCAAACCGAAGCAAGAAGATCATGGAGATAAAGCAGGATGGGTTAAATGCAGAGAAGAATTTCTCCTGTGTGAGATCAATAAAGTCACTTCATGGGCATCAGACCACAACTCTAAACAAAATAAAATGGAAGATGCAAGAAGCTAAGAACCCAAGTTTGATTCCTGAACTGTGTGTCTGGGAAGGGCTTTCTGTGTTCCCTTTCCCTTCAACATTAAAAGTCCAGCATAGGCTTAGACCTCCTATAGTTGATAAGTATTTCTAACCATCATCCTGACCCAAGGTCTCGGGGCTCTGCAGTCTTGAGCCCTTAGCTCATGCCAGTCTGTCCAAAGCTGAAAAAAGTCAACCTAATATATATTGCCTTGATTTCCACCAGTTTGTACCTGTGTCTTATATATTTCATAATTCTTTGCAAAATCACTTTCAATCTCATCCACAGAGATGACCTCGACCCCGCTCTGCTGCACCCAGGTTTTGAGCCGCCTCACTACGAGCTCTGTACTCTGCGTCGCGCTCCGTCTGGTGACCTGACCGATAGCGCTCTGGCAGAGGACTTCCATAAACTGCGCCGCTCCTCTTCCAAATGCATACGTGACCATCACTGTGGTGCCCAGCAGGACAGCATGCACGGGAGCGCACACGGCAGTCGCAGTAACTTGAGCATGAGGGATGGCACCATAGCACCAGACGGGGGACTTGGACCGCTGCCACTACCTCCAGCAATGGTGAGCCAGCAGTCCCCACTCCTGTCCCATCATACCACTCCCACAGGAAGAAGGAACATCTTAGTGATGAAGCACAGTTACTCTCAGGATGGGGCAGATGGCTACAGGGGTGAGGAGGAGGACAGTTTAATGATGGACAATGAACCAACCACCAGCAGCCAGCGCCGTATGCAGAATCAACAAATCCATCCTAATATGTCTGGCCTTGACCATATAGTCCATCGCACTCTTTCCAATGACTTCTAATGTACCTGCAGTATATTTAGTTCTTTCTTTAAGTTAGTGAACTGGATCATTTACAGATCCATATGTTGACTCCCTTCCCCACAAAACCTATGCAATTTTATACACATAATGCAGGATCTAATAAATTGATTAAATTTAAAGTAAATTGATTAATAATTAAAAAGCTAATATGCTTTCAGTTTTGAGAGTACACTGCCTGTAAGCGAAATAGGCCCTACTCAAAGGCAAAATCACTGGAACACTGGTTGCCTGCATTTGTTGTGCATTGTTGTGACAATAAAGCTCTTTCAAACTATTGGAATATTTAAATTAATTGCATAGTTTTTCTATTTCAAAATGACGCTTGTTTGTCCTAATTAATTTAGCAGTGAGTCTGGATGTTAGAAGCGTTTTCTCCCTCAACGGAACAAATGAAAAGGAACGTTTCAATATGATTGAGGTCTGCCCGGACTTACTTTCACGACGGACCGGTCACTTTTTAAGCTTTAAAGAGCTCAGAATAGTTGATTATTTTGTTTTATTTGAATAGGGAAGATTTGCCATAAAGTTAATTGTGAGTTTTATTCATTAGCATTTTTTCTTTCTCATTGTAACGCCGAAAATGCAATGCTAGTATAGCTTCGATTTGTTTGAGTTTGCGAAATGTCACAAGAAGACGCATTTGTGGGAGTCCCATGCCCTGGTAAAGGCGACACCGTCCAAACCAAAAACAGAAGCCGTCTTGGTCTCATTGCCACTGGGGTTGTGGGCGGCTCACTCGTGGCTCTTTACGCGGTTGCTGCACCGTTTGTGGCCCCTGCCCTGAGAAAGGTCTGCCTCCCCTTCGTCCCAGCGACCACGGTTCAAGTGACCAATGTCCTCAGAGTCCTACGGGACAGGACGGGGACACTGGTGGATATTGGAAGTGGAGACGGACGCATAGTGAGTGTTTTATTTTCTCTATGTAATACACCGACCATTATCGTTTTCTATGCCACTGAACATGTATGTAGTACACAGATACAGTATACAGTATAATACCCAAGATTAATTGTTAATTTCCATGCGTCTTGTTTTGAACCTTAGGTGATAGCAGCTGCCAAGCAGGGCTTTCGAGCATCAGGCTTTGAATTGAACCCTTGGCTGGTGTGGTTTTCACGCTATAAAGCTTGGAAGGAGGGCGTCCATCACACAACATCTTTCCACATATGTGACCTCTGGAAGGTAAATCTGTATTAATTAGATTGTTTGACATGTACAGTGATGCTAAGATACTTTAAAAAATGTCTCCACAGGTCAGTTTTGCTCAGTACCCCAATGTTGTTATTTTTGGAGTACCCCAAATGGTGAGTTTTGTGGTTTCCTTCATTGCAATATGTTTGTTTATTTATTTATTTTATTTTTTTAAAACAATTTTTTGATAATTTGAAACTATAGTTTTGACCTGATGTGTTTGTGCGTTCTGCAGATGGAGAAGTTGGAACACAAGCTGGCTGAAGAGCTACCAAGCACAGCCAAGGTGGTAGCATGCCGATTTCCTTTTCCCACATGGATTCCTGAACAAACTGTCGGGGAAGGCATAGACACTGTGTGGGTATATGATGCCACGACATTTAAATGTCACAAAAGGACAAGGACAATATCTGAACAGAGCCAACATGGACAATAACCTTTATATACATTTCAAATAAATTAAAATATATTTCATCTTTCTCAAGATAATTCATAGGAAAATTCATATAAGTCACCACGTCTTTGTTTAAAATACTAGCCCATTACATATTCTGTATCTTGTCTAAACATACAATTAAATATCACTTCAGACCACAGAGAGTCACCACATCAAGAAGGAGATATTAGACCCTGATTTCATGAAGTTGTTCTGAATGTGATTGCAAATACATTTTTTTACACCTTATTAACAGAGGCCCATTATATTTAGTTTATACAAGATCTGGGTGACTATTATATACAGTGCCGTGAAAAAGTATTTGCCCCCTTCCTGATTTCTGTGTTTTTTGCATATTTATCACTCAAAACATTGTCAGATCATCAAACCAATTTTAATATCACACAGAAACAACCCAAGGAAAGACAAAATTCAGTTTTTGAATGATGATTCCATTTATTAGTGCACAAAAAAAATCTAAACCTATCTGGCCCTATGTGAAAAAGTAATTGCCCCCTTAATCTAATAGCCAGTTGAGCCTCCTTTGACAGCAATAACTGTAACCAAACGTTTGCGATAATTGGTGATGAGTCTTTCACACCGCTGGGGAGGGATTTTGGCCCACTCTTCTATGCAGAATTGTTTCAATTCTGCCATATTGGAGGGTTTTCTTGTATGAACTGCCCGTTTAAGGTCACACCACAGCATCTCAATCGGATTTAAATCCGGACTTTGACTTGGCCACTCCAAAACCTTAATTTTGTTTTCTTTGAGCCATTCAGAGGTGGACTTGCTGGTGTGTTTTGGATCATTGTCCTGTTGCATGATCCAAGAGCGCTTGAGTTTGAGGGCACGAACTGATGGCCGGACATTCTCCTTCAGGATCTTCTGGTAAACAGCAGAATTCATTTTTCCGTCAATCACAGCAAGTTGTCCTGGTCCTGAGGCAGCAAAGCAGGCCCAGACCATCACACTGCCACCACCATGCTTTACTGTGGGCACCATGTTCTTTTTATCAAATGCTGTGCCATTTTTACGCCAGATGAAACGGGCTGCAGACCTTCCAAAAAGTTCAATTTTAGACTCATCGGTCCACAAAATGTTTCTCCAAAAGTCTTGAGGGTCATCAAGGTGCTTTTTGGCAAAGGTGAGACGAGCCTTTGTGTTCTTTTGTGAAAGCAGTGGTTTTCTCCTGGGAACTCTTCCATGGATGCCATTTTTGGCCAGTGTTTTTCTAATGGTGGAGTCATGAACACTGACCTTAACTGAGGCCAACGAGGCCTGTAGTTCTTTCGATGTGCGTCTAGGTTCTTTTGTGACTTCCTGAATGAGCCGTCGTCGCACTCTTGGAGTAATCTTAGTTGGTCGACCACTCCTGGGAAGGGTTGCAACTGTTCCCAGTTTCCTCCATTTTTGAATAATGGCTCTGACAGTGGTTCGCTGGAGCCCCAGAGCTTTGGGAATGGCTTTGTAACCTTTTCCTGAATTATAGACTTCTATCACTTTTTTTCTCATTTGTTCTTGAATTTCTTTGGATCGTGGCATGATGTGTTTGTTCTTGAGATGTTGTAGCCAACTTCACTTTGTTTGACAGGAACTATTTAAGTGATTTCTTGATTCAACACAGGTGGTGACAATCAGGTGTGGGTGTGGCATGTAGAACTGAACTAAGTTTTCTCAAAACTGTGGTTAGTCACAGTTAGTTTGTGATTTAACAAGGGGGGGCAATTACTTTTTCACATAGGGCCAGATAGGTTTAGATTTTTTTTGTGCACTAATAAATGGAATCATCATTCAAAAACTGAATTTTGTCTTTCCTTGGGTTGTTTCTGTGTGATATTAAAATTGGTTTGATGATCTGACAATGTTTTGAGTGATAAATATGCAAAAAACACAGAAATCAGGAAGGGGGCAAATACTTTTTCACGGCACTGTATATATATGTATGTATATGTATTATGTGTGTGTGTGTGTATGTGTATATATATATATATATATATATATATATATAAATAAATAAATAAATTATATAAAATTTTATTAGTGTGTGTATATATTATAGAGGGAGAGAGATACTTTATTGATCCAGAGGGAAATTCTAGTTTTGCTGCAGCAAACTGTTGCAGTTTTTGTTGCTGCAACATTGAGTCGCAGTCAAAGGTCTCAGTGCAGTTTAACAAGAGGACTGGTGAGGTAGGATCAGCTGATCCCATGGAAGATCCACAAGTGTCCCGCCTCTGTATCCTGCAGCATCACAGCAGTGTCCAGGGAGAATCAGGTGAACACAACAGGAATGTATTTCCTCTAGAAGATCTGCCACATTTGCTGCCACATATGGTGTAAAAATCATGTAGCATCTCAAATGTCCATAATTAGCTTCTTAGCTAGCCTCTTGCATGGGCTCCATGGATATGGAAAACAAACAGCTCATTTCACAAAATAAATCTATCTATCTATATACAAAGGCTGTGTCCCACCATAGTGGGGTAGCCTAGACAGGGCATACATTTTGTTCCTTTCCCTCCTTCCTTCCTTTCCCCAAACCCTCCTTCCGTGACTTTTTTTTTTTTTTTTTTTTGTTTTTCCCCTTCGTTTGTACCAGCGTCCTTTCCTCATCACCATCACCACTCTCTTCCCACACTGGCGTCCACCCACCCCCCATCCATGCACTGGACAACCGAGAAGGCAGCCAGCGAACCCGAGCGGAAAAACCCCCAGGACCCGCCCCAGGCGGCACAAAGGGATGACCGGCCAGACCCAGAGCGCAAACCGGACCACCGCCAGCACCCAGGAATCCTCCAGAGGACCACACAGGGACAGCACCTAGAGAGGGACGAGCACCCAAGCACACCTTCCGTCCATCACCATCACCGCCGTCGCCCCACTTTAAAATCCACTTCTCCCCCCTCTCCGAACATTTCTTCATATCCTATGTTGCCCTATATTGTATATAATGTGTATGCTATTTATAATGTGTCTAAATGCATTAAAAGAAGGAGGACATTGTCCTGCAAACCTAAGTGTAGGTGTTCAGCCCTCACTAAGAAATGATGCATTAAAAGAAGGAGGACATTGTCCTACAGCCTAGGTGTAGGTATTCAGCTTGCCCTGACTAAGAAATGATGCATTAAAAACAATCCAAAACATTGGGAGAGGGTCCAGGTCCAGACCATCCGCAATCATCCCACTGCAACAGCAGTAACAGTAATAACTAAAGGTGCACCTAGATAACGTCGCCCCCCTCCAGGTGCCCCCATCCACCATACAAAACCCCAAAGAACCCCGGATCCAGGCGGCCATCCGGACCACACCCCTAAGCACCAGCCAGCCGTCCCCTCGGCACCCCGAAACCAGACCTGGTGATACCACCCAAGCCCGCCAGCAACCCCCCAAACAACCCAGCACTCAGAACAAACCAGCACTCAGACGCCAGCACCACCCAAACGTCACCGGAGAGTCATGATGATGTTGGGGAAAAGGACACCTTGGTTTACGGTCTAAGGACCGATCTAAAACCACACCACACTGCACCAGGGTCAGCTGCACAGCCCAGTGTGGGCACTTCCACAGCAGGGCCTCAGCCAAAGCTGGTTTCCCCCTGCCGCTTCATATCAAGACCCGTCCTCTACCACACCCATCCATTCATTCATACACAAACTCTCTCCATTCATCCCTGTCCTGAGCAGCCTCTCTCCCTTGCACCACAGTCATCCCTCTTGCATTCAACGCTCTTCTTACACCCTCTGTCCATCCCATTCGCGGTCTTCCTCTCATTCTCACTCCACTCACATCAGATTCATACACCTTTTTCACCAATCGCTCCCTTTCCATCCTCTCAACATGTCCAAACCATCCCAATGCCTTTTGCTCTGCTCTCTCAGCCAACTCTCGCAACACACCAGTTCTCTCTCGGATATCTTCATTTCTCACACGATCCATGCGCGTCACACCACACATACTCCTCAGACATCTCATCTCAACTACATTCAACTTCCTCTTCTCCGCAACTTTCAAACTCCACGTTTCAGCCCCATACAACGCAGCAGGCACCACCACACCCTCATACAATCTCCTTTTTGCAACCATTCCCAGTGACCTACATTCAAACACTCTCTTCATTCCCCCCCATATCTTACGTACTTCATTCATTCTAAACTCTACCTCACCCCCTATTCCACCATCCACACCAACATGCGACCCCAAATACTGAAAACACTCTACCTCTTCCAACAACTCCCCATTTAATGCCACATTCAACCTACGTTCATCCTTTGACCTCGTGCACCTCATCACCTTACTCTTATTCACATTCACTCTCAGCTTCCTTCTATCACACACCCTTCCAAACTCCTCAACCAAACGTGCCAAGCTCTCCTCTGACTCAGCCACTAGTGCAGTATCATCTGCAAACAACAACTGATTCATGCTCCATTCGCTGCCATCAACATTCACCATGCTCACACCCTTACCTGACACTCTTGCATTCACCTCTTTTACCACACCATCCATATACACATTAAACAACCACGGAGACATCACACATCCCTGACGCAAACCAACCCTCACAGGAAACCACTCACTCGTGCTATTTCCCACTCTCACACACGCTCTACTGTTTCTATAAAAACTCTTCACACCTTCCAACAATCTACCATCGATACCATACAAACTCAACACAACCCACAACGCCTCTCTATCAATCCTATCATACGCCTTCTCTAAATCCATAAACGCCCAAAACACCTCCCTCCCCTTAGCCAAATACTTTTCACACACCTGTCTCACAGCAAACACCTGGTCCACACATCCTCTACCTCTCCTGAAACCACACTGCTCTTCACCAATCATACACTCAGTCCCCTCCACTACCCTGTTAATCAGCACTCTTCCATACACCTTGCCTACAACACTCAACAGGCTAATACCCCTATAACTACTACATTCATACTTATCACCCTTACCCTTGTACAGTGGAACCACACACGCACTCGTCCAGTCAAGTGGCACCTGCCCACTTACAAGACACACATTCAACAATCTCACACACCACTCGGTGACACTCGCTCCACCACACTTCAAACATTCCACAGTACACCCATCCACACCTGCAGCCTTTCCTGCTTTCAACTTTCCCACAGCTTGCTCAACTTCCTCTCTCGTAATCAACGCTTCATTCAACTCTCCCAGTACATTCAATCTGCTTTCCCTTCCATCCATCACAATCACAGCATCCCGATCTTCCTCCACATTCAACAGCCTCTCAAAATACTCCGCCCACCTCTTTCTTACAGCATTCCCCTCATTCAGCATCCTTCCATCCTCTGTTTTCACTTTCTCCTCCCTCCCAGACACTTCCTTTCGCACTCTTTTCACCTCCTTCCAAAACATTTTCTTGTTCTCCCGAAAATTGTCAGTCAACTGTCTGCCCCACCTTTCGTCCGCAGCCACTTTTGCCTCACGCACAGCTCTCTTTGCATCACTTCTCTTCTCCTTATAACACTCATACGACTCCCTGTCCTTTCTCTGCAGCCATACTTCATACGCACGTCTCTTCTCAGTTACAGCCAACCTTACATCCTCGCACCACCATTCACTTCCCTTTCTTACACCACCTCCAACACGTCTCACACCACACACTTCCTCTGCACACCCAACCACTGCACTCTTGAACTGTTGCCATTCTTCCTCCACACCAACAATCATTTGATCCTTCACCTCATTCCACCTGCCACCTATTTTCTCCTGATACTCACACACTTTCTCTCTGTTCTTCAAAACACTCACTCTCAAAACTTCTCTTGCATCCCGGATGCAACGGACAAAACGGACAAAATAAATAATTAAACAAAAAGTTTCAAAAACTAATAGGTCCTACTTTATAGTTAAGTGACTGCAAAAGTCATACAACTGTTCCTACAACTGCATAGAGGCTGTGATTGGACATTTTGATACTGTATTTTATATTTTATTATTGTTATATTTTATTCTGATTTGTACATATACATTGATTATCTTTTTTTATTTTTATGATTATATCTCATATCTCAAGGCTATTGCTCTTTGGTTACTATTCCATCTTGTTACCCTCTATTATATTATATGTCCCTGGGCACAGTAATGTGCTGCTCACTGCTCCTAATAACAGGATGGGTTAAATCAAGTTTTGAGCGGGGGTCGTGCGTGGGACTGTAATTTCCGAGGACGGGGGGTGCGAGTGAACAGTTTTTCCCGAGGAGCGGGGGGGCGCTTGAATTGCGTGAGAAATGCCGTGTGAGCGTGTGAACACGTCGAATTGCGTGTTGAGAGCCCTGTTTGTCTAAAGAGCAAACTTAAACTACAAAGCAACTAATGAGAGTTATATAAATGAAGTTATTACCTGATGGTTCTCAGTTTGTTTTATCATCACTGCACTTTGTCAGTGCGCGCTGAGAGGGGCAGGGAGGAGGGACCAGGGCGGGGGGGAGCGGGACATTTTTAACGGATTCATGTATGAGTCTGGTTAATGCACCGGGCCCGCGTCTCACCGCGGGCAGTTCGGCTCTGGGCCGCGCGTATTCCGCGCGTAAGCCGTTGGGGGGGGGCACGTTACGCACAGACGGAGACACCGGGACCGGAGTCGATGGGTCTCAGAGGAGACGTGGCACCGGGACTGAGGCTCAGGACGTGACCGGGGGACGGCGCGTCTGCTCCGGCCTCCGCTCGGACCGCACGGTCGGGAGCAGACGCGCGGTCCCCCCCTCCCCCTGCTCCGGGGGGCGGCGCTGAAAACGCGCGGAGCCTGCATAAACTAAGCCACACAGACCGATTTTCTGGGAACAAAAAGAAAAAGAGAAATCGGCGTGAGAAATGCCATGTGTGGCGTGTGAACATGTCGAATTGCGTGTGTCACACTCTCAATGCGTGAGACTTGAGAGCCCTGCTGCAGAACTGGAATTTCCCCACTGTGGGACTAATAAAGTCATAGCTTTCTTGATGAGCTATTGTACCCAAATAATTTACCTTGTGGATCCATAAAGTTTGTCTAAGTCTTGAGTCTTTCTAGATATTCTTGTTATGAATTAGCTTTTTGCTAGAGTGCAGTAGCATTTGGATTATTTGGTGGCACAGAAACTATCTAAAATAAAATATTGACTCTAAAGAGCCTATTTACAGCCCAAAGTGAAAATGGTCGTTGCCACCATTTTACAAGTGTAAGGATTAGTGAAACAAATGTTAAAACAAAAGCCTCCTGCTGTATCTGCATTTGCATGGCGTCCTTTAGGCGCCATCTGGTGGACGGAGAAAGCACCGCGCATCGAGGAGCCTCTGCGCTGTCCGCTGGCGGCGGTATTATGGAGTAAACAGGCTGCCCACAGAATATTCCGTGATATTTTGATGATCGTATACAAAACTCGGGCACAGACAGGGGCATGTGTTTAAATAGATAGCCCAAGCCCACAGCATTTCGAGCTGACTGAGTAAACCCTAGTGGAGCCTGGCTGCAGTGGCAAGATGGATACCGCTGAGGAAGGTAAAATGTTTAAACTTGATTTCACGATGCCGTCATATGAATTTTATTGTGTCGTACTATGTGCTGTATTATAGTATAAATAAAAAATGGTGCGAATTATCCAAAGATCATGTGTGTCTACGATTAGAGTTTTTGACATATTATTGCAATGCACCGCTAGTTTAAAAGGACCGCTAGCCAATTAGCTTTAGCTGGCTAGCTAGCCTCCCCCGTTTGTTATGGCTTTTGTTCATAGCATAACGTGTGGACGTTCACCATAGTCTTCCTTGTGTACAAATTTAACTACTGTTATCTTTGGCGTTGTGCTTCCCCATTATCTGTTAGTCACTTTTTGCCGTTGTGTTTAGTGCATGTTACTAACTTAATATTTGTCATATCTGGAGGCAGAGTTTCAGTCAAATATAATTTCAGATGATGAGAAGCACACCCATTAACCACTGTGATGACAATAACATTAGTTGCTGCTTTACAGGGCTATTCAATTCACGTGTAGGTTAAGTGTAAGAACACCTCAACTGAGGTGACACTATATATCGTATCGCACAGTTAATAACATGAATTAAAGCTTTTGCTTTTCGGTACAACACAATCCCATTCCACTGATATCTTATGCAGTGCATCTTGGCTTTATTATAGTCGTTTTATTTTGGTCGTAGAGTGACACAGGTAATCCAAGGATTACAGTTTGTTCTACTGTGTGAGTCTGACATGCTCCTCTGTAGTTGAAGACAAATTCTTGGGCTACGCATATCATACAAATAGGCTATAATATCTATTTCATTTATGATCATTTGACACTGCATAAAGGGACAAAGGGGATTTTGTCACTGTAATTGTGTTATTAATCTCCAGTTACACAATTTTGTTCTCAATATGATTTTAACAGCAGATATTTGCCGGGTTTGTCGGTCAGAGGGGACCCAGGACAAGCCTCTCTACCATCCTTGTGTCTGCACAGGAAGTATCAAATTCATTCACCAAGAATGGTACGTTCTGTGTCTGTAACCTGTGTAAGTGATGCAAGGTTGAAAGATATATTAAAAACGCTGTTTGTTTTGCAGTCTTCTCCAGTGGTTGAAACACAGCAGAAAAGAATACTGTGAACTATGTAAACACCGGTTTGCATTTACACCAAGTATGTTTGATTTTATTTTATTCAGTGATTCTAACTTCATCTTCATACTATCTGTGTAGTGAAGCTAATGTCTTTTTCTTCAGTCTACTCTCCAGACATGCCATCCCGTTTGCCTGTCCAGGACATATTTGCAGGGCTGGTCACAAGTATTGGGACGGCCATCAGATACTGGTTTCACTACACACTGGTGGCCTTTGCCTGGCTTGGTGTGGTGCCTCTTACAGCATGTGAGTTGTACCATTGTTCTTATGGTCCTTAAACATATTATTTTAACAATTCATAAACATCAGTGAATCAGTCATGACATATCCTGTAGTTATCTCGAATGTAGGCATTTTGAAGTCATGATTAGAGAGCTAACAACTTTAATGTCTCTGTCCTTCACAGGTCGTATTTACAAATGTTTATTTACTGGCTCTGTGAGCTCTCTCCTTACCCTACCATTAGATATGCTATCAACGTAAGTATTGATCACCACTGTCCTCATTCAGTCACACTACATGCATAATTAGAGAAGAACCTTCAGAAAAGACCCTTCTTCACCCTCCATGTATTTCAGTTGTGTTGTGATAGATGTAGACAAAATTAATTGATTTAGAGAGGAAATGACTTGATGACAGTAGTTGAGATTCTCAATAAAATATATATAAACACTGTGTAACATGCATAATTCTCTTTCGTCCCTCTTCACAGACAGAACCTGCTTGCCGATTGTCTCCAAGGTTGTTTTGTGGTCACATGCACACTGTGCGCGTTCATCAGCCTTGTGTGGCTCAGAGAACAAATAGTACATGGTGGGGCCCCTCAGTGGTTGGAGCAAAATCCAGTCCCATTGGTACCCAACCGACCACATGGCCCAGTTGCTGCCAATGAGGTAATATTCAAATTATTATTATATTGGCTAAATTGTAAAAAATCCTAATAATATTGTGCATAAAATGTGTGTAGAATCCCTCAGTCGTCCAGGTAGAATCCATGGCAATTTGTCAACTGGACAAAAGTTTATCGGTTAGCTCAACTGGTAAGTCACTGACTTTCCCCACGGGGGTTGTGGGTTCAAATCCCCCCCGGCAATGAGCTAACCAGTGTGGGTCCTTGGGCAAGACCCTTCACGGTACTGCCCCCCGGGCGCCGAAAAAGATGGTTGCTCACTGCTCCTGAAAAGGATGGGTCAAATGTAGAAGTCAAATTTCTCCCATGTGTCACTGTGTGTCATTGTGTGTGAGACCAATAAAGCCTTAATCTTAATCTTAATCTTATCTGGTCGACCAAATAAACTTTTGTCCAGTTGACAAATTGAATTTCTCATTTTGCCATTGTAGATAAAAATGCATTTTTACCACACTGACTGTGATCCTTTGCAACAATTCAGTGCAGCCAGTGTGAAAATGATTACTAATTAACTGTTAATGTGTCTTTTGAAATCAGACAAAAATAATTACATACAATTATAGAATAAATTAACCTCTCAACAGCACAACAAATCATAATTGTGAGGTTAATACTGCTAAATGTTCATATGGCCTAACTGTATTTAATCTTGAATATTTTGTCAGGATCCTGGAGGGAATGGTGCAGAGAACGCGCCAGTTGGTGCTGATGCTGCAGAAGGCCTGAACCTTGCCGATCCAGCAGCAGCGGTTGACCCACATGAAGCAGGTCACCATGGAGATGAGGGTGAGCTGGAGGATGAGGATGATGAGGATGATGATGGAGAAGAAGATGACGATGAAGACGAGGAGATCAGGGAGGAGGAGGCTGCAGAGGCCAATAATGCAGGACAAGGTCAGTAGCCTTTTTATTTTTATTTTTTTTAGGATAATCCTAAAATGCATATCATGAAGTAGTGCTGCACAAATATTGTAATATTGGCTAATGCAATCACAAATAACAACACAACAACACAAATGCATCTAACACTGTTTTCCATCAGAAAAAAAATGTGCAGTTTTTTGCAAGTAAAATGTAAAAGATTTTATTCATATTAATTTCCCCTTTTTGACCTGTTTGAAGTTAAGGCATGTACCTTTTTGTTTTCATTTAATTGAACTCATTATGTAAAAAAAAGCATATTAAAATAATGTCAATTGTTATCCCAATTAAAAAAAATAATCATCAAATATCACTTCTTTTTTTTCATGAGTCTCTATGGTTTCCATATTTTACATCAAGATTTTTCATATTGTGCTTTCCTATTTATGTAGCAGCATCACAAAAACTTGAAACAAAAACTGATACTATCTAATTTTTTGGTATATTTATTAGATATTTATATAAAGTCTTAAGCTTTTTTGTTTCTTTTTTACAGAAGATTTGAACTGGAATGCGTTGGAATGGGATCGTGCTGCAGAGGAACTTACTTGGGAAAGGGTAAGTCTTTACAATGTCCTGGTGAAACATATATACATTATAATGATTTCATTATGCACTATTATTTTTGCCTTATAGATGCTGGGCCTGGATGGCTCCCTTGTTTTCCTGGTAAGTTTAAACAAAGACCATTTTTTACATTCTCCCCAACACACAAGGTTTTCAGTTCTAATTGATATCACTGTTTGTAGGAGCATGTCTTCTGGGTGGTTTCTCTTAACACACTTTTCATTCTGGTGTTCGGTATGTTGGAAAGTCACTACATTTAGTGGAATAATGTTACTTTTTTTAAACTTTAAACTTGTGTTAATATTTGTGTTCTTTTATATCCTTATCTAGCATTTTGCCCTTACCATATTGGCCATTTCTCTGTGGTGGGATTAGGGTTTGAAGAATATGTAAGTATGCATAATAAAGTGTATATGTTCATTTTAGGGGTGGAACTTGATTAAAAAAAAAATCCAATCAATTACAGGCTTTGTAATTAATTAATCTCAATTAATCGCTTAACAATACAGTGGTACCTCACCTTACGAATGACCCAACAAACGAAAATTTCAAGTTACGAAACACCTTCACGGTAAATTTTTGTCTCTAGATACGAAAGAAAATTCAAGTTACGAAACGCGAAATCTCAAAAATTCAAATAATGCGCGCTGAGCCACACACATTATACGCTTTTCTCAGACTGAATTTAAACTTTTCTCACATTTGTCTCTCGTTCAAACACTCAAACTTTCATAGATTTTCAACAAAATTATTAATAGTGAAGTGTGGAAGGGGGAGAAAACTGCGCTCTGACATGTGTGTCAGGTCTAGAGCAGGTCTTGACCAGGTCTAGACCTGCTCTAGCATGCGTTCGTGGGATTGAAGTCCCCCAGAATAAACTTTGGGACGTCGGAGCAGATTGTGTCGAGCCGGTGCGTAACGTCACCAATCAGCTGTGCAGCGGCAGCAGCGGCAGCCCGGGGGTGCACGTACACAATAGTAAAAAACAGCTGCTGGAACTCACGTGGCAGGTAAAAGGGCCAAAGAGAGACTGATAAAAGTTCAATGTCTGGAGTACAGATCCTCTCCCGCACAACAACAGTTTTACAGTACCTTTCATTGATGTAGCAGCACACTCCACCACACCACGAGTCTTGCTGGTTACTTCCCTGTCGCGGTCCAGTCTGAGCGGAGTCCCAAAGCCGCTCAGAGACAGATCCTCATCTTGGTCCGATTTGTTGAGCCAGGATTCCATGAAGACAAGTAAACAGGCATTCTTAATCTCCAGCCTGACCGTGACCCAACCTTCCAGCTCATCGAGCTTGTGGGGACTGTGCGTTCCCCAGCAGGATGGAAGGCAGGGCAGGTAGCCTGCAGCGGTCCTGTAGAGACAAGTGTTTGAGTCTCCGGTGTATTCCGCCTCGTTTTCCCCGTTTGCGGCGCCCCGGTCTGGCAGTCGTCTTGCGGAGCTCCGCTGGAATGTCTGGAGGAGGCACGACATTCGTGGAGAACCGGAGTTGAAGTAAAGACTCCCGGCTAAAGGTAATCCGCGGGAGGACTCCTCCCCGGAGTGCACTCGGTTCATTTGTCTCATGACTCCAAGAGTACGCGAGAGAGAGTCCGCACAACAGCAACAAGTAGTCCAGGTTGAGTAACCACATTGTTGATCAAAAATAAGAGATGACACACCAAACACACGGATAAACTTTGCTTAAACGCACCAAACTGCTCGAGGAGCTACCCGGGTCGCACGCTGTGGAGTGCCCCCGGAAGAGACAGACAGCTTTGAGCTGTGTTTAGGTTTTCTCCCCCCTCCCCCTTCCACACTTCACTGTTAATACATTTTGTTGAAAATCTATGAAAGTTTGAGTGTTAAAACAAGAGACAAATGTGAGAAACACGCAGAACACAATGTTACACTAAAAAAAAAGTTACACTATAAAAAAAAAAAAAAACTTGGATCGGGGCCTTGGAACGTATCAGGCTTTTTCCATTGAAATAGCTACTCAACTTACGAATTTTTCACGTTACGAAACCACTTCTGGAACAAATTAATTTCGTAAGGTGAGGTACCACTGTATTTGCCCCAAAAGCAACATGTAAAAGCAACATGTATTTTATGCACAGACATAACTTTTAAACTCGAGCTCTTTTAAGGCGCACTCACACTAGGACTTTAGAATCGTGCCCAGGCATAGATCGCCCCTAAAGCGTGGTACATTTGTCCAGTGTGAGTGCAGTCAAACTGTGCCTAGGCACAGCGGGGTTGGGACTTTGGCCCAGTTGCAGGAGGTGGGTCAAAGCACGGCACGGTTGCTCATGTACATGCACATGCACGACTTTAGTATATGATCCCTGTGTGTGTGCTGATGTCACTCATACGAGGAACACAGTGAATAAACTCCACACCACAACATACAGCAAATACGTGCTTACCTTAAACAAGGACTGTGGACAGTGACAGGAGGTGTGCAGCCTCGCCTCCGGCCGTCCTCATTCCGTGCTGTTTTTATACTCATAAACTCATGGAGTAGGACTTTGTGTATGTCAGTATAATTGGCATCCCATGACATGGTGCACTGACAAACATTCTGCATTGTTTTGCATGCAAACTGAAAAAATGCGTCAATATTTTTAATACATTATTTTCTTTGTAATTAATTAATTGCAATTAACGTGTGAATGTCCCACCCCTAGTTCATTTTAAACCATATGTCAGTCTTACTCAGTACCTTTATTTCAGATCGAAGCATCACACTTTGAAGGTCTGATTACCACAATACTGGGCTACATCCTACTTGCTGGAGTTTTAATCGTGTTTCATGTATCCTTCAAATTCAACTGTTTGGCTTGTTCAACCTTCCAACTGGAACCTAATTTAATAATGAATGTGAGATCGATCTAGTCCTTAACTCTCCTCCCTCCAGGCTTTTGCTTCTTTGGTAAAATTTCAGCGATCCAGGCGCCTTCTGGGGGTCTGCTACATTGTTGTCAAGGTATAGTAAAGAGGACAACATTGGTCAAAATGTGATCATTTTATATCTAATAAAAACTGTATTTTTATGATTTATTCATTTCAGGTTTCACTTTTAGTTGTGATGGAAATTGGCTTGTTCCCTCTGATCTGTGGTTGGTGGCTTGATATCTGCTCATTGGTAAAGGCCATTTACGATTGTGCTTTTACTTATACTAATCATTAGGCATAAATTAAATACTTCAAATTTCAAACCTGCAGGAGATGTTTGATGCTACACTTAAAGACAGAGAACAAAGTTTTGACTCTGCACCTGGCACCACTTTGTTCCTCCATTGGTTGGTCGGAATGGTCTATGTTTTCTACTTTGCATCATTTATCCTTCTTCTCAGAGAGGTACGGTAGCATTTAGTTCAAAATATTAGGATTGCTTTTCCAATTAAAACAAAACCCCACCTTGATTATGGACCTTTCTTTGCAGGTACTCCGACCTGGTGTGCTGTGGTTCCTGAGAAATCTGAATGACCCAGATTTTAACCCAGTGCAAGAGATGATTCACCTGCCCATTTACAGACACCTGCGGAGGTTCATCCTATCTGTGGTTGGTACATTGCTTTATTCGTGATTTATATGCTTGATGTAATGTAACCTAACTCTAACCCATTTCGCGGTATGTGATGTAATGAATCTCTTGTATACTTTAGGTGGTGTTTGGCTCTATAGTCCTGCTGATGCTCTGGCTCCCTATCAGAATAATCAAACTACTCTTTCCTACCTTCCTTCCCTACAATGTCATGCTGTACAGGTAAGCACTGTTATCTACTCAGTTACTCTGTACCTCCATGAATGACCTCACCAGGCCCTTGTGTCTCTGCAGTGATGCTCCGGTCAGTGAGCTGTCATTGGAGCTTCTGCTGCTTCAGGTGGTCCTCCCTGCATTACTGGAGCAGGGACACACTCGACAATGGCTCAAACGCCTTGTCCACGCTTGGACCTTTACTGTGGGATACGTGCTGTAAGCTGGGAAAATCTTTGTATTCATTATACACTACCAGTCAAAAGTGAACACAGTTTTTGATCTTGTTTCTTTATTTTCATGATTATTTACATTGTGGATTCTCACGGAAGGCATCAAAACTAAAGAATGGACCCATGTAGAATGTCCATTCAAATACATTCTAAATAACTCAAAACCTGTTTTAGATTTAATAAAATCAAATAGATTAGACTTACCAAAAAATAGCCATCATGGCTATGAAAATAATGTATTATCTTTAATGGTTTCCTATACTGGTTTTCAGGTTGAAATAATGATCCCATTATAATATTTTTGATCTTTAGTCATACCAAAATTCCAAATGAAATAATTAATTGGTTGGGTATGTGGGCTTAATTGAATAATAATTTCTATAGATAATTTCTATTACAGCACTACTGATTTTTATTACTAAGATGGATAAAAAGATGTATACTATAAATGGTAAATATTCACATTTTTATATAGCACTTTTCCACCTTGAAGGCACTCAAAGTGCTTTACAACAAAGAACCGCTCACCCATCCACGCATACATTCATACACCAGTGTACACAGACACTGGGGGCGAGGTGGGTTAAGTGTCTTGCCTTAGGACACAACGAGAGCATTCTCTGTAGGAGCTGGAATCACACCAGCTAACCTGTGGGTTAGTGGACCGCTCAACCAATGATGTTTATGTCAAACTGCCAACCTTTGGATCAGCGGACAAATGCTCTACCAACTGAGCTACTGTCGCCCCCTATACTTACGTATGTCTCTAAGTCAAATGAGCAGGTTTTTGTTTTTTTTTCTAAATTGTTTTAGAGTTGTAAGAAATGTTGTTATTTGATTGGTGCACACACAGGGACCTCCATTCATACCTGCTCGGAGACTTTGAGGAGGAGGAGAACCAGCCCAATAACAACAATAACAATAACCCACCTGGTCGTCATAACAACAACAGGATACCTGGCTTGGGGGAGGGGCTTCATGCTGCTCATCAGGCTATTCTACAGCAGGGTGGACCTGTTGGATTTCAGCCATACCACCGACCCATGAACTTCCATTTGAAGGCAATTAAATCATATGTATTAACTGGTTATAATTCTTTCTCTGCTGGTTCAAATGTTAAAATACTGCTTTTGCCTTTGCAGATCACTATGTTGGTGATCTTTATGTGTGTGACTTTGTTAATGGCCAGTCTCATCTGTCTCACTCTGCCAGGTAAGTCCCAACTATCAGCTTATTATAATCGATCATTTGAAGCAGTAAAAAAAAAAATGGGTACACATTCTGTTCAATATCTGTGTATCATGGTTATAAGATGCATTATTAAAAGTTGTTGTTGTTATTGTTTCACTAAACACACATTGACTGAACTCTCCATTATCTCCTCAGTCTCTGCTGGTCGTTGGCTGATGTCTTTCTGGATGGGCGGGGCTGTAGTCCATGAGTTATACACTGCGGCCAGTGGTCTGTACGTGTGCTGGCTCTCCATCCGAGCTGCCACCATGCTGTTGTCCTGGATGCCTCAGGGACGAACCGTCATCATGCTCAAAGTGCATGAATGGACCGTCATGGTAGGTGGATACAATTACAGGTGTTTTATGGCATTTTGTGGAACAGTCTAGGCAACACAAACACCAACAAGCATCTCCAGTAAGAAAAGATTTCTAACCCTCTTAGACTTAGACAAACTTTATTAATCCACAAGGGAAATGTAAAAACATGCATAGTACCCATTTAAGTCTCATAATTTGTAAGTCAGAGTTTAGCTCCAGATGGTTTTAATGGGAATGATACAAACATTACATTATATACATTACATTACATACATTATTCAGCCAACACAACATCAGGGATGAAAGATTTCCGCTTTTTGGTGGATTTCCGCTTTTTTGTCAGCCACCTGGGTCATTTTTTATATCAATGCCAATCCATAGAGAACAATTTTGGGTGTATATATGTATACACCCAATATTTGCTGATCCGACACATGTGTGGACGTGAATTTTCAGCGTTGTCGTGTGGACGTAGCCTAAAACAGGGGTGACCAATACGTCGATCGTGATCTACCAGTTGATTGCCAAGGTAGTGTGGGTAGATCATAGTGTGTGTGAGATGATTACGATAATATTTCATTACAGCCGCTGCCCTTAGCAATAAACCTTTACTACTGTGCGGGACCACGCAGGGCTTATCACTGCAGCGCAGCCTGCACGCTCGTCTGGAGCGGACCGCCAGCCCACGCAGTTTGTTCACAACAGCGTGTACCTTTGCATACCAGCGTGTATCACAGAGCAGGTTATACTTCCTACCTATCCGTCCGCTTCACGTCAGCGCGCCGCTCCTCGCCTTTTCAAGCTCTCACTCCTGCTCGTAGCGCACACGCTCCCTCCTCAGTACGCTCTCTTTAGAAGTGCAAGACTAAGTGCAAAGTAAAAACCTATCTAAATTTATGTTACAGTGTTGGCACAGAGCAGATCTACAGCACAGAGCAGGCCTACAGCACAGAGCAGGTCTACTGCGACATGTGGTTGAATTTTGCCTAATAAAAGTGCAGAAATGCATCTGTTTGTCACGACATGCATTTGGTAAATGTGCAGAGGTAAATACCACTGCAAAAACAGTAAGAGAATGTGACTCCAGGTAGGAAGTTGAAAAAACAGGTTAAAAAAAAAAATCAAAGAAGGGGTCCTCAGACTGTGGGTGAGGGTCCAAAAACGGGTCACAGAGTGTTTAAGTGCAGTACAGTTTGCTTGGCTTATTTTAAGATTAAAATTAACATTTATCAGATAAAATGGAGATAGATTTATGAAAGCCTATTTATGTTAGTCCTCCTTTTCCCACATGAAGATCATTAAGCCCTAAATTTTATGAGAAGGTAGTGCAAAGTGGGATCATCAAGAGGGGGAAAGGGAATTCCCCCCCCCCAAAATGGGTGGTTTACACCTTAGTTTTTATTGGCTAAAATGACCCCAGATTGCATCTTAGAGCATCTAGAGTTGTAGCTTTTCAGTGACTTTCATCTTTTTTCATTACTGGTCACTTTCATCCCTGCAACATAAAAAATTGTTATGTGTTACTGTTATGTGTCTTTTATACCCTGACAATAATGTACAAATCCCTCACCTGGGCATTTTCATAGAAGAAATAAGTAACTGCAATTATGTTGTACTAGATCACGGTTCTGGCAATAATCTGCATGCACCGTAGTGATTTATAATTTACTTATACCTGCACAGATTGTGAAGACGATGGTGGTGGCCGTGCTGCTGGCCGGTGCCATCCCTCTGCTTTTGGGTCTGCTGTTTGAGATGGTCATCGTGGCTCCTCTCCGAGTCCCACTGGACCAGACACCTCTGTTTTACCCCTGGCAGGTAGAGACCACATGTTATTTTAAGAACGTCTAGACTCTTAATCCTGGTTGTATTCATCACAAGAAATGTCTCTTAATATGTCTCTCTTTGTGGCAGGACTGGGCTCTGGGTGTGCTCCATGCTAAAATTATTGCAGCAATAACACTAATGGGCCCGCAGTGGTGGCTCAAAACAGTCATTGAACAGGTCAGTTACATCAACCTTAAGGTAATCATAAAGTCTGTCTATTTATATCATGCTTTTTTTCAAAGGTGTTACAGATTGGTTTTATAGCCTTTCTAGTTCTTTCAGTGTGTGCTGTCAGTACTCGTATAACATTTTGTTCTTTTCATTAAACTCAACACAGGTAACAACACTTTTTCTGCATGTGTGAATAAATGAAAATGCAGTGAGGTAGTCTAGCAAATCATCCAATGACAATATAATAATCAAAATAAAATAAAATGCACAGATAAACATTTAACTTAACAATAAACAATCTGTAATTAATCGATAATTCATTTTCCTTAGAGATGGTATGAAACACATTTCCACAGGATGAGACACAAGATTCCCTACTCTCTCCTATTCTCCTAGTCATTCCCAAAGTCAGGACACACACTCACGGAGAGGTGTCTTTTCAGTATTACAGCCCTCATCTACGGAACTGCCTGCAGAGGTCTGCAGAGAACGTTCATGTTTCTAAGAGTGGGCTCAAGACTCCCCTGTTTAGCTTGGTCTTTGGTTGAAATTTTATATTTTTACCTGTTTTTATTATTCATATTTTATTTAACTTTAGTGTTTTATTAGTTTTAACTAATATTCCTTTATCATTTTTAGGATTTCCAGTGCTTCCTCTGTAGGAGCCCTCTGCACCAGGAGCAGTGGTCGGCTGCGGCTGGCGGGGTCTGTCCCGTGGGTGGAGGGATGGTGCTTGGGCCTCATCTCTCCCCTGGGCCCTGTGGTGCTTCCTGTGGACGGCTCTCTGCTCCTAGTGTGGATGGCTCCTCTGATGGGGGGGTTAGGGTTAGGGTTAGCGCACCCTTCTCACCTTCTCACCTGACCCGTTTTCATGCCTGGTGTGTGTGTCTGTGTGTGTGTGTCACTGTTTGGTTTGTTTGGTTGTGTGCGGCGTCAGGCAGCTGTGGGGGGCTGGTTGGGTGGATGGAAGGAAATGTGGGATTGTTTTTAATCACTGTAAAACACTCTGTGTTACTTTTGTTTGTATGAAAAGCGCTTTATAAACAAAGTTTGTACAAAGTGTGTATCAAAGTTTGGTCACGTATTTAGCCTCAGAATTTCTTTAAAGCACTTTTTCTGAAAACTAGAACTTCTCACATGAAGGGAAAAAAATTGCAAGATCACTCGTGCACACAATTTTATGGCAAATTAATCTTGCGATCTTATAGTACGAGATCTTGTCGCATCCCTGTTGTTCCTTATTTTACAAGAATCAAAAAGCTTAGCTTAGCATTAAAACACTTGACTGAAAAATTCAGTTAAATAAATGTTGTTGTTTATCCTGTAGGTCTATGCTAATGGTATCCGGAACATTGACCTGTTCTACATTGTGAGGAGACTTGCTGCTCCAGTCATCTGCGTGCTGCTGCTGTCTCTGTGTGTGCCATATACAGTCTCTAAAGGAGTCACACCGCTGCTGGGTAAGTCAGACTGACACACATTTACAAGTGCTTCAGGAGTGTGCTGGAAAATGTAAGAAAAAGTCCCAATGTCTCTATTATAGTTTTAGCTATTATGTTATACAGCAAAAAAGTTTGTTGGTTGGTGACCACAAAAAATGCTAATGTGGGAGCATAGGCTTTTATGTCTGTATTTTCTTATTATCCCAGTGCCAGTATTTAGATAATGTGCCTGTAAATGCAGCTCATCATAAATTGAAATATTTTGCTGTGTCACAAAATCATTGATTCAGTTTTTTTTTGTCTCTTTGCAGCTGTCCAGCCTGAAATGCAGACACTGGTGGAGAGGAGGATCTATCCATTTCTGCTGATGGTCGTTATACTATTGGCCATTCTCTCCTTCCAGATCCGCCAGTTCAGAAGACTCTACGAGCACATTAAAAACGACAAGTCAGTGTCACATTATTCCCATTTCAATATTTCAATAATTACTTCATTATCATTATTCTTTTTTATTATTATTATTTTAGTAGTTTTATTATTGATTTTTAATAATATTAATGATTGATGTTTTGTCCCATGCAGATACCTGGTTGGACAGCGCTTGGTTAACTATGAACGTAGGAGCACCAGTGCGTCCTATAACACCTCTTAAAAAACACTATAAACAATGGGAGGAACTGGACTGCTATGAATCCTAATCTCCAATGTATTTCTGATTGTTTCTCTTAACTTCCAACTACAACCACATAATAAGCTGAGACAGAAGACTGAAACATAATTTATTTTCAGGTCAAACACTTAAAAACACATTCACTTTTCTGATTTTAATTCTCTTAAAAAGTTTTAGTTGGCTCTGTGCTTTTACCTCATATGGTCCCCTATTTCCGTTGTTTTGGAGCAGATTTCAGACAGCTCTGTTTCCTAATGAGCCAGTTTGAGATGCCTGCTTTGTGGGAATTTGTCACATTAGAATTTGTGGTTCTGCCAAGCATTTCAAATGACTTAATTAAACTGAGGCTGTCAGTGAAAAGGAGGGAATTATTTTATGTAGCGACAGGATTTGTTTTATTTCAGCGGTTTTTAATGGATGTGTTACGTTTCTGCCATAAACTGTGAAATTATTTAACTTAAGAAAAGATAAATGTTTGTTGTTGACTTAAACTGGTCTTTCATTCACTAAACTGGAAAGAAAACTGAAATACACCACAAATACATCAGCACATTGTAAAGCTGTGGTCATGTTTGTTTTCACTTGTGTAAAAATATTGCATCACTTATTCAGCAGCCAGTTTGGACGTACCCTCTTGTTGTAGATGTATCGTGTGCACCTTGTATGTCCAACAAAAACACCGTAGTAACTGCCTTTGATTGGCACGTTCACCCTAAGCCCCATTTCCATGCCCTCCAGCTTTAAACCTGCTTTGTTATATCAATGCAGAAGTCTGTGCACTGGCTCACCATTTCTGAATGGCCTCTAAACTCCAAAAACAACATTAAAGTGCAATAATTTGGTTTTTAGATGTGTTTTGCTGTACTTGAGGCTGTGATAATGGTTATAATGGATGTAAAACTGTGTACAAATTAAGTTGCAAGAACTTAGCATGTTTCCCCTGGATGTCTGTGTACACAGCTTCACCAAAAGTTCTTCGTCAGGTTGTCACAAATTATAGTGAATGCCAGGAGGAAAAAAAAAACAAAAACATTTTTTAAATTCCCCTAAAATGTACCATTACATTGTCTTTTGATGCAATGTTTGTGCACTTTATTTCACTTTTAACAATCATTTCAGATCTACTGTAGGTGTGTCTGTCAAGTTGGGTTTTTATCATTTTACTTGGATGGAAATCTATCAGTATTGATTGACCTGTGGGGATTCTGCAAAAAGAAAAAGATTTACATTTTAGTTTTGACACTGAACTGAAAGAAAAGACAGTTTGTGTGGATATATGCATTGTAGATAATAGTGCAGGCAGCTGTACTATTGCGTGGAATGATCACATTTTACATTTCATGCTATCGAAGTGTCCTTTTTAGTCTTTTTGTTAAATTACACTGTACACTTCAAACTCTTGGTCTTGTATTTCAATTTATAGAGGCAAATAATTTCTATTTTTATATGTACAGAACGCAGTGGCATGTACTGTAACACAAAAGTGTGAACTTAAGTTGTGTGGGTCTGCAAAATTATTAAATAGTTGTGACAAAGTTTCTGTGTTGTTGCTTTTCCCGGGGATTTTCAAGATACTAAAATCAGACGTACTGAATTACAATCTTAATTTATTCTTCAACAGGTGCAAACCAATTTTAGGGAAATAATTATTAAATTTGGAGATTTTTCAAAATGTTTGCTTTAATGTTGCCTTTTCATTGTTATACCATTGTTAATGAATCTAATATAAATACTACGGAAATACTAGTTACTCTGGTGATTGGTTCCTAGGATCCCTTTTTACTAACGGTGATGCAGAGGGTTATTTTGGTCGGTCTGGTTCGGGATAATTGGAACAGCAGTGAGGCCTAGCTCTTGGAAACAGGACACTGGGATATTTGTGCTGAATCCAATTAACTCTGCTAGAACAGGGCAGCAGTCAGCCTAACCTACTGTAGGCCAATGAAAAGAGCACAACTCAACATGTAAAACCATAAATAAATAAAACAACAGTCTAAACTTTGAATTGTATATCTGCTTATTTAGTAGTCAGTAGTGAGGTGCATTCTTAACTACTAAGATGGATAGTAGATTTTAAAAAAGTATTGTGGAAAATATGCCAATTAAAAACGCCATCTAAAAACACTGGTCCACATGAAAAGATGTGGTGTATATGACTCAAATATTCTAGTTAATATTCCATTGTTGATCTCCCTGAAAATTCCATAGCATTTTCATAAGAATGTATTATTTAGTAAATATTTAGTCTACTGTACAGTAAATGAATAGAAAAGATCATTTAGAATATTGTAGATTAATTGCACCTTGTATACTGCCTTTCCGATTCTGTTTCATAGACATTATTTGAAGGTCGCTCTTGGATGAGAGTGGTTATGCCTTACAAGGTCAACCCAGAGCAGATCACATTCAGTAGGATATCCATTTTGAGCCGCTGGGACTAAGTGCAGACCTCTTCTAAAGACGTGGGGTCAGGCTGGCTTTGCACCAGCGCTAATAACATTAAATCATTAATAAACAACAAACATGCCTGTGTTAGAAATGTGTTACAGTAAAAATTGTACATATTAACTGTAAACACTGGAGCATTAATTTACAAATAAATACATGCATCTATAAGTGTTGGTACTTTGGGATTGGGAATAAACTCGAAGACAGTGACTAAAGAGATTAGCACACGTCAGGCTTGGAGCACGGCGTTCATCCCATTGCTGCACTGCGTCTCTCCAGGGAAGCACTGGATTAACTCTTCGACAAAGTAACCGTTTCCAACCAGGACAACTAATTTTCAGAAGTCACCAGTTTGTTTTTTCATCCTCTGCCCAAGAGATTTTTTTTTAAATGTTTGGATACTAAGGTTTGACAAACTACTAAGATTTGGTAATTACCAGCAATGCCACATTTTGTGAGATTAAAAGTTTTTAATACATCATCAGTTTCCAAAAGGACGGACTAATTTACTATTTATCTGTTGCCAATCATCGAGGATCATCAAGCCTTTGGAATTAACCAGTGCCATTTTGTGGGGTTAAACTCTTTTGATTGTCAAATTAGAAGAATATAGAAACCATATTTTAGCAAGGAAATAGTGGGTAATTATTATGATTATTGTTATTATGAATGCTGTGACTACACTCAGCCCGTATGACCTCTGATGACCTATGTGCAGTAGGGATGAACTTGAAAACATTTCTACGATGATGTGGGTAGCCTTTTGTTCAACATAAACATTTAGATATCTTAATTATTCCTCAACCTGGCAATTCAGGTATTCCTTAACACTTTTAATTGGTTGGATAGTAAGTAAATGGTGTTGACAGTGAACCAAACTGATGAGTTAAAGGTTCGAGAGAATGGGTTTGCTAAACGAGGGGACATGGAGGATTTTCACAATAATAAATCAGCCATGGATTTGTCTGCCATGTCTATCACTACAATTGACGAACAGGGAGAGTCCGAAGTGGCACCCGATGGCGAAAATATCACATTCGAAGTTTCATATACTCGTAACTACTGGGAGGATGAGGACGATATCTACCAGGAGTTTGAAGAATTGGACTTTGAATCACTGCCAGACCACTCGGACACTCGGAGCATTGCGTCAGATGATTCCTTCTACCCCCCGGAGTGTGCGGATGGGACAGGGTTGGAGCGGCCGCCCAGTCCGGACAGCCCCGAGCCCATCTCCTTCTATAAGGCCTGCTGCAACAACAACTCCATCATTGTCAAGATTATGATCCGCCAGGGGGTGACTGAGGAGGAAGTGGTGGAAACAGACAAGAACAGGAGAGTACGTATCAGTTTGTAACATATGGGTCGGTCACAGTGCAATATTGATGTGATGTGGTATGCAAGCATAGGATCGATAAAGAATTACTACGTAACTTTCATAGAAATTTGTCTCCATGTAGTTACAGGATCTATGGAGAGGCAACCCCACTCACAATTTTAATGCATGTTTTTCTCTCAAGTCTCACGCATTGAGAGTGTGACACACGCAATTCGACGTGTTCACACGCTCACACGCCACACATGGCATTTCTCACGCTGATTTTTTTTTTTTTGTGCCCAGAAAATCGGTCTGTGTGGCTCAGTTTATGCAGGCACCGCGCGTTTTCAGCGGAAAAAAAAACTCTCCCCCTCCTCCCCGTCCCCGGAAAAAAAATCTGCCAATCAGAAAATAGATTGTTCTGTTGTTGGGCAGACTGTAGAGTGTAGTTACAGCTGATAAGCGCACACTGCGGTGATGATAAAACAAACTGAGAACCACCAGGTAATAACTTCATTTATATAACTCTCATTAGTTGTTTTGTAGTTTAAGTTTGCTCTTTAGACAAACATTTACAGCAGGGCTCTCAAGTGTCACGCATTGAGAGAGACAATTCGACGCGTTCACACGCTCACACGGCATTTCTCACGGCCCCCCCCCCCCCCCGCTCCTCGGGAAAAATTGTTCACCCCCCCACCCCCCGCTCCTCGGAAATTATGCAGTCTCACGCACGACCCCGCTCAAAACTTGAGAGCCCTGGTCTTTTATGAGCAATAATAAAAACCAACTATAATTGAATAAATGCAAGACAGACTAGTAGCTTAAAGGCAAATTAACGTTTTTTTACAATCTGAGCCTTCTTTCGGTAATAAAACAAGTAGTTTTACTCACCCATAGCATTTTTCTGTCAATTGGAGCAGTATCGCAGAACTTATGTTGAGCCGTTCTGTTCTAGTAATGATCCCGTATCTGTTAACATGGTGCTCGTATCATATGCTCGGGGCATTACTTTGCGGTGTCCAAATAATACAAACTTTAACACTTTTCAAATCATAGAAGCCCGATGTCTTAATGTAAGATTTCGTTTGAAGCAAAAGTGGCCTGTAATCCGAGATTTAGCCATAGTTTCGAATAGATGAGGACGCCAGTGCGCATGCGCGGACTCTGAGCTCCCGGGACCCAAACATGAAACGCAAAGCTGAAAACTATGGATAAATCTCGGATTACAGGCCACTTTTGCTTCAAACGAAATCTTACAGAACGGCTCAACATAAGTTCTGCGATACTGCTCCAATTGACAGAAAAATGCTATGGGTGAGTAAAACTACTTGTTTTATTGCCGAAAGAAGGCTCAGATTGTAAAAAAACGTTAATTTTCCTTTAAGTACAAATGTGGTCTGACTGATGGCACATGGCACGCTGGCTTGAGCGGCACGGTGGCACTCAGGATTCGCCTTTCTGTGTGGAATTTGCATGTTCTCCCCATGTCTGGGTGGGTTTCCTCCGGGCACTCCGGTTTCCCCCATCAACACAAAAAGATGCTCCAGGTAAAATCCTAAGACCTGAAAGATGTGCTGCCCACTGCTCCTGATGGGTCAAATGCAGAGAAATAATTTCCCTGCAGGGATAAATAAAGGATAAAAAAAAAAAATCTATCTCTGAGCTGCACCTCTGTCAGCCTGCCTTGGGACAGACTTGTCACCAATAGCTGTAGGAATGAATGAATGGTTAATACTATAGTAGTAGTAAAGCAACTTTTAGTGGTAAAAATATGTGAGTCAATAAGATCAGTGCATAACATTTCTAAAGATAAACAGTGTTTACCAGTAATTTGCAACTGCACAATTGCTGGGATAGTGTGCAAATGGTGTTGACATCTTATAACTTTTTAATTTACTCAAAAAGCTGTCATGTGGGGTATTGTCAGGAGAGCTTTCTAGGTGAAGGGCGAGATGGTAAAGGTTAAATCTTAAAGGAGACTCAGTGCGTTTAGTTAAGCTCTGAGTAGCAGATGGCCTGTATCAAGGGCAAAGTGTCAACAAAAAAAACAGCACGTCATTAGGCTCAGCTTTAATACTTAACCACCCTGAAAGACAGGGTGCCAGATTTAACATGTACCTACTAGTTTACATTTTGCATACAATGAAATTTCAACTTGATCTCTCCTGTGTTGCAGAGTGGCCTTATTGCAGCGTGTTACCATGGTTACATCGATGTGGTGATGGCGCTGTCCCAGTGCCCGTACCTGGATGTGAACTGGCAGGACAACGAGGGCAATACGGCACTCATCACCGCAGCACAAGCAGGTAACTTCCCTCACCTGCTCAGAGCAACCTGCTGACCCCCAGTCCACCTGGAGACACAACAAATGCATCTACATCTAGAAGTGTCCAGTCCGATATAATAATACATAACTAAGATTAGGTTAATTTTGCTACGCAGACGTTTTTTTTTTAGGTACGGTCCCATATGGATGTTTTCCAGACAATATAGCAGTGTTCCACAAACTGTTCCACAAAGAGCCGGCATGGCTGCAGGTTTTCTTTCCAACCAAGCAGCATCATTGTGGAACAGTT
Organism: Paratrypauchen microcephalus; assembly: GCA_036785185.1. Classification (NCBI taxonomy): domain Eukaryota; kingdom Metazoa; phylum Chordata; class Actinopteri; order Gobiiformes; family Gobiidae; genus Paratrypauchen; species Paratrypauchen microcephalus. The sequence goes on from JAVJIX010000032.1 coordinate 7,729,792, forward strand.
TGTGGAACACTGCAATATAGTATACAGCTCTGGAAAAAAAAAGAGACCACTGCATTTTTTTTCCTGAAATCAGCATCTCTACATGTATTACAGCCATTCCATTCCAGCATCTGTTGAATTCCAACACAAACACAAAGCTGAACTACTTCAGTTCTTGCACCAGGAGTGGAATAAAGTCACTCAAAAACAATGTGAAAGACTTGTGGAGAGCATGCCAAGACACATGAAAGCTGTGATTCAAAATAAGGGTTATTGCACCAAATATTGATTTCTGAACTCTTCTTAAGTGTAAACATTAGTATTATGTTGTTTTAAAAGGAATTTGATCTTGTTTCTTTGCATTGTTTGAGGTCTGAAAACATGTATCTTTTTTGTTATTTTGACCAAATAAATGCTCTAAACGATAATATTTTTATTTGGAATTTGGGGGAAATGTTGTCAGTAGTTTATAGACTCAAACAAAAATGTTCCTTTTGCCCAAACACATACCTATAAGTAGTAAAATCAGAAAAACTGATAATTTTGTAGTGGTCTCTTATTTTTTTCCAGAGCTGTATATGCTTATATCAATATTTTTAAATCTATAGCAGAGCCCACAAACTGAACAAACACTATAACTGTGTAAGTTCCTGTCTTCTTAGAGACACATGTAATGTTCACGTCCTCTGATATCTCACATCTGTACAGCAAGGAGTATGTTTTGAACTGGTGTATTGACTCTACATAGCCCATCGTAAATAATGGTCCCTGCTTAGTCCACCATAAATGTACTAATATTATACTTAATCTAAACTCAATCAACAAAACAAGGGAATGTCTGTGGAAGGTTATAGACTATAAGATAATTATTTTAAGTAGGCCTACAATTGTGCACACATCAAAAATAAATAAATACAAGAAAGTAATAAGATAAAACAACTGAATAAGACAAATAGTAAGATTCTGGTCGTGGATGAAATTTTAAGAAAATATAGCTGTTTGACTTTGATCTTCTTATCTTAATAAAAATGTTATCTCACAAAACAATTACTGGACTATTTAGAGGGGAAAGCTGCAAAGTCACATTCAGACTGACGTAAAGGAAAGCACATAAAATACAATATATTCAGTCATCCGAATGTAGCTTCACTGGTACTTCAAAAGGTACGATCAACCTTTTCATCGCATCAGCACCACAAATCCAGGCATGACACACACTGATCTTTTATCCGCTAACTGTGATAAATGAGTGAGTGAAGATGAATAGCCCAGGACTTCTCTTCGTTTTCTGCTTCATTAAAACAGCATCGATCGTCTGTCAGGAGTCAGCACAGAGAAGTGGGAGCGGTCTGGGGACAGGTGACCACCAGTAGAACACAGCGTCCCACAGAATACCTTCCCTCACTGTAGGAAATAAGTGTGTGTCAGGAAATATAGCACATGAGTATATTAGTGTAAATATGTGGGATTTGGAGTTTATTTGGAGGAAAGGAGTAATTGTTTAGATATAGGAATACCAGCATTAATGCCTTTTGTAATAAATATGTGAAGTGATGTAAACTATATTGCAGATAGAGCTTGGTTGTTTTCAATGATGTAATAATTAATTGGGGCCAAGCACCAAAGATGTGTCTTCTGAGTGCTTTGCGAATGTATGTACCTTGTGGTAATAACATTTCTGAAAAAAAAAATGTGCAAAAATTTGCACTGCATCATCACCCTTGCTCTCCCCCAGGCCCCTTTCTTCACCTGGGGCAATCCCTTTGGTCCTCTACATTCCCCCTGTTTCTCTTAGCCCTTGTGCCCAGTGGTGTTTGTTCCTGTACCCGCATCCCCCGATGTGTCTTCTGAGTGCTTTGTGAATGTTATTGTGGTGATGAAATATGTACTATTATGTACCTGAAGTGTGTATTATTGTGTACCTTGTAATATTAAAAGATAAAAACAAAAAAAAGTGTTTGTACTGCGTTGCCTAGCGACGTTGCCTAGCGACGTTGCCTAGCGACGTTGCCTAGCGACGTTGCCTAGCGACGTTGCCTAGCGACGTTGCCTAGCGACGTTGCCTAGCGACGTTGCCTAGCGACGTTGCCTAGCGACGTTGCCTAGCGACCCTTTGATCTTTCCTTTCATGTGTCTGGTCTCCTGATTCTTCTTCTTATTATTTTATATTCTCCTCAACATGGGAGTCTATGGCAACCCCTAGAACCGTCTGGTAAAAAGTTGTGAAATTTTGCATGCACATTCCAGCCAGTCTCCTCATTACCCACAGCAATTTATAGGCCCCCAGCCCCAACCGTCTAGTGCCACCAGCAGGTCAAAGTTGCAGGAATTTTCAGGAATTGCCTAGCAACGCACCTACAACCGATCTGTCTTTGATGTGTCTTTGATCTGTTAAACCTTGTTAGACCCTGTTAAACCCTGTCAGACTCTGTTAGACCCTGTCAGACTGTTAGATCCTGTCAGACTCTGTTAGATCCTGTCAGACCTTGTTAGACCCTGTTAAACCCTGTTTCTGAGTCTGACAGGGTCTAACTACCCTGTTAGACCCTGTCAGACCCTGTTAAACCCTGTTAGACCCTGTTAATCCCTGTCAGACTCTGTCTATCTTAAACCCCAGCACCTGCAACAAGGTTATTATAGTTTATGAAAACTGTCAGACTGTTAGACCCTGTCAGACCCTGTTAGACCCTGTCAGATTCTGTTAGACCCTGTCAGACCCTGTTAGACCCTGTCAGACTCTGTTAGACCCTGTCAGAGCCTGGTAGACCCTGTCAGACCCTGTTAGACCCTGTCAGGCCTTGTTAGACCCTGTCAGATTCTGTTAGACCCTGTCAGACCCTGTTAAACCTTGTTAGACCCTGTTAAACCCTGTTTCTGAGTATGACAGGGTCTAACTACCCTGTTAGACCCTGTCAGACTCTGTTAGACCCTGTCAGACCCTGCATGCGGCCTACATGCTGAGGCCTACATGCACCTTCGGTGCTTGGCCCCACATTGCTGCTTGCAGCTATATTTGTAATAACTATTGCAGAGTACATGACAAGCCTCTCATGAATTCACTGTGGACATTTTAGGGCACTTATTACCACACAAGAAACCACTATGACTATGGATCTGATTTGTTGGCATGTTTTGTGCTTTTCAGGTCATGCGTTCATCACCAACTTCATCCTGAACTACTTCCCTGGCCTGGACCTGGAGAGGAGGAACTGTCATGGCTTCACGGCTCTGATGAAAGCCGCCATGCAGGGCCGCACTGAGTGTGTGCGCGCTCTTATGCTGGCCGGTAACTACACACAAAAGCAGTACAGCAGATAACAGAGTAACAAAAATGTTTGAATCTGATTTTATACCTGATGTTTCCAGGAGCGGATGTCCAGGCACGGGACAGTGGGCGTGGCCTGACCCCTCGGGAATGGGCACTGTTCACAGGACGACATGACACAGCTGCCTTCATGAATGTGCTGATGGCCAGGCCCTGTGCTGAGCAGTTCTGTGAATCTTTCCCTCTGGAGTGGCCCTTGTTGGAGGTTTGTGACTGTCTGTACAAACTAGGGCTGTCAGTTTAATGCGTTAAAGATTAATTAATTACACTGCAAATTAACGCATTATAAAAATCGCTGCTCGGGCCTTTGAATGGCAAGTTTATTTATAAAAAGAACGAAGACGGGACAATCAACAAGAACACAGTGATTTGGAGCTTTTGTCAAAAAGAATTTTCCGATCACCGAAGTTGCTCCAGCCTGACGGATCATTTGAACGCGAAATACATCCGGACAAGTTCCGATGTTACCGGTGATAGTGCGAGCGTGAGCGCACTTCAACAAACCACCAAACCACTCTCACAGAATGTGGGAAACGAATGCGCAGAGCGACCACTTGAAAACTGACAAACTCAATCGCAAAGTGGGTTCACTCGATCGCTCACTCACTCACAATCTCTCTTTCTCTCTCAATCTCTCTCACTTTTAAAATGCAATTAATTACATTAATTAATTACAAATCCTGTAATTAATTTGATTTTTTTTTTTTTTAAATCCCCTGACAGCTCTAGTACAAACCAAACTAAACCTATTCAATATGAAGCTTATGTCAAATGTGCTTCTCAGGAGCTGGTAGCTGAAGCGGAGAAGCCAAAGCCCTGTTGGAAGCATGTGCTGAGCGTGTTCACATGTTGCCAATATAAGTTCTACATCACCAATAAGATCTCACCGGTGGAAGATGGAGTGTTGGAGCACATGGTGCGTGCCACCACCAGTATCTGCAGCCCGTTCATTGCCACAGCTGCGCACACGGTGAGCCCAGGCAGCCCTCCGTGCATCGGGAAGAGGCGCTATGCGGTGCAGGAGATCCTGAGGAGGAGGCGGTTGGCTGAGCTCAAGACCCTGGGCCCTGAGAGGCTGAACCACTACAAGAGGTTTTTCCAGAACTCTCGGGTGCAGCTGATCCCTCGGGCCATGGACCGCAGGGCCAGTCTGCAGCCTCAGCTCCTGACAGAGGTGGCTGCTGCTGCCTCCTCTATGGCCATGAGAAGGGCCAGTCTGCTCCCTCTGCACCTGCTCCGCAGAGCAAGTGTCCGGCCTGGCCTCATCATCCCCAAAGTGCGCCTCTGCAAGGCCTCCAACCCCAACTACAAACCTGACAAAGTCCGCAGGAGCCGGAACAGGAACCAGCTACAGGTACCCAAGTGGGACTATAAGATGAAGAAGGTGGAGAGGAAACAGGAGGAGGAGAAAAGGAAACTTCTGCTCGACATGAAACGCAGGTGACCTCAGAAGTGCTGACAAAGACCTGCAGTGTGTAATGTAAACAACTTTGACCTTTTTATAAGAATGACAAGGTAATGGGATCTGTGGCCTTATTTTCGCTTATAACTGCACTGGGATATGTTTACAGCTCATATATTTGGTTCTCCTTTGAACATCAACACTTTCTAATTTTTACACCATGAGATTTCCCTGTGTGCAGCATTCATAGAGTATGTGAACACACCAGGTAAAAGGGGCGTATGTGGTGGCTGAGGCACCTTTGAGCAGCATCTGAAAGCACAGCCTAGAATAAACAGCTTAATGCTCTACGCTGACATGTTGACATTAAATGTCAACACATCAACAAATTATTAAATAAATTAACAAATAAATTTAATTTTATGATAATGGCAAAAGGAGAAATTCAGCTCATCTAAGCTGCTTCTTCAGTTCTGGAACAATAAGCTCACACAGAACTGAAGAAGCAGCTTGGATGAGCTGCGAAACGTATTCGACCAAATAAACTTTTGTCCAGGTGACAAACTGAATTTCTCCTTTTGCCATGGATTCTACCTGGACGAGTGAGGGATTCTACACACATTTAAGTTAATCATATGAAGTCCTATGGATTCTGCTACTGTGAATAAGACTGTTGCCAAGTTAGATTTTTAGATTACAACAAATTAAAGGGAAGGAAATGTGAAACTGAAATGTGGGCCATGTGAGAGAAATGCAGTGCCCATTAAAACAGTGTGTTTTTGGTGTAGTTAACAGGATTAGCTGCCTAATTACACAAAACTCTTAAATGTGAAAGCCAAAATTATCACTGGATATGCACAACACACCATCATACATGAAGCAGCATTAAGAGTTGGGTTGTTTAGAATCACTGACAATAATGTGAGAAGATGCCACATTCATTAACTTGTAGCCTTGTTGTAGCCCTTCTGTCTCACAAAAGTCATTTTCAAATAAATGTTTTTTCCCCAGAAAGCATGTGTTCATTTAATTATTAAATAGATTATTTATCAAATAGAAGGCTACATAACCTTTTGCACTGTGACACACTGACATGTCTCTAAATCAGCATCTTGTCTCCTGTGCAGCCAACTGTCCACACCTGTAACAGCTTCTGTGCTTCATGAGCCACAGGTAGCATTTGCACTGACCCTTCAGTCGCTATAATTTGGCCATTGTTAAACTCAACTGATACCTCTAATGTTCCAAGCTACAAGGGCTCTGTTAAAAAAACAAAAAAAAAACATCAGATAAAGAGTACACGTCACAGGCCATGACTCATGTGAAGCTCAGAACCTCCATAATTCTCACTGAGCTGCATTAGCATTGATTCATGAGTGGCTGAGGTGCCGGGGTTTAGGTAGTCAGGATTCAGATCAGAAAGAAGCATTAAACCAACAATGGATTTCAGCATTGAAACTAGCAACCCAAATGAGTGACGAATGTGAGGCTCATTCTGCTTTCTGATTAGACAATTATCTTAAAAACTAAAACACCAATTTATTTACCTGGCCAGCCAAGCACATACATTGACAAAACTTTACAACAATGAGTGGGTCTGGAACAGTACCCTGTCTCCTCCGTTCTATAAGGCATGATTTACAGCCGGATTACAGATTTCTGAATCAACAATCGAAAGCATCAAACTGTGCACAAGAACTTTCAGGAGGATGCCAGACCCTTGGAGTCAGAATGTAGATGGGGTCAGGCAACCAGATTACAACATACATAAATGAGACAACATGTCCAGTGTGTTTGTAAGTAAGAATAAATTAGCATTACAATTATTATGGCAGGAAAAGCTATAGCCTACACCTACCTCAAATCAAACTGTTCCACAAAGAGGCCGGTGTGGCTGCAGATTTTCTTTCTAACCAAGCAGCAGCAGCACACCAGACATGACTCATTTAATCAACTGATCTACTAATTGTATGGTATTTTTATATTTTGCAAATTTGTTTTGTAACAGTAACGTACAATACAACTAACAATACATTTAAATAACTTTCATTTTGACTCAAGTTTATTGCGACACTTACAATGACCTTTTATTAAACAGTTTCGTGATCAGAATATTGTTTACATATTAACTTTGATACCATGTGAGGTATCGATATCTCATTGTAAGTTGTAGAATAGAAGTTGGTTAGTAGGCCTAAGTGTCCTATTCATTTTTACCATAGACCACAAAAAAAAAGGCTTACTTGGGGGTAATGCACTAACTAAACACCACAAGACCTTTCAAGACATTTCACTGAATTTTAAAAACAACATTAGTTACCACCAGTGTTGGGAGTAACTCGTTACAAAAGTAATTAATTACTGTAATGCATTACGTTTTGGTGTAACGCAGTAATGTAACGCATTACAGGGAAGAAAATCGGTAATATATTACTCGTTACAATGCCAGTAACGCACATTACAATGCATTTTTAACCTGCTTTGTTTTTGTGGGTTTTGCGTTTTCTTCATACAAAGTTCGCGGATCACCGCGAGATCAGCTACTGAATCTGATAAGTCCGCGCAGAACATTACATTTCATACAAAGTTCCGCGAGATCAGCTAGTGATATAAACGTCCGTGCAGACCATTCCATTTCCTTTTACTTCGTCTCGAACTGGCAGACTGACAAAGGATGACAGAACCAGAAGAATCGGATAGTGCTAGCTCCTTTTCAAGATGGGCCCACTACTTTCAGTTCGTTCAAAATAAGGACTCCAAGAACATTTTAGTTAAATGCACACTGTGTGTGAATCCCAAACCTCTTTCCACGTCGAAATGCAGTACAAGCAATTTGACGAAGCACTTGCAGAGGTGCCATAGCACCACGAAATTAGTCAGGAAAGGAGGGGATGGGACAGGGAACGATAAAAGTCAGGTGAAAGTCATGACACATGAGAGATTTGCACTGTAGATTGCCAAATCCTTATTTCCAGTCATTTTGGCGAGAGTAACTAAAGTAATGCAAAAGTAGTGTAATGCCTTACTTTTTATTTAGAGTAATATTGTAATGTAAGACATTACTTTAAAATGACAGTAACAAGTAATAAGTAGTGCATTACAGTTTTTGAGTAACTTGCCCAACACTGGTTACCACAAATGGTCAGTCTGCATTTTTTAATCATCTGGGAAAAATTACTTCTCGAAGCACATCAGGCTCATAATAATAAATGTTTAATGTTAATACATGTAGAGCTTGACTCACTCACATGTGGCTGAAAAGAGGGCCCCCCTTTTTTTTTTTACCATGTACTATTACAGTGATCCCTTGTTTATTGCGGGGGTTAGGTTCCAGAAATAACCCGTAATGAGTGAAATCCGCGAAGTAGGACAACTTTATATTTTACAATTATTATACATGTTTTAAGGCTGTAAACGCCTTAAAACACTGGAATTAACGTTTTCTCACATTTCTCTCTCGTTTAAACACTCAAACTTTCGTAGATTTTCAACTAAATGTATTAATAGTGAAGCGTGGGGCCTCCACTGGGAGCCCCGCCGGACGCGCCGGGGGAGCAGAGACATGAGTCACTGGATCCGCAGGAAGCACCGCGCTCATCTAACGGCACTGCCACGTCCCGGGACGCGCACTTCTCCAAGGGGTTGGTACGCGACACGTGCACCCGCTCATCGTGGTCAAATCCGTGATAGAGCAGCACGACCGGCGCGAGGCCGGGGCTGTGAGCACGAGATCGAACCACGGCGTCCGGACCATGCCTCCCCTCAGGACCGCGTCCTCGCAGCCCGAGCCACAAACCGAACACTCACAAATGAACGCAGGAGTCACACGAAACCAGCAAAGAGCCGCACGGGGTGATTTAATCCTGGTTTAGACCTGGTCTAGTCCCGGTTTAGTCCAGGTCTAGACCTGGTCCAGTCCTGGTTTAGTCCAGGACCAGTCCAGGTTTAGACCTGGTTTAGACCTGGCCTAGACTTGGTTTAGTTCTGGTCTAGACCTGGTTTAGTCCACGTTTAGTCCTGGTCTAGTCCTGGTCTAGTCCCGGTCCCCCCGCGTCCCCCATCTATCAATCGGCAAAGGTCTACAGTCTCTTAGCCAATCAGGACGCAGAACACAATGTTACACTATAAAAAAGATGTTACACTATTTTAAAAAAAAGAAAAAAAAAAGCGAGGCCGCGAACAGTGAACCGCGATAGAGCGAGGGACCAGCGAGTCTTCAGACAGTTGAAGGCGTGGCCTTGGTTGGTTGGAAAGAAAACCTGCAGCCACACCCTTGTGGAACAGTTTGACACCCCTGAATCTAAATCAGTGCTTCTCAAATAGTGGGGCGGTCCCCCATGGGGGGACGCGGTGTGATGCCAGGAGGGGCGCGTGTGACCCTGGGAAACATGCTTTTTGCCGTACTGTAGAGCTAAGAACTAAGTGTAATTGCACATCAACAACAGGTTGCAAGTTTCTTTATTTTTTGGTTTTTAATGTTAATAAAAGGATACAGTGGTACCTCACCGTACGAAATTAATTCGTTCCAGCAGTGGTTTCGTAACGTGAATTTTTCGTAAGTTGAGTAGCTATTTCAATGGAAAAAGCCTGATTCCTTCCAAGGCCCTGTTCCAATTTTTTTTTTTTTATAGTGTAACATTTTTTTATAGTGTAACATTGTGTTTTGCGTAGAGACTGTAAACCCAGGACTAAACGTGGACTATACCAGGTCTAGACCAGGGCTCTCAAGTCTCACGCATTGAGAGTGTGACACACGCAATTCGACGTGTTCACACGCTCACACGCCACACATGGCATTTCTCACGCTGATTTTTTTTTTTTTTTTTTTTGTGCCCAGAAAATCGGTCTGTGTGGCTCAGTTTATGCAGGCACCGCACGTTTTCAGCAAAAAAACTCCCCCCCTCCTCCCTGCCCCGCTCCCTCCTCCCCGCCCCGCTCAGCGAGTGTCTAAGCGCGCACTGCGCGCACTGACAAAATGGTGATGATAAAACAAACTGAGAACCATCAGGTAATAACTTCATTTATATAACTGCAGTGGTGAAAGTAAAGCGGCGCACCGGTATAAAATTCACAGCCGGTACTGCAGTCTGTTAAACAAGGATTGTCAAACTTATCTGACTGTAGCCATGGAAATAGCCTAGATGGCATGGTAGCTGAGTGGCTAGCACTTGTGCTTTATAGCAAGAAGGTTCTGTGGTCGATCCCAGGGTTGTGTAGTGTTTATTTTTTATTTAATTTTTTTAAACGGTAAAGTGATGCACTGGACATTATAGCACCTGAATTATAGCACAATTATAGCACAAGAAATGAAAACTTCTTTCACCACTGTATAACAGTCATTGCTCTTTAGACAAACATTTACACAGGGCTCTCATCACGCAATTCGGCATTTCTCACGCAATTCAAGCCCCCCCCCGGGAAAAATTGTTCACTCAGTCTAATCCTGGTTCAGACCTGGTTCAGACCTGGTTTAGACCTGGTTTAGACCTGGCACGGATTGAGCACGGGTCTCTGCTCGCAGCCCCGCGCCGGGTCATGCTGCGCTATCACACGTGTCCGCGCACACACACCGCCCTCCTCCTTTCCCCCACGCTTCACTATTAATACATTTTGTTGAAAATCTATGAAAGTTTGAGTGTTTAAACGAGAGAGAAATGTGAGAAAAGTTTAAATCCAGTCTGAGAAAAGCGTATAATGTGTATGGCTGAGCGCGCATTATTTGAATTTTTGAGATTTCGCGTTTCGTAACTTGAATTTTCTTTCGTATCTAGAGACCAAAATTTAACGTGAAGGCGTTTCGTAACTTGAAATTTTCGTTTGTTGGGTCTTTCATAAGGTGAGGTACCACTGTACAATGTTATGAAGAGGTGTACTAATAACAATTTTCTAGACAAATAATACTATTTATAGTCACATGCAGGGAGGGGTGTGTGTGAAATTTTTTCTTCTTCCGGGGGGGGGGGGGGTGGGGCACAGAAAATAATTGAGAAGCACTGATCTAAATGAAACAATAATTAGCCCTATTTAATTTTGTGGTTAAAGGTCCCATGGCATGAAATTGTCACTTTCTGAGGTTTTTGAACGTTAATGTGAGCTCCCCTACCCTGTTTAGCCCCCCCCCCATGGTTAAAAGTTGCGAAATGTCTAAACTGAGCATTTGCGATCCTTTTCTGCGTTACAAAAAATCGGAGCTCAAACGGGTGATTTTGAACAAGGCACCTTATTGACGTCAGATCGAAAAAAGAAATGCAAATGCAGTTCCACCCCCGTCTGTCTGAACTCAGCGTCTCTGTAAATCACGCCCAGAGAGTTTGGACTGCGAATGCGCTAGGCAATGCGAAATGCGTTTTTTTATTTGCCTGGAGGCACGTCCGAGTGTTTCTAGGCTCGGAAGTCCTTTATCTGAGCCTCTGGACCTTTGAACAGCAGTGGTTTCATTTTATGTGGAAATGTGTTTATTTTTCAATGGAACGCTTCAAATCTCTCCCCCGTGCAAAAACAAGGAAATGGATCAGCTGAGCGCTCAGAGCGAGAGCGGAGCGTTTGGCCACGCCCCCACCCTCTACTATTGGCCAGCTCTTTTCTCCTCATTTGCATTCAAGCAACAACGCCCATTATAGAGTGTTCAGAGTGAGAAAAATTACTCTTTCTAAGCTTATCTCTGTTTCTCATGCACTGAGTGTTGATTTTGAAGAAGGATTCATTTACAGTATTAGGGAACCATTAAGGAGCCATATAAAAGCATCAAGAAGTACCATGTCATGGGATCTTTAAACATGTGGTCAAAGCTGCATAGTCCTCACTTTTATTTTTATTTATTCTACCTAACTTTTTTGACCATTTCTTGACTATTCTTCTGCAGGTAGTTTTGTTGTTTTTGACATTTTTAGAATTATGATGATTATTATTATTTATTTATTTTTTATCCAAATCTCTTTATTTAGTCACACCTGTGCGTGAAGCATACAGAGAGGGCCAGGGTGATGGCAGTTCACCTGAGATGAGGAGGTGCAGGACAGTCTGTCACCTGTGTGTGTATGTGTGTGTGTGTGTGTGTATGTGTGTGTGCGTGTGCGTGTGTGTGTGTGTGTGTGCGCGCGTGTGTGGCTCCTCTGTGAACGGCTCTCACACGGTGGGGCCGCGCGTGCACAGAGCCTCTGAGACTAAAATGGCTGCCACTCTGACCTGTACCGGGTGCAGTTCTATTAACGGCCAACAGAGCGCCCCCGTGAGCCAATATCTAAAGTTACGCACAAGGGCAGGACACGTGCTCACTAAACTGTTGTGTGCATACATTCACCTGCAAATATGCTCCACATCACATCATGGACGGCACATAAATGGTTGTTCAATGACCATTCAGTGACAATGAAGTCTCCAGGTCTCCAAATCTCCAGTATCCAAAATCAGGGCTTAATAAAGAAACAGAAGGTTCTACCTAGAAGGTCTACCTGGACGACTGAGGGACTTTTCACGCATCTTAAGAAGGTTCTTATGGGATTCAAAACATCAGAGAAGGGAGGAACTTTTGACTACAGCTTTGTGTGTCAATTTACGTAGCACTTTTTACTTTGTTACTTTGTGCATTTTGTTTTGTTGTTATTAATCATGGTCATTTCAGAATTAAGGCCATAGGAAAACATGAGTTTGCCTATAAGACATCAAGACTCATAAGACTTGAGTATAAGAAACATGAGTTTGCCTATAGAGACTTTCAAGTGTGTGTGTATATGGTTGTACATGTCACCCCTACTGCAATACCCGAGCAAGACTTGAAATAACCTGGTAACTAATTCATAGTGCAGGACTTTTTTTGCACTATTTTTTTAAATATTTTTTTCTTCTATACTGGGTTGTAAATATCCTGCTGTGTTGTATATATCTTAAATGTCTTCTTAAATGTCTGCACTGAAGTGAGATGCTTTCAATCTCATTGTGAGTATAATGTAAATTGTACATATGAATAGTGACAAGAAAAGGCATTCTATTCTATTCTATTCTATTCTATTCTATAAACCATACCTCATGCTCAGGCGAGTGTTTTCATAAAGCCAAAATAGTATTTAAAGGTGCACAATGTGATTTTTTTGGTGGAATTAGGCCCAAAGTTATCTATTTCCATGTACTATACAGGTCAGATCAGAAGGGACGAGAGACAGGCATGTCTATGTACTCAGTAAGTATGAATGTTTTTCAGTGTAACTTTTAGCAATAAAACACCTGTACAAATAATAAGAATACATGTTTATCTACCTTGGATTTTAAGTAACATTCACATCTCAGGTGGTGAATCCCCTTCCAGAAAAGTTACATGTTGCACCTTCAGTAGAACCGAGAAATTGACAAACTCCAAGCAACCTTCAAGGTGAAAATTGAAAACCACACTGTAACCCTCTAAATGCTGTGTTTGTAGCAATAGCACTATAATGTAAAGCATTTGCATTTAGTTTGAAACTTTGACACGACTTGGCCTAGATCCCCTGAACCCTAGACTCATTCCGGCTCATTCCATTTAACTTTCCAACTTTGCTTTTTAAGTGCAAAGCTCTTTGGCAACTAACCACAAATACCCAGATGGTGGAGTGAAGATGTTTTCTGTGATGGATTGGCTGTCCCAGGTGAGTTTGTACATTTACATAGGAAAAATAAACCTAAACATATGGACAAATAATAAAAGAGAAAATAGTACCAAGAAAAAATAAGAAACAACAAAATCAAGAGATATTTTGGATGATCCGTTTATATTTTTGGAGCAGTTGCATCTGTTTGAGGCGATAGAAAGATACACAATTATCTTTTCAAACACATTTTGGTCTAACAACATAAACCAACATTATAACTCGTCATACAGGTCCTAAAATGGTTTTCAGCCAAAGGATCACAAAGACATACACATGTGCGTTCATTCAGTGTTTGGTGGGGGCATTTTTAAATATTTAAAGATTAACTAGGAACTTTTTACACAAGAACACGTTGGAATGAAAACAGAAAGCAATATTTTCTAGATCTAAGTTGAAAACATCTGCATTTTAGACAAAAGCTGGCAGTTTTGATAATGTTCATAACCATAGATTGCTGTCTGGTTTTCATAGCCAGTGTTCTGGTATAATTCACTCCTTTGGCTTCATTGATAAAATACCCATGCATTCTCAGGGTCCAGGCATCAGAAACACAGTTGAAAGAAACTTGGTGGTGTGTTCAAAGTCCAACATTTAGAAATGTTTATTATCATCATTGTACTGTACCGTATGCAACAAACATTGTGCACTGTTTAATACAGACATTTGGGGGAATACTTCTTTGTTCTTCTCTCACAGATGTAGCACCGCTTGTGACTGCTGCAGTGACAATGTGGATCCATGGGCCTGCTCTACTCTACTCCACATAGCAACAACATTACACGACAAACAATTTTGTGTTTTTGACCAGGAAATCAAATGTGAACAAAACCCCTACATGAAGCTGTTTTTACATAGTCTTTTTTTTCCATAATGTTGCTGCTATAAGTGACATCCACGTCTGCACGTAAAAAGTATATATTTATATTTATATAATATATATCCATACTCTATTAACAGTTTTGTCTACCATGGAGTTAGAATCGCCCGCCATCGCTCAGAAAAGTTTTTTGTACTTCAAACATTGATTATTTTACAACACAGAAATCAACTAACTTTGTACAGCTTTGGAGGCGGCAAGTCTCCACTCAGTCGCAGTCCCTCCACAGTCGCTCTTTTTTGTTGTTTTCTTGGTGAAATATGGACAGTAAAACCATTTAGAAAAAGCCATAGCATTTACAAACTAGCATTGATTGAAGCGTTTTAACATGTCCAGCCAAAATCTTCGGCTGAATTGGACCCTTTATCAAACCACCACTTGACCTCTTGTTTTGGCACGGTTATGTAGGCCTACACAATAAGCACAGGAACAGAAAGGGGGTTTAAGTGGTTAAATGAATATTACATTACATTAAAGGCTTATCTGCTACTACTTCCATCAATGAGTAAGTCTTTCATCATGGCAGCCAGTGTGTAGGGCAGCAAAAGGAGCACCTCACAGAAATGAATGGACACAACTTTCCCACTCTGGCAAGTCCGTGATAAGAGTCCTGAAGAGTCGCAGTGATGAATGTGGCTGTGTACAATAGTCAGTAGTGAATTTGTGAAGGCCTGACATGACACCAAAATAGTGCAATGTAAAGACATCCCTGTAATGTACATTTATTACTATACAACCAGAATAAAAAAGTAGAAATAAGAAACAAATAAAACAAATTACAAATGTCCACAAGCGTTCTTTCTCTGATGATGAAACGTCGCACTGAAGCCAAAGAAAAACATCTTAGCAAACAGATGCCCTACGTGTCCTACTGCGTGTTGTGCTTCACGTTACTAAAAGCCATGATACTACTGTATACCACGTATGTACATATGACTCCTGCAACTCCATAAAACTTTCTGGTCCACTTTACAAACAATCGCATCTTCCATCTATCTCCTCCAAAAGCCATCAACTCTCAAATTCATCATATCTTCAATATCCTCTTGTCTGACTTATTCGCCATCTTCGTTCAGGGGCCGTTAGTGCAGGAGCGCCCTCTTTCTGTTGCATCGTGTATCACAAACGAAAGACAAAAACAAAAATGTGTTGTCAGGTTTGGTGGCGGTGGCATGCACATGCACAGCTGCTCCTCTTCCGTCCTGTGTCCCTCTGTGTGTCCAGCAGGAGTGCTTAGTCCACTTTGCATTGTCTCATTGTCCTGCTACTGTTGCTGCTACAAGAAGAATGGGGCGGGTCTAATCCACAGTCCCTTCCCCAGTGCTCCCTGTCTAGACCCAGGAGTCCGGAGAAGCCGGGTAGTGGCTGGTCTCGTAGTTGAGCTCACTGTAGGGCCTTGAGGCTGAGTAGAAGTCCACATAGTTACCAGTGGATTTGAGGCCTTGTAGGTGCATTTCGCCCTGTGGGGGGCGCCCTCCTGGATGAACCTGGGGGTCATAAAAGGCTTGGTCCTCATAGTTGCCGGCGTCTGGTGGAGGAGGGTTCTGAAACGGAGGGTATGGTTCGGACGGTAACCCTTGAGATGCAATCTGTGAAACAACATGGATTAATAAATTAAACGCTGTAATAAATTATATAGACTATTTTCAATACACGTTTTAATTGTGTTTTTATCAAAGGTTCAGTATACCAGGCATTCTTTTGAATATCTATACTTAGACACTGCATCACACCACCTTAATTTTCAACCCAAATGTGTCAGACTCACACATGGGCATTGAAGTGATGTAATTGCCTCCTACTTAATTCATCCTCAAGTTTTTCACAAGATACAAACAGTGTATATTATAATTACAGGCACCCACTATATGCTAACACTGAATAGAAGTGCTTTCCACTACAGTAAAACCTTTCTTATACAGCTTATGGTGACTTTATCTGTATTCTTTAACATCTGAATAGAAAAGCAGTGGTCATACCTGGTTATACTTGAGGTCATCGGTAGGGGACACGTACGCTCCTCTGTGCAGTGTTGATGATCCTCCCGAGATTTGAGCTGCAAAGGCAAGATCAAACATAGAATTTATCATAAAATAGAATAGTAATATTGAAATAAAGCTATAAAAGCACAACATTGTCCCCTTTTGATAAGTGATAAGTACTGTAGCTATCTATGAGTCTCTTTCTTTATAAGTTTAACCATATGTTAGACCACTCCCCTACAAGTAATGCTATATATAATTTATTGTTGTTGTAAACTCCATATTATGTCTTAATTTGACATAAAGACAAAAAAATAATTTGAAATTTGTTTTTATGGTCTTCAAAGGTCTTGTCAGTACAAAATCCCACCATTCATTGCGTCCTTTCTGGATGTGTGCTCGCCCTTGTTGCCATGGTACGTAGCATTGCCCGTTGACTCATAGTCTGCCTTCCTCTCCTTCAGTGCCATCATCTCTCTAGGGGAAGCGGGCGCACTCGCTACACACAAAACAGACACACAATATGAATATCTTCTGTGATTTCTCCTGCAAACTTGCATCATTTCTCTGTGGTTCCCAGCATTTCTCTGTGCTGGGGCTTTTTCTAAAATGGTAACAACAAAGACTGTTTAGAAGGGGGATTTCCAGTGAGAAAGAAAAGAGAAGGTGGTTAGATGGTTTAATGGATAGATTATAGCCAGTTTGACTCAAAATGGTCTTTTGAAGAAAACAAGATTAATTTTGGTGGTCAATATTTTTTTAAGCGCATACCAAAATACATCCCAAGTGAACTAGTTATAGACAAAATAACTAATACAGTAAAGTAGAGAATGACTCTCATGTTTACTCACTTTTTTACCTAAACAAAATCTTATTTCTTTTATTACACTTAAAGATGACCTATGTCATCTTATTGTAGAGGGGTACCTCTACCATAAGCGTGCTCGTCTCCATTGACATTGACAGGAAGGCTTCGCCCAAAATGATTTAACTTGCAATTACATAGACAAATGGAATGCTATACTATGGAATTGTAGGTAAAGCGATAAGATCTCCATGGAGACCCATAAAGCATCTTTTACATTCAAAATGTAATGTCATAGAAACATTTTTCTCTTTATACTCTTGCCCCACAAGAATATTTTCAGCACAAGGTGTCAGTGTCTGCATGAACATTTTTTGCATTGATATTTGTCTTCAAAACAAAAGGAGACCCAAAAGGAGGTACTTACAAGAGAGAGAAGAAAGAGAACCATCCCTGGACACAAAAACCTTACCAAACATTACATTCAGCTGTGTTAGTCCTGAACTCATTTAACTTAAACAGCTCTTAAACACTGCCGCACAAGGCCATCACAGACTGAAGGGTCATTAGTCGCAGTGTGAAGGTTAAAGCAAACTTGAGTTGTGGAGAAGTAGTGTGGGTGTGACTGCTCTGTCTTGAAGGGCTGAGTGATGAAAGCACAAGTGGGATTGGGGCCAATGTTTGTGGGTGGGTTTTTATCACATTGTGGGGACTAAAATCTGTATATACACTCACAATGCCTGCTTCACTTATGGCTACAATAGATCAATCATGTGATTTACAGTTGAGATATGGATTAAAAACGATTGAGATTAGGGTATAGGTTAAGGTTAGAGAAGTAGTTACAGGTTAGGATCAGTCTCTAGGAAATGAATCTCAATGTGATTGTGTGATGTAAAGAAAAAAAAAACTACACCTATTGGGCCTTAATAAAGCATGAAGAACCTTTATTAATGCTTATATTAAGAGTTTCTTAAGAATGATTCAGGCTTGGTAACTACTTAAATAATACCAAAACGTTTTAGCCTAAGACCATTAATTAGAAACTTACTAGGTCATTCTTAAGAAACTATTCGTTCATGATGAATTAAGTCTTTGTTCATGCTTTATTAAGGGAAATTAAGATTAGTTATTATAGAGTGCAACCATCAATGTCCCCAAAAAGAATGGAAACCCACTGTGTGTGTTTGTGTGTGCAGAGGAGTGGGTGAGGAGGAGAGGAGGGGGCTGACCTGATCGATTGTTGGGCGATGTCCGGACCGGAGAGATAGAAGGAGTGCGTGACGAAGAGTAAGGTCGCTGTCTGTCACGTTCTAT
This sequence comes from Paratrypauchen microcephalus, assembly GCA_036785185.1. Classification (NCBI taxonomy): domain Eukaryota; kingdom Metazoa; phylum Chordata; class Actinopteri; order Gobiiformes; family Gobiidae; genus Paratrypauchen; species Paratrypauchen microcephalus. The sequence continues at coordinate 7,748,100 of JAVJIX010000032.1, forward strand.
CGTAGAAGAGGAACCTACAAAGTGGTACTGGGAATATCCATCCTACAGAAGACACAGGTTGAATTAAACTAAACATTAACATCTCACGTGTAAAAGAAATTGTGGTTGACATTTCTGAATTGTACTTGAAACAGCGTTAAAAGAAAACTAGATGTTTTTCTAATGCGCATCGATTGACTTGCCTTCTTGTACAGGCTGCGCAGATCTCTGTACTGCCACATGCTGTTGAGGACTTGAGATGCCGCCTTCACCACTTTGGGACTATGTCTGGGAATTCAGTAAGGACAAAAACAACAGAGAATAAAGCTTAACCAGCCTTTGGCGAAGTAAAATAACAATACTAAGTAAATGACCCTCGATGTGGCAATCGCTGATCCAATGCCACCTACTGTAAAACAGATTCTTTTCAGATATTTTTCAGTGCGGATAAAGAAAGCCGAAGCACGCAGCACGCTGCCAGGGGAATCCCTGTTACGCACCAGGAAGGGAGTTCCCCTGTTACGCAGCGTGGTGCGTGCTTCGGCTTTCTTTATCCGCACTGAAAAATAGTTCCCACCCAAAATGACCAAGTCAAGCTCTCCGTGTTGATTTGCACATTTATTTGCAGTCGATATGAATGCGCACTACACAGAAAGTAATTGGGAAAAGCATCGAGCAAATTAATTCCTTTTGGCCGAAATCTTTCTCTGGCGCCGTTAGACTCCAGTCTAACGCGGAGTAGCTGCAGATACCGCAGAGGTCAGTGCTGACAGACTCGGACAATGGCTGGGTCACCAGGAAAACGCTTTCCACCAATTATTTTAGTCTCTGGACTGTGGGGAGATGCCCAAATTTGACCTGGGGGTGGCATATCCCTTTAAGGACTCAGTCAGTAGAGATGTTCACCCATAATACACAAGTTGACTGTGTATTCCTATTCCCTGCATTGTATACCGGATCCTTGGGCAAGACACAAGAATACTGCAATTGTGGCTGGTCAGAAAGGTCCAAGACAGGTGCGGCTTAGACATAAACTGGAAAATGTAGATGCTTTCTCATGTGTCAACAATGCAATGCAATGCTTAGGATAAGAAGAACTGTTGACTCGCTAAGATAGTCAAGAAGTACTAACAGCATGTAATAATAGTACATAACAGCATGCAATAATAGTACACTTACTCCCCTATAACTACTGACCCTACCTGACCAGACCTCCTGTTAAGATGGTTGTTTAAGTATTCTACATTTTTTAACTCAAATGGAGCATAGAGTTGTTCAGCATTTCATATTGTAATGATTTAGACTCTTAAGAAAAGAGTTTCTGCTCAAGTATACATAATTCAAAAATCTTTTAAATTCCTTTAACATTGAATTACATTGCTAATAATTTGCATTAGTGCCTGGTATTGAGAGGAGAGGTCACAGTGTGCTCTTATTCTCCTTAAAGAGTGAAATCGCCCGCTGAGGCCTTGCATAATGCCTGTACAATTTATTCAAATGCTGCACATTAACTGCTGCGTGTCCCGACCTACATAGTGTTTTTTCAGAGTGGGGGGCATGTTGGTAACCTGCTGTGGTAAACAACGCACTGTGAAGCAAAAATAATCATTTGGGTGGAGGTTATGGGATGATGAAATTTTATTAAGCCAAAAAGAATGAATAGATTACTTTAGTTTGTAGTGCAAACATATTAGGCAACCCTTCGTTTGGTTGTTTTTATATCACACATGAAAGGGAAGGTATTTTGAGTATGCCATATCTACAGCAGCAAACATGCTTGAAAAGGGCTGGAAACATGTGGGGTTATACATGTGCTAGTAAAGGTGTATTATGTAAATTTTCTGGTTGACGATCCACCATCTGCTTATCTCCCAGGAAACGTTTTACCTAGAATGTTTAACAGTACGGCATTAAACTTGTCTATCTCCAAGGAAATAAAAACAAAGTGCCTCCAACAGGACAAGGTACCAGGATTGCAACTGTGGAGAGGAAACCCCACACAGTAAAATATATGTTTTTAAATGCAAAATAGATACATTTAATGCCATACTGTGGAGTAAAAGTAAAATTTAACTAAATATTTACTTTCCACCTGAGATACAAGTCACATCCACTCATAATTCAAACCCTAAATATCCAAAACCTTCTACTTATCCCCTTCTACCTGCCCTCCCTCTGCCTCCACACTCTTCTTACTTGTCTCCTTTGCTGCGAGCAATGCCGATGAGCTTCTCGATCCCCCCGGCATCTCTCAGGGCTTTAGTGTTCTCCATGTTTTTGGTGATGACCTCGTGGAGAGCACAGCAGATCGCAGTGATGGTATCGTCTGACATCGTTTTGGACACCAGGCTGCTGTTGGGCCCTCCGCCGCCCCCGCTGCTGTTGTTGTTGTTGCTCCCTCCAGGCAGGCGGTGAACCAGGTCCCTCATGGCATATTTACCTGAAGACACACACAGAGACACAGGGAGACGGAGAGGACAGAAGTGAGTAATGGAGGTTAACTGTGCAGGGACAGAGAAGAGAGAGAGAGACAAGTGAAAATTCCTAGGCTGAGCAGTTACAAGAATTTTAATCAAAATGAGATCTATTTCAAATGGTCAATTATATGAATGGGGTGATTTAATAAAGAGATCTACAGCCAAGTAAAAGCATGAATGGCATGTCTATTTTTCAGTTTTTAATTTGAAAAAAAAAATAAAAAAAATAAAAATAAAATCTAATCAATTGCAAGTATCACATTTGGCCTGCTCCCCCATGCACAATGAGGTGATGTGTATTGACTGCATTTTGACCAAACACAGATGCCAGAGGGTAAAATTGACCTTTGCTCTTCACACTGACCAGGTCACCACAACACCTGCTGGATTTTTAAGTCCAGTTGTGACAAAATCAAAAATACGAGCAGCAAACACTGTGGCATCGCCCTGCTCATTCACTTTCAGGTACAGAAATGCAACACACAGGCAGGCAGATGATTTTCAGTTGACAGCAGCAATGCAAATGTTAACTGAATCTGCTACTAAACTGGTTTAAAACTTTTTCAGAGCACAGAAAATCAATCAATATTTATAAAGCGCTTTTCATACAAAATGTAACACAAAGCGCCTTACAGTGATTAAGGATTAGAAGACTGACTTTTATTGATCTCACACAGGAGAAATTGTTTCTACATTTGACCCGGGGACCATCCCCATGATTTTGTTGTTTAGGCTCGGTCAGGACCTAAGCTGGAGGATTTTACCTATGGCGCATGTTTAGGTTGATGGGGGAAACCGGAATGCCCGGCGGAAACCCACCCAGACACGGGGAGAACATGCAAACTCCACACAGAAAGGCCCGGGCGACCCGAGCCTTCTTGCTGTGAAGCATGAGTGCTAGCCACTCAGCCACCATGCTGCCAACAGAGAAAAAAACAAACAAACAAAAAAACAAACAAACAGACGAACGAACAAACAAACAGACGAACAAACGAAAGAACAAAATGAAAAACAAACAGACAACCAAATTCAATCAAAGGCCAAGCTAAACAGGTGAGTCTTGAGCCCACTCTTAAAAACATGAACGTTCTCTGCAGCCCTGAGGTCCTGAGGAACCTCCTACTTCATGGACAACAACCTAGGAATCAATTATAGCGCCAAGTCAAGCTTTCTGTAAGTAAAAAGGCTTAATTAAAACCAATTAATAATCCTGCCACTGCTATATTAGCATTAACGTTATTAAATATAAATAACCAAAAAAGAAGACACATTTCAACATAGCTGGCAGTGGATCATAAAAACTGTGTATTGTACTTAATTACCCAGAATTGTACACAGTTTTGTATTCACACTATTACAAAAACTAAATCTTTTTCAGTCCATCAGTTTACTGTAAAAGACCAATTTGCTTTCTGCAGAGAAGTCTATATTAGCTGGGAGTACTGAAATATTTACACAGTGGTGTGAAAGCCCAATACACTGTTATGTCTCTAACAAGATGTAATCATGTTAAGAGCACAAGGGGAGAAAGAGACAATCTGTTCAAATAAGAATATACATGCAAGCCCGGGGCAGCGTACACCATAAAGACTGACAGCCCAGCCCACACAGTGCACAGGAATGCCCACATGCTGGTACTCTGCCTTCAGCTTTAGACAATGAGAGGAAGGTGGCATGTGGCTGTTGCTATGGGGACTGAAGGAAAGGCATCAGCCAGTCTCCAATGAAAAGAATAGAAAGACTTATGCTTTACAAAGATTTGACTTGTATCTGTGTCGTTACTATAATGTTACTTGAATGATGGACTGTTATGTTCTTATCGCGACCAATCAGGATACACCAGCATTCACATTGGTTCATGTGCTTCTCTGTTGGCAAGATCGTATAATTGCATGGTTTGTTTTTGAAAAGCATAAAAAGGTGATGATACATGCTTTTGGAAAACTGAAAATAGTAGTTTGAAAAATCATTTTTAATCTAGGTCTCTGCAGTGTGCATATATTGGTTTGTAGTTAGGGCAAAACAAAGGCTAATAATTAATGTTTAGTACTAGATGGGGAAGTTATGATCAATAAACTCCAGCCAGAAAGGATCAGGGATGAATTAATACTATTACGCTTAGTTAATAATCCCAGCCTGCTGAATCAAGATAGGGTATTCCTTTATGCCCAGGAAAATTGTCCCTGGGGTAACCTATCAAGAGCAGTGGGCGACCACAGTGCAACGCCTGGGGTCGCATTAGTACTTAGCTGAAAGATTAGGATAGACTTAGACTTAGACAAACTTTAATGATCCACAAGGGAAATTATTTGGACACAGTGGCTCACTCATGACAATATAATATAATAACAAAGAGTAAAATATTAATAATAATAGTAAGTAATAATAATTTCTAAATAAGTAGCAAAACAATAGCAAGAGACAGGTGTCAAATAAGACATAACTATATAAATAAACGAAATGTATATGTAAGTCAAAATAAAATTGAAAATAAGTAATAAAAATAAGTAATGTGTAAGTAATAAAATATATATATACAAGAGACAAGAAAGGCAGTGCAATGATATGATGATTGAAAGGACATAAGGTTATCCGTTACATAAGATTGAGTTGTTGTACAGTTGTATGGAGTATGGTATGAATGTAGTCCTGTATCTCTCACTGTTTGAGTGGAGCTGTAGGAGCCTGAATGAGCTCCTGTGTCCCTCTATGGTCTAGTGCAGTGGGTGAGTTGATGTACAGTTGTAGGGACTATTATTTCCTCTGTCCCTCTATCGTCTGGTGCAGTGGGTGAGCACGAGTGTCCATGATGGAGAGCAGTTTGTCCAGTGACAAATGTCTCCAGCTCATGGCCGATCACATGACCAGCTTTACAGATCAGTTTGTCAATCCGGCCAGTGTCCCTTTTACTGGTGTTGCTCCTCCAGCAGACCACAGCAAAGTACAGGGCGCTGGCCACTACAGACTGGTAGAAGATCTCCAGTAACTTGCTGCTCACATTGAAAGACCTGAGCTTTCTCAGGAAGTAGAGTCTACTCATGCTCTTCTTGTACACAGCATTACAGTTTTCCCTCCAGTCCAGCCTGTTGTTCACATGGATGCCAAGGTACTTGTAGCAATCCACAATCTCCACCTCATGACCCTGGATGGTAATGGGCTCCACTGGTGTCCTCTTTCTTCTGAAGTCAATCACCAGTTCCTTGGTCTTGTCAATGTTCAGGAGCAGATGGTTTGCCTGACACCACTCCACAAAATTGCAATCAGTGTCCTATACTCCAGCTCCTGTCTATCCCTGATACACCCAACCACTGCAGAGCCATCAGAGAACTTCTGCAGATGGTAGGACCAGGAGCTGTACTAGAAATCAGAGGTGTACAGAGTGAACAGGAACGGCGACAGGACTGTACCCTGGGGGCTTCCTACATTACTGACCACAGTGTCAAACAGGGTGGTCCCCAGTCGCACTTACTGAGGCCTGCCTGACAGGTAGTCAGTAATCCAGGAGACAATGGAGGAGCTGACACCCATCCTGAGCAGCTTCTCACTCATCAGAAAGGGCCAGCTTGTGTTAAAGGTCCCATGACATGGTACTTCTTGATGCTTTTATATGGTGCCTTAATGGTTCCCTAATACTGTAAATGAATCCTTCTTCAAAATCAACACTTAGTGCATGAGAAAGACACATGTACACAGCCAGAGTCAAAAAAATAACTCTCTGAACACCTCATTCTGGGCCTTGTTGCTTGAATGCAAATGAGAAGGACACAGATTGGTTAGAGGAGTGGGTGGGTGGGGGGGGACAAATGCGCCCGCTGGTTCCTTGTTTTAGCGGTGCGCTGTGCCTGGCCCCACTTCCGCGTGTGTAAGCGAGAAGGAAGAAAGGAGAGGCATTTCAATGAAAAAAACACATTTTCACAGAAAATAAAATTAAACCACTGCTGTTTCAGATATCCACAGGCTCAGATAAAGGATTTCCGAGCCTAGAAACACTCGCACGTGCCTCCAGGCAAATAAAAAAACGCATTTCGCATTGCGTAGCTCATTCGAGAATGCGTAGCGCATTTCGCATTGCGTAGCTCATTCGCGGTCCAAACTCTATGGGCGTGATATATAGAGACACTGAGTAGAGACACAGACGGGGGGTGGAGCTGCATTTTTCGATCTGACGTCAATAAGTTTCCTTGTTCAGAATTGCCCATTTGAGCTGTGTTTTTTTCTAACGCAGAAAAGGACCGCAAATGCTCAGTTTAGACATTTCACAACTTTTAGCCATGGGGGGGCCCTAAACAGGGTAGGGGAGCTCACATTAACGTTCAAAAACCTCAGAAAGTGAAAATTTCATGCCATGGGACCTTTAAGGCACTGGAAAAATCAAAAAACAATATCCTGACAGAGACCTTAACACTATCCATGTGAGAATGAGCCGACTGCAGAGGATAGGTTAAAGCATCATCCACACTCATGTGGGTCTGATAGGCAAATTGTAGAGGATCCAGGAATGGTGCCACTAGGGATCTAGGGACGCTTGAATTGCGTGAGAAATGCCGTGTGAACGTGTGAACACGTCGAATTGCGTATTGAGAGCCCTGTTTGTCTAAAGAGCAAACTTAAACTACAAAGCAACTAATGAGAGTTATATAAATGAAGTTAGTACTTGATGGTTCTCAGTTTGCACTTTGTCAGTGCGCGCTGAGAGGAGCGGGGAGGAGGGACCGGGGCGGGGGGGAGCGGGACATTTTTAACTGATTCATGTAAGAGTCTGGTTAATGCACCGGGCCCGCGTCTCACCGCGGGCAGTTCGGCGCGTATTCCACGCATATTCCACGCGTATTCCGCACGTAAGCCGTCGGGGGGGACACGTTACGCACAGACGGAGACACCGGGACCGGAGTCGGTGCGTCTCAGAGGAGACATGGCACCGGGACTGAGGCTCAGGACGTGCCCGGGGGACGGCGCGTCTGCTCCGGCCTCGCTCGGACCGTGCGCCCAGAGCAGGGGGAGTTTTTTTCGCTGAAAACGTGTGGAGCCTGCATAAACTAAGCCACACACAAAAAAAAAACAAAAAAAAAAGAAATCAGCGTGAGAAATGCCATGTGTGGCGTGTGAGCGTGTGAGAGTGTGAGCGAATTGCGTGTGTCACACTCTCAATGCGTGAGACTTGAGAGCCCTGATAATAATTATTTGTCACTATTTTATAAGACTCTGGACTTTCAGGCTTTTGTTGTGCTTACAATTCTACAACAGGTGTCACTGTAAATAAAATGGAATAATGTAATGGGATTTATAAGTATGTTGTGTGCTTGGCAGCTGTTACCTATGAGCTCCTTGTTCCTGATGTCCAGAGCCATGTTGCGGAGTGCGGTGGCCACAGCACACACCACCCTGTCGTTGTCTATCCTGAGCAGCTCCACCAGGATGGGCAGGCCCTTTTCTTTACGCACTGCAGCCCGAATGTACACTGACCACTGCATACAAACAAGACAAAGGCATTTCAAACAAATGCACAATAATCACAAAGCTGTGGTTCTTTTTTTATTAGACTGAGGTATATTCTCTAGCAGGGGATACAACACCTGCTTGTCTCCATGTTGTCATTTTATTCACTTACAGATGTTATTATGGCCTTGAAACGCATGCATTCCTACTGCCTGTCCACAGTCCTGATGATCTGCAACTTGGTGTCTCTCAAGATTGATTAGTTTAATGCCATACTGTGGAATATTCATGGCAAATTAAATGTTGCAATCCTTCATTTGTCTGCGAGTTGTGCACGTAGAAAAGGCTTCACATGTATTCGCTTGTTTTTGAAATCAAGATGTTTCCATGGTCATGTTGAGTCTGTAAGTCTGTAGTTTAGCCCTAGGGGAGGACTTTCTCCTAATCCTCGCATTTGCTAAGTACCTGAGTATTAACAACTCATTTTGAGCCCAAAAAGATTAAAAATGCACTTCAAATTGTCTCAAAGATCACCTATTGTTTAGGTTAGACAAATACTATTGATCCTGCAGGAAATCCAGAAATATATTGCCCTGCCAGGACATCGACTGTGCTATTGTCAGTCCATTTGGCTGTTAATCTACATTGACTTCCTGTCCTCAGTAGATTTTCCTAAGCTTTTGTCATTGCCCTTTCTCAAGAATCCAAGATGGCGGCGGCCCAGTTGCTCACCCTCCAGCTGCCAGCTGCGAGATTCTGTAGTGCCCCGGCTGCGCCCTCCAGCGTGTCTGGGTTGGAGCACTCGGACAGCAGGGTGAGATAGGGCTTCACAATGGTCGGGTGCCATAACATCTGGATGCCTTTAGGGGGCTCTGCCAAGTCTGGAAATGGGCCCACACCATCCCACTGCAGAAAAGAGAAGAAGAGAAGCACTTTAAAATACGCCTGAGGGATGAATGTATTGGGGATGAATTTGTTTTGTCAGTTACAATTAGAAAAAGAATGGGAGAGAATATTTGAGTAGTAAATATTTGAGTAACATTTGGGTAGTGGATACCAGTCTAAACAGAATGAGTCACTGTAATAATTAAAAAAAACACAAATTATCATAGAACGTAGCCATGAAATAAAGAAAACATGCCTACATAGAGTATATGATCTTCTCGAGATTACTGCAAGAAAATATCTGGCCAATTATATCTGACTAAGCTGTTAAAAATGCACAAACACTATCGACATCTGTGTATTGTTGATACCTTATGACACTTAGTCCTTTTTTGAAATTTCTAGCCCTACTCTCTTGTCACCTCCACATTGCCTCGTCTAATGCCCTCATTTCGAGCTTCGCCAACACACTCCTAGTCTGTACTTGACGATAATCATCCGCAGCTGCACTGGAGTGGAGGCACAGAGGGACAAAAAAACCAAAGTGTGGCACATATTATTTTTTTGGAGAGCTTATGATTGACTTCTCACATCTAGTTTATAGGTTAACTCAACACTGCCCATTCTGCCTAGCGATACACAAGTTAGCATTTGGTTGAAAAGCAAGGCTCCTAACTACCCATCACTAACCGCCACCAACTGATGAATAAAAAGCAATTGATTCAGACTTCCTGATCTACCGGAAATGTTTGGTTTTCAGTTGAGCTGTTTCTACGGGTTGTAAAAAGAAGCCTGCCACTCCACCAGAATGTGTCGCTGATTGCTTATTACCATGACAAGAGATGAGAGCATGTTTCACCGCTTGCATTTTGAAAAGATTTTCAAGTAATGATATTTTTAGCTGAATTTATGTTGAGTGTGGTTGAGGAGAGCTACAAATATAAAATATAAAATCATGCTTTGGATACAGGTATGAAGATGTCTCTATCATGTTTGATGTTTCTTTTAAAATGTATTTTTAAAAGCTCAGATTAAGAGGAGTTTAAGTCTTTGAGATCAAAGCAATCCTCACATTTGACAGTTTCTGAAGTCTATTATGACTGTATAGGGTGTATACATTGAAGATATCTACATATAATCCAGGTGCATGTCAGAAGATGTGCAAATAACATCATGCATATCAAAGTGAGCCTTGAGCTGTGATGTTCCCATAAATATTCATAAAGACATCAGAAAGTATGAACCCAAAATGAACTGGGCAAACTGCTTATAACCTGTAACATTACATACAGTACCTACCCCCTTTGAAATGAATACAAGACAATGATGCATACCATATAGGCTATCTTTGCATATACACATTATATATCATGGAAATAACTCAGTTTTAGCTGCAACTATTCAAATGAACAGAATATTCTTTGCTCTGTGAATACTTTTCTTCACGTATGCATTTTTAAATTGACCGTTTGTTGACCTATGTCAGAGGAAATAATCATGAAATCATCACAGTGCTCTCATGCATAATTCACTTAACAAGTATGGAAGAGAGTAGTTTATTACTTGTCGTGAGATTGTGCTGGAAAAAAAAAAAATCCTATTTGATGTTTTTTCTGTTTCTAATTTCTGGTTGAATTTGGATGAAATTCCTCAAAAAAGAAAATTGCAGTTTTCATTGCCTGTATGTATTAGTGAGATAAAGGCATACCACATACATAATGTTGTATTTAAAGGTCCCATGACATGGTACTTCTTGATGCTTTTATATGGCTCCTTAATGGTTCCCTAATACTATAAATGAATCCTTCTTCAAAATCAACACTCACTGCATGAGATATGAGTCTGACAGTCTTCATGAGGCTAGATATGTGTCTAAAATGCTTTATTGTGGGTGTTGCTGCTTCAGTGCAAATGAGAAGGACAGAGAGATTGGCTAAGGAGCGGGGGGGCGGGTTTCCCCCGCAGCTCGGCGCAGCTCGTCTCCTCTCTTCCGTGTTTAACACAGGAAGACAGATGGGAGACTTTGCAATGAAAAAAAGCATATTTACACAGAAAATAAAATTAAACCACTGGTATTTCAGAGGTCCAGAGGGTCGGGTAAGGGACTTGCGAGCCTAGAAACACTCGGACGTGCCTCCAGGCAAATAAAAAAATGCATTTCGCATTATAGCGCATTCACAGTCCAAACTCTATGGGCGGGATATACAGGGACGCTGAGCGGAGACAGAGGGAGGGGCTGGAGCTGCATTTGCCGATCTGATGTCAAAAAGGTGCCTTGTCCGAACTCGGACAAGGGGGGGGGGGGGGGGGAGCTCACATTAACGTTCAAAAACCTCAGAAAGTGAAAATTTCATGCCATGGGACCTTTAATTTAGCTTTTATGTGGATTCACATAATTCTTCATCATGAAAAGGCATGATAAAAATCTTAATGATTGCAGTCTTAATGATCACATATTTGGAGAGACCCAAAAAGCATAGAGGTCCACAGAGACTGGAGTTTGACCCATTTTTAGAGAAGGAAAGATGTCAAGTTTCAGAAGAGAGGCTTGAATGTGTCAGTGTATTATTGGTAAGCCCTAAATAACAGATACGGTCTGCCGTCAGACTGATAGTTAGACAGTTTATTAGGGATTCATTTTCTATAATTTACCACCACTCTCAGTCAACAATCCTTTTCCCCGCATATAATTCCTAGTCTGGGAAGCCAAAGACATGCCAATTACATTCTCCCTGATTTCAGACGAACTAAATAAGAACGAGGATGTGCTCCTAGGATGTTCCAGACCCTCCATCATTTGAACAGAAAATAGACAGTACATTCCTTCCATTATTGTTATTTTCTGGTAGATTCTGCTGATTTTAGATGACATACTGTATGTACAGTGCCGTGAAAAAGTATTTGCCCCCTTCCTGATTTCTGTGTTTTTTGCATATTTATCACTCAAAACATTGTCAGATCATCAAACCAATTTTAATATCACACAGAAACAACCCAAGGAAAGACAAAATTCAGTTTTTGAATGATGATTCCATTTATTAGTGCACAAAAAAAATCTAAACCTATCTGGCCCTATGTGAAAAAGTAATTGCCCCCTTAATCTAATAGCCAGTTGAGCCTCCTTTGACAGCAATAACTGTAACCAAACGTTTGCGATAATTGGTGATGAGTCTTTCACACCGCTGGGGAGGGATTTTGGCCCACTCTTCTATGCAGAATTGTTTCAATTCTGCCATATTGGAGGGTTTTCTTGTATGAACTGCCCGTTTAAGGTCACACCACAGCATCTCAATCGGATTTAAATCCGGACTTTGACTTGGCCACTCCAAAACCTTAATTTTGTTTTCTTTGAGCCATTCAGAGGTGGACTTGCTGGTGTGTTTTGGATCATTGTCCTGTTGCATGATCCAAGAGCGCTTGAGTTTGAGGGCACGAACTGATGGCCGGACATTCTCCTTCAGGATCTTCTGGTAAACAGCAGAATTCATTTTTCTGTCAATCACAGCAAGTTGTCCTGGTCCTGAGGCAGCAAAGCAGGCCCAGACCATCACACTGCCACCACCATGCTTTACTGTGGGCACCATGTTCTTTTTATCAAATGCTGTGCCATTTTTACGCCAGATGAAACGGGCTGCAGACCTTCCAAAAAGTTCAATTTTAGACTCATCGGTCCACAAAATGTTTCTCCAAAAGTCTTGAGGGTCATCAAGGTGCTTTTTGGCAAAGGTGAGACGAGCCTTTGTGTTCTTTTGTGAAAGCAGTGGTTTTCTCCTGGGAACTCTTCCATGGATGCCATTTTTGGCCAGTGTTTTTCTAATGGTGGAGTCATGAACACTGACCTTAACTGAGGCCAACGAGGCCTGTAGTTCTTTCGATGTGCGTCTAGGTTCTTTTGTGACTTCCTGAATGAGCCGTCGTCGCACTCTTGGAGTAATCTTAGTTGGTCGACCACTCCTGGGAAGGGTTGCAACTGTTCCCAGTTTCCTCCATTTTTGAATAATGGCTCTGACAGTGGTTCGCTGGAGCCCCAGAGCTTTGGGAATGGCTTTGTAACCTTTTCCTGAATTATAGACTTCTATCACTTTTTTTCTCATTTGTTCTTGAATTTCTTTGGATCGTGGCATGATGTGTTTGTTCTTGAGATGTTGTAGCCAACTTCACTTTGTTTGACAGGAACTATTTAAGTGATTTCTTGATTCAACACAGGTGGTGACAATCAGGTGTGGGTGTGGCATGTAGAACTGAACTAAGTTTTCTCAAAACTGTGGTTAGTCACAGTTAGTTTGTGATTTAACAAGGGGGGGCAATTACTTTTTCACATAGGGCCAGATAGGTTTAGATTTTTTTTGTGCACTAATAAATGGAATCATCATTCAAAAACTGAATTTTGTCTTTCCTTGGGTTGTTTCTGTGTGATATTAAAATTGGTTTGATGATCTGACAATGTTTTGAGTGATAAATATGCAAAAAACACAGAAATCAGGAAGGGGGCAAATACTTTTTCACGGCACTGTAGCTATACCTGATCATGGCCCTTCTTTTTCTTCTTCTTCTTGCCCCAGCAGCCAGAGCTCTCTCCATCTTTTCCCCCAGTGTCGCACAGCAGACCGTCCAACTCTTCCGACCCCCCCTGATGGTTGTGGGAGGTCTCTGCGGCCAGACGGTACGACAAGTTCCTCAAGATGCACACGCAGTTCTCCACAGTCTGGGGGACAAGAGGACAGAGGGCAAACAAGTGAGAGAGGAGGGATACAGAAATAGGTCAGGGTAAAAAAGAAAAGTGAGAAGAAATAGATTGTTTCCGGTTGGTAGGCTGGAAAAAAAGATGTTATCTGCTGCAAACTCAACTTAATTATGCAAATATAGTTTATGATTTTGCGTCAGAGAAGTAATGACTCAGTTCAAGAGAATTTTACAAGCTATAAGAAACATTTGTAAAACTTGAATTATTCTTGAACGCTCTGTTGCTGTCTTTTTTTTTTTTTTTTTAACAAACACAATTGTTGCAATGTCCTGCAGATAGATGCTGGAGCCCAGACTAATCCTATTGTTGGAAATCTCTGTGCACTGAACAGTCCCACGCTTTGATCTGGAGAAGGATTTTTGTGAATTTAATATTTCACATCTTCTTTTGAGGTGCCTTCACATAAGACACATGCCTAGAGAGGACAAACAGGGTCAGGCACATACTACATAACACTCCCAAGACATCTTTCTGTGTCACTGACTATTTGGGTTGGCAAATATCTAAACCCTGTAAAAATGACCAGCTGGAAGGCAATGTTGTCTGTGTTGTAATGTAGGAGGTAATCTAATTTTAGAGATGAAGCAGGGCACTGACATCAATAAAAAGACATGGCTGTTTCTAGCTTTGAGGTACCAAACTATACTGTTTGGAAAGCATTGTTTCTGATACAGTGCATTATATAATAGTTGTGGTATGCTGTTTCGTCTAACTAGGGATGTCAACAATTAATCGACTTACAATTAATTGTCGATCAAGACGTTGGCCGAACAAAATGCATTAATTGTAACTAATCGCTAGAGGGCGCTACTCTGGAATGTGAACAGGAGATGCGAACCCACTCGCGAGAAATACCATAGCGTTACATCATGTACCTCTTTCCTCTCTGGATGTTGCCATACAACTCACAGTAGAGCTGGACCTAGAACCATATATTTTTGCTTTTATAATTTCTTGATTGTTCTGGTTTGAGGCCCTGTAATGTTTTATGCTGTGTCCAGGGGCCCTGTGAAATTTATATTTTGTACTGTAACCCTTCACAGAGTAAGGGAGAGAAATATTGTCGATGCCTTAGTTCAAAATAAATGTTGAGAATGTCCTAAAAATAGCCTGGATTCACTGGTTTCATCATAATATGTAGACTAAATAACATTCTGTTATTTAATTTCTTCTGTTCCTTTTCATTTCAAGATTTCCATGCTGCAAGTGCAAAAACTGAGCCAGTCCTCAATTTATTTTCAATAAAGAATGTATTTTGTTAATCAGCATCAATACATTTGTCTGCTTTTTACTAAGGAATAATTAATTGAGGAATATATAATATTTCTATATAGTACAATATACTATGATATATTTTTGACTCAGTGTTATGTATACTATAGCTTATATTCTTAAAGACCCTATTGAAACACTAAAGGGTGAAAAACACCGCTTATCAGTTAGTCGTAAGTCGATCGATAAGGTCAATCAACTATAGATTAATGAATTAATCGATAATTTGTATCCCTACTGCTAACTGATGGTCTCCTTTCCCTGACCTGCAATGTTCCACTACATGGCATGGCAAGCCTCCAGGCCAAGTTACAGGTCAGATCTTAGGAGACACACCCCGCTTACATTAAGGCCTACCGCACACAACATTGTTATTTTTAATCTGCATTGAGCATACAAAACTTAGACAAACAGTTTTGGTGCAGGGTTATGAAATATTAATCACTGGCAGAATGACTTTGCTCTTGCCTGTTTCAAGCCATTCAAATTCATCATTGGCAATTATACTAGCGCATTTCCTTTAAAACAGAGATGCAGAGAACGCATGTAAACATATGTAAATTTAAATATACTCTACAGCATAACTACTCATCCATGGGCACTGCATTTCAGTCTTGGATAGAGCGGCTCATTTCTTTATATAGATTCAGGCTCCTGGAAGTGGGGAGTCAGAGTAGCGTGACTGTGTATTATAGATGTAATATGAGTACATTGGTGTTCAGTATATTGAATGGCTGCAGGCGGTTCCACTGTGGGCTGTTGTGTGCATGTCCGTACCTTGCTGTCTATCTCGCTGCTCCCCAGGGCCGTTTGGATCACGTAGAGCAGCGCGTCTGTCAAACCTTCACACTCTCGCATCCTCCTCCGAGCCTCCTCTCCAGCAGAGCTCACGTTCCTGTAAGACAACGTGGAAAACACTGATTCAACTGAAACAGCACTCACAATGGCATACTATGTAAAGTATGCGTAACTCAGTAGTCAAAATCAAGCAATCAATCAATCAATAAATGCTGCTGTTTTCTGGCACAAATGGCCAAAAACCTAAAATTCTCTGTATTCAGATGTTAAAAATGGATAGATAATATTTTTTTGAAAGTAAGTGTTAGTCCCAGCATATTTAAACTCAGAATATCACTCCACAAAAGCTCTCAGACTGAAAATTGACTTTACAGAATGCAACCAGAGCATGGAGCTTCAAGATCAGTTCAAGAATACATTTAGTCAAAGATTCTGCACACTCTGAAAGTGAGACAGCGTGAGCAGTTTCACAAATGTTTCAAGAGATCAAATCCCATTATTTTACAAGTTTTAATTAGAGCATATCAGATTGTGTAATAGTTGCTCGTGGCTTGTGACTGGCCCAATCATGATTGGCAACCCGCAGCGGCTCTTTGATCCCTCTGATGTGGCTCAGTACAGTGGTCCCTCACTATATCGCAGTTAATCTTTCGCGGGGTCATTGTTTCGTGGATTTTTTTATTCCAATTTTTTTAATAGTGTATCAATGCGCATTGTGTTCTGCATCTTGATTGGCTAAGGGACTTTAGATCTTTGCCGATTTGTCAGTCATTCTCCACCGTGCAGTGTCTCCTGTACAGTACAGAATGTGTTCAGCCAAATTTATATAACTGTTTGATCGCAGCAGTGTGATGCTGGAGTGCTGTATGTTTGCAAGTTTTCTCCCCGACAAAACCCACAACAGTGGATGGAGCGTTGCCAGGACGAAGAGGCTCGGTCAGAGGAACTGTGAAATACACGCAACATGTTTAGGGCCTGAAAACAGGTTTGGATCTTTGGTTTCATTCTATAATACTGTCCTTTTTTGTTGAAAATCTACGAAAGTTTGAGTGTTTAAACAAGAGAGAAATATGAGAAAATGTTAATGCCAGTCTGAGAAAAGTGTAGAATGTGTGTGGTGAGGCGTTTACAGCCTTAAAACATGTAGAATCATTGTAAAATATAAAGCTGACGACTTCGCGGACTTCGCCTATCGTGGGTTATTTTTAGAACGTAACCCTCACGATAAATGAGGGACCACTGGTATTTAATTAAAATGTATTTTATCTTAGTTAATTCATTTTCAAAATGTAATTCTATGGCACAAAGGCAAAAAAAAAAAAAAAGTTATATGCAGTGTTATTTTATTTTAAAATTCGAAAGGGTTTTGTGGCTCCCAGTGTTTTCTTTACTGTGTGAAACGGGTCCAAATGGCTCTTTGAGTGGTAAAGGTTGCCGACCCCTGTCCTATATCTTTGCCTAAATAAGATGTATTGAAGACAAATTTCTGTTTTATCTTGAAAAAGACAAATAAAGTTATATTCTATTCAGTAGACAGGTTAGCAGTCATTTAGTTTGAGGTATTGTCCAATTAAAAGACACAGTTGCAACAGTTTTGGAGTAAGCTATTCTTATATAATTTAAAAACAAATATGCTTAAATACAACTAAAAGCAAACATCCTCGTAAGCTGAAAAGTAGGTCAAATCACTTCAGGCAGATTTTTCTTACTGACAGAATTATAAGAGATGGGATTTTCATTTTTGTTGTAGTGAGCAGGCCTCTGCTCAAGACTTTTTATGACTCTGTGGTGGCCTCTGCTCTCCTCTACGCTGTCGTCTGCTGGACCGTGTAGAGGAGGTGGCGGAGAGGAGGGTACTGGCCAAATTCATGTCCATTAAGGACGACACCTCTCACCCTCTGCACCGGACTGTAGAGGAGCTGAGCAGCTCCTTTAGCAGCCGACACCCCCAGTGCAAGAAGGAGCGCTACCGCAGATCCTTCATCCCCACCGCCATCAGACTGTATAATTCTAACATATAGGCCAGACGTGCAATATCCTCCTTTTTCATGTTGATGCTTGTTGTTACTATTATCATTATTACTATTTCCCATTATTATTATTATTACGTATTACTATTTGTATTATTTATTACTTACTTTATCCCCTCCCTGCCTGCATGCACTTTTTCCCTCTTGTCCAAATGTCCTGGAGCTACTGTGGCGAGTAAATTTCTCCTGTGTGAGATCAATAAAGGCTTATCTTATCTTATCTTTATTGAAATTGGAAGGACTTTCAAACTATTTCTCCAATTAACAACTTATTTTGTATATCTCCTTCAACGTCTAAAGCTCAGTTGTTTCTAATTTATTGCAATCAACACGCCATTTATAATTTATTTTTAAGTGCCAGATCAGTATGAGTGAAGCTAGCCCTGTTTGTTTGTTTGTATGTATGTGAAGACAGCCGGTTCAGCCTGTCTGGACAGGATAAATAGGTAAATAAATGGATGGCTAATATGATTGAGATAGAGTCATGGGCGCTGATAGAGCTGGAGTGAGGGATGAGGGCAGAGAAAATGAGAAAATATTGGAAAGACGGAACAGCGGAAAGAGCAGGTGGCCAGCCGTACAGCAAACCATGAAATATTCAATCTTTAATCTAACTTCCAGCCTTTCCTAACGAGGCATGAGAAAGATGAATAGCCAGCTTAGCAAGTCCACATTTAGGCCCAGACTTTGTACAGTGATATGGAATAAAACATGTTTCTACACTATATGTTGTTATACAGAGCAGAAAATCTTAAACGTTAAGTGTTTTGACTATATTGGCAAGCCACATATAGCGTTAGGTAGAGGCAGTGAAGGGAAGAATAGTATACTGAAATGTATTTTGAGTATCTTGAAATGTATTCTGAAACATGCTCCAATCAGTGTACTGATTTTGAATACTTGGAATACTTTCACATTGCATTGATGTTTGTTGCACCAAAATTTTTGTTGCGGGGGGGGGGGGGCAAACTTAAACTACAAAGCAACTAATGACAGTTATATAAATGAAGTTATTACCTGATGGTTCTCAGTTTGTTTTATCATCACCGTCAGTCGCTGTGTGCGCTTAGCAGCTGAAACTAGTCTGCCCAACAACAGAACAATCTATTTTCTGATTGGCTGAAACTGAGATTTTTTTCCAGGGAGCGGGGCGGGGAGGAGGGGGGAGTTTTTTTTCGCTGAAAACGCGCGGTGCCTGCATAAAGTGAGCCACACAGACCGATTTTCTGGGCACAAAAAAAAAAAAAAAAAAATCAGCGTGAGAAATGCCATGTGTGGCGTGTGAGCGTGTGAACACGTCAAATTGCGTGTGTCACACTCTCAATGCGTGAGACTTGAGAGCCCTGATACAAGCACCACGAGAGCAGTGTTTTAATGTTATTCTCATTAATACCACAAAGTTCAAAGCTTAAACTGCAACATGAAGTACTGCCATGTATTTCTTTGATTTTAGGAAAGTGTGCTCTGAATACCATACAATGGTAAAGTAACTGTACTTGAATACAGTCAAAATTACTATACTGAATATTTAGTTGCTTCCCAACACTGAGCAGAGGCACACAAGGAGAAGCTAGACATGCTCACAGACAGAAATGCAAATTTTGAAATGGCAGCGGGCCCACTCTATCCCCACTCAACCCTGCTCTAACGGTGCCAAGTCCTCCACAAGAAAATGCTGAGGAGAATGCAAGCATTTTTATTTAAGTTTTAACCTAAATTAGCCAGTCAGTTGACTACATTCACAAGTTCCAGTAAGGACTATCCCACTGTACTAATAAAACAGAGAAAGCCTGTGGAGCTTCTGGCAAACATTTCAATACCAAGAAATAGGCTGAGCACTCAATATTGATCTTGAATAGTTTGATTCTAAAATCTTCAGCAAGTTGACATTTGTCTGTTGCCTGTTTGCACAATTTTTCCTTAGTATCAATATACTTCAAATTCAAGTTCAAGTTTTATTGTGGATTAGTATCTGATTTTTACTATTTTTAACAACCCTAAAAACAAATGTTGGTTTGATAGCAATCTAGACAGAAGCTAGTACAGGATGGAAACAAAAAGAAAATATTAGGAAATGTATGAATATCTACTACATTGGTGTTTTTTATTTTGGAAAGTTATTGCTGGTTTCTTTTTTTACAACAATGGGTGTATGCAGTCTTTTCTCTTGATGAGATTTAAGATGGTGAGGTATGAGACGGCTTTGGAAACATGAAATTATGAAATAAATTTGATGATAAAGTCTACAGTTTAAGGATAATTTAAGGCTTTACCATGGCACAGTACTTTGCAGAGTGCTCTAATTTGTCACTTGTTCGTGTTAAATGTACAGTAAAATGTATGGCCTAGTCTCTGCTCAGAGCTAATTGTGCATCGCTAAGCTGCTTTATTTTACATGAAAAATGTCCCTGCGCTTCTTTAACAACTTTGCAACTATTTTAGAACAACTTCAAACACTCATAGAGACTCAAATAACACTTAAAATAGGGTTTGGGTGTCTCTTTAAGCAGAAATTTGGAAAATCAAAACAATATGAAAATAATTTTGCAGAGATGACTAGAACACTAGACTGCCTTTGTAGACTTAACTTAGAAAGCACTAATGCTGCTGTATGTTATGAGAAATGCTGGTACTTCATTGGATTTCATACAATGAGAAGAGGAAATGCAGTTTCTGCAAAATCGTAATAAATAAACAAATAACTTTAACAAATAAATACAAATCTGCAATGTTTTTTTCATTCATCAGATCCACCTCATTTTCTAATACACAGCTTTGAAATGTCCAGAATCTTTCAGAATTGTTCTGTTGTATTCCAACAGCATACAGCATATGAATAAAACACTGAGGTGATACAAGGCTATGGAAATCTACTCAGAATCCATTACTCCTGCATTTACATTCAGTCTCTGCCATGGATGGAATTGCTACATAATATTGAGACAAAGAAGAAAATAATTTATATCAAATACGATCTTGTTTTATACATTTATAGGAAGCCATGTTTATTTTGGAATCCCAGCACAATGTCCACAAAGAATTATTAGCCAACACAATAAAAAGTTAACAAAATAAAAGTGGAAGAACCTCTATAACTGCTGGTAGATAGAGTCAAGCTAGAATCTAAGGCTTGTGGAAAACAAAACAGGCACCTTTTAAACTATGGCCCAAACTTATTCTTCACTTTCACAATTTTCAAAGGCCGGAGCAGAGCTTTGCTATCATGCCACTGCTAACAACAGCTAGCATGCTAACAAAGCACCAGCATTACTTTCAATGAAAAAAATGATAATGCACACAGAATACAGAGGTTTCATTTACCCTATAAGAGCTGCTTTTACAATGTATCTGCACTGGCGCAAGACAAAATTGACATTATTACTTACATGAAAGAAATGGTTACAGTCCCTTTAAAATCTCATAGACTACCATCCATCTAACAAAGCAGATTTCTTATAAGTAAATCAGTGCACCACAAAAGCTTCTTAGCATACTAGGAGCCTGTGACCCAAAACAAGCAAACTGCATTTGTCATTACTAGACAAGTGTATGACTATTACCTCGTCTCAAGAGAATTAAATAGTAGTGACTGATATTCAGTCTGACAGTTCAGAGTGCGTAAAAATAACGCAAACTAAAAATAATCCTACAACACTCTTATTCCATCCTCTAATAATAGTACTAGGATCAGATATGGACCTTTTCAGCCGATAAGATATGCAATATTTTTCTTGCCATTGTGACAGATAAACAATACTTTTCAATGTCAATAACAATATATTAAAATCTTTTTCTTACAATGATTGCGTAAACATACAGCCGCCTTTTCTGCTGCACAGAGGACAAAATGGAAATGATGAGTAAGCACAGACTAGGGCAGCTTTGAAAAAATATCTGTAATATTTTCTATATTGGATTGATGCTGATATGCAGAAAGAAAGAACTTGGTTATTAGAAAGATTTTTATTTATTTATTATTTTGAGACACCAAAATTGTCCATTCCTAAATAGTAACAATGTAGTATTATGTGTAACTGACCGTAAGCAGCCGGTGGCATTGCGGAGGACCTGTGAGGAGTGCAGGTGCAGTTTTCGGTCATCCTGTGTGTGAGGGGAGGTGTCCCAGCCCGAGTGAGGGATGATCACTGCGTTGGTCAGAACAGCCAGAGCATCCTGAATGATGGGCATCTTCAGAGCATCGCAGGAGGACAGGTTCCACAAGACTCCTAAAGGCAAGAGACATATGAGATTTTAAGTAAACAGAGGTACAATTTAGGCATGGGACGAATAACAAATGCATAAAGATATATAAAACAAAATGTTATCAATGGAACATTACATATTCGCTAGTAGTAAAAATAAAGGGCCTATCTTGACCCCGATCTTAGCACTAGCGCTAGCGTTAATGAGAGGGCATGACCAGGTTGGGCAGTACAGTGCTGCTGGAGGCTGGAGTGGGACAGTACAAGTACATACAGTATATGGTGATGATATCTCAACCAATCTGTGATCGTTGTATCTTTTAAAAGCACTGCCGGTGTGGGTAATCTCTGCCATCTTTTCCCCATTACCAGGCAGCAAGAGCGTGCTCCAGAGCCCCACGAAGTACGCACCAGTAGAGGCACCAGGACTATAGAATTTTGGATGGGCGGTGACAGAACTGGCTGAGTTTGTGTTCAGAACACTCTGAACCCGTCTGTCCCTGTAGACTGCTACAGAGTCTCTCATCTGAGGTACGAGTTTCCACTCTTGCTACTGCTGACTGCTCACATTCTTGTCTCACAGGTGTCCACTGCATTTGATCCCACACAGGTGGATGTTTCGCGGATTGTGAAATACATTTACTGTCATTAACACACAGGGAGGGTGAGTGCACGACCTGCATTTGCCCTGCACAAATGACTTATATGCACCATGAGTGCACAGAGCAGGATGCGCCGGTCTGTACAGAGCGATGCTCATGTGCACTATACGTCTGCTCCACTCCGCTGTTACAGCCCCAAACTGTCAATGAATGTGCACGATCCCTGGTCCAGCCACTCCACAGCCATGCATGATTTTTTTTTATTTTTCTACGGTTCAGATAGTAGCAGTGGTGTAGTGGATTTTAAATTTCTGAAATTTGGATTTCTATATGCTATATGTTAGCAATAAAGTAAAACTGTACATAAAAGTACAAAAAAAACCCACACATTTTATTAACAGGTAGGCATGAGTCATGGATTCTTCCAGGCAACCTACTAGTAGTATATATTGGATTTGTTTCTGCTTTGCACTTTGTCTAATCAGAGGCATTAAGGAGGAGCTTATGCGCTAAAAGGCGCAGGTGAAAAAGCGAGGAGAGATGCGTTAAGTGAGGCACGGGCAGGTAGGATGAGGTATAGGATGTTTTATAAAGTTTAACCTGTGTACACGCAATGGTACACGCTGTTGCGAGAGCTTCACTCGCTCGGTCGGTCCGCGGCTCCAGACACGGACTTGCGCGACCCGCAGTTTAATACAAAGTTTAATACGAGATACACGTACTTATGTTCTGAATACGGGACGATTCTGTTTTTCAAGGGACGGTTGGCGACCCTAAACACAACTATACATATACTATATACACCCAAAATCTTTCTCAACCAATTTGCACAGATGTAAAAAAAAAAAAAAAAAAAAAAAGGCTACCCCGCGGCTGAAAAAGAAAAAAAAAAAAGCGGAGATCCGCTAAAAAACGGAACTCTTTCATCCCTGAATTTATATTTGTTATTTTTTTATATCTCACTTCGGGAGAAGTGGGTGGACGGCGTACCCCCGCGTACCACGCCCACTACACCCCTGGATAGTAGTCTACCTGCTGGCGACTAACTTTATAAACTAACCAAAGCGGCACAATGGGAATAATTTGGTTACAAAATTAAATGGAGCTGATGACAGAAAGGTTACGAGGATGTGAGAAAATCCAACATTGCAGCAGTAGAACCACAGACAGGGTAAGAAAACACACTTTAGGACAGCGCTGTAAATGGCCTCATGTGAATGAGCAACTTTCCCAGAGGCCTGGGAGCTTGAGAGTTCTGCGCAGTATCTTTGCTGTTCCTAGTACTGCACTTTTCTGGACTGAGATGTCTGATGTTTTTCCTGGGATCTGTTGTAGCCTCTCCTCCAGTTTGGGGGTTACAGCCCCGAGTGCTCCGATCACCACGGGCACCACTGATGCCTTCACCTTCCAGGCCTTCTCCAGCTCTTCCTTGAGCCCCTGGTATTTCTTTAGTTTCTCGTGTTCCTTTTTCGTGATGTTACCATCGCTTGGAATTGCAATGTCCACCACCACAGCTCTGTTCTGTTGCTTATCCACCACCACTATGTCTGGTTGGTTCGCCATCACCATTCTGTCAGTCTGTATCTGGAAGTCCCACAGGATCTTGGTTCGGTCATTCTCCGCAACCTTCGGAGGTGTTTCCCACCTTGACCTTGGGGTCTCCAGCCCGTATTCTGCACAGATGTGTCTGTACACTATGCCTGCCACTTGGTCGTGTCGCTCCATGTATGCTTTCCCTGCCAGCCTCTTACACCCTGCAGTTATGTGCTGGACTGTCTCAGGAGCCTCTTTGCACAGCCTACACCTTGGTTCTTGTCTGGTTTGGTAGATCTGGGCCTCTATTGCTCGGGTGCTCAAGGCCTGCTCCTGTGCAGCCAGGATGAGGGCCTCTGTGCTGTCCTTCAAACCAGCCCTCTCCAGCCATTGGTAGGATTTCTTGATATCAGCCACTTCAGTTATGTTTCGGTGGTACGCCCCATGTAGGGGTTTGTCCTGCCATGCCACCTCTGCACTCCACTGTCTGAGGCATTCCTTGAGCACATCATCTGTCGGGGCCTTGTCCTTGATGTACTTATGGATTTTGGATATTTCATCCTGGACAGTGGTTCCCACACTCCCTAGTCCTATATATATATATAGTCCTATATATATATATATATATATATATATATATATATATATATATATATATATGTGTGTGTGTGTGTGTACAAAAATATATGTACAAAAATAATAAAAAAAGAGAACCCCGCCAACCCCTCTTACATTATTGAAAACGTCCAGGAGAGGAAGATGCATATTAATATATTTGATCAAACTGATGCATAATCTTGGCTAATGGGAGATAATCTGTGAAAACCATAGACTCTTTATACTAGCTGAAATTAACATAGCTAACCCTCTAGCTGCCACAGTCCAAATAGGAATTGTTCATGGGGGCACTTCCGGCTCCACTGACTCTCCTTGACACTTTACATTGGAAAATTGTCATTTCTCTCTCTGTAACTACTGCAATGAGCCTTGTCATGGTCTTTTTATTTGGTATGTAAATAAATTCCTATGCCTAATATGGACCTGTCGAAATTCGCTCCTATAGCTGCTAGCATTGTGAGCTTCATTTGACTGGAGCTGAACATTATGGGTGACGTCACGCTCCCACAGTTCACTTCTTTATACAGTCTATGGTGAAAACATGAGGCAGGGGAGTCAATCACACAGTAACTAATTGCTACTTTTACTAATTACATTAACCTTAATATTTAGTTTTATACACATTTTTGTAGTCTTATCTTGAGTAAATTAACGCTGAGTGACTCATTGAGGATAAACAAATTTCCTTGTCATCACATTTATTGACTTACACAATCACCGTCACTGTCATAAAGTAAAAACAATTACAGAGATGTGAGTATTGCAATTAGCACCCTGCACCACTAACCTGCACCTGCCCAGAATTTTAAAAGCTCTAATCTTTCCAAACATAGCCTTTAATTCATTTTCATTCTGGCTGGCGGTCACCAAAGTGCGAGTGTAATTAATAGAGTACAAGGCAGAGGCAGTGAGGGTGGTAAATCACTTACAAAAAGCTCGCCTCCTGTTCCTAATCCTCTCCTGAATTCTCCGTACAGTCGCGGTGCAGCCAAGCGAGAAAATGGAGGAGTTTTCTGTCCTTTCCCAATTACTGTTCACATCCTCTGTCAGCCACCAAAACACGCTCTAACAATCACACAGACTAAAGTTTCCCTCTCAAGAGACCCAGTTTTTCTAACCACCACCATCAACAAATATACAGAGAAGACAATGTGTGGATTTCATAGTGCCAACTTCAGCAGAATAAAATGGAAGAATTTAAGTACAACAACCAAGAAGTAGCACATGGCTAAACATCAGCTACACAAAGTCTAAAATGCAACTGAATTGCAAAATCCCAGTGATGTCTAAACTAATCAAAATCAGGATTACATGCGATTCAAACTAGTAAAAATAAACTGATATAGGAATACTGAGACTATACCAAGTCTAAACTAGGACTAAGACATGAAAAATGATGTCTGTACTATGATGAGTTTCTAAGCATGTTAACATTGGGTCATCGTGCTAAGCCGCTAAAAAATTCACCTTGCTAACAGCACACTTACATTACTTCCTGGTTTGCAAACAGTAAAATGCTTTATAATTAGACCCAGACAGCACACAGTGACCCCATTTTGGATCACACACTTCAATTTATTACATGAAAAAAAAAAAAAAATGGGGGGAATGAAACAAAACTAAACTTATTGGTGGGCGACAAAGGGCCTTTCAAAGCAGGTCTACCTTCTCTCTGGTTCAGGTACTTCCATGTAGCACTTGAGAACCACTTTACTGGCATAACCTTGATATTGATATAATAATAACATGTAATTCTTGTCAACTGCTGTCCATTCCCACATTTCTCTATTCATAATTACATGTCTGTGTCCAGTCTAGTTCACATCTAACACTTAGATCTATTTATACATGCAATTATTGTAAAAAGACTCCATATCCCAAGATCCTTCATTGTGCTATCATGTAATTACAGTATATTAATCTAGACTGAACATTTTAGTTGAATACATGCACTGGAGACAGGGGTATCTTGTTGTGGTCAAAAGGGCTTTTCTAAACACTTTTCTTTGAGGCGTTACAACAGTAATTAGTGCGGACTCTCTTGAGAGAGAGAGAATTAGCACCATGAGGAAAGACAGGAGGGCATGCTGGCTTCTCATTTGGCATGACTACAGGCAGGGGTCAGTTTCTTTTGGTAAATATAATAAGTCACAGTTACAACTATGACTTTTTTTTTTATTGTGAAGTGTTTATTTTGACATGAGAAATGTGTAAAAAAAAAGGCAGAATTTGGTAATATTTCTTAAGTCAAGGTAATACGTGTCAAATGGGATCCTACATTCAATAACAACAACGCAATAAACAAAAGTCAATAAAAGAGAAGATGGGGCCAATAAAACTAATAAAATTGCTTGACAAATTGACATTTGGTTTAATACCTTATGCATAAGATCTTAATGGGACATTCAGTCTGTTGTTTTATCTGAGAGATTGTTTATTGTGGTTTATAAAAATGCCACAGTGCATCCAGGATAATACTGCTTAATAGTTTATTGGCTGGTAAAAAGCAATCAATAGGTGCTTTGGCCCAATGTCATACTGTGGAACTAATACACTTTTTTTCCATTTAAAGATGCACTACATATGCAACTTTTGTTTGGGTGTCCACTACTTGCTTTTCTGGGTGGAGATTGCGTTGCTTGGAATATTCCACAGTGTAGCATTACTTATAAACAGGTGACGCAACCAAGACAGATTACACATCTGTCACATCTGTAATTGAATAAATACATGATAGATAAGCTTAGTGTCATACTGCGAAACAAGAAAAGCAATAACATTTCTGTAGAAACAACCAAGTGCCAAACCCCCAACCAGAAGAGCTACATAGTGAACGTTTAAGTATTTTTTTCAACAGTAAACAGTCATCGTTCATTGAAGATAATATTTCAAACATGTATGTTCAGAGAGGTGCATACAAATAAAAATATTACTATAAATTGCTATAGATTGTAGCTATGCATTAAGTATACATTTCATTAGTATGATGAACCCAGTCAGCTGTTTGGGGAATATCTTTGTGAGTGAGTGGTATGACATCATCTCCCCAAGGTGCGCTGCTCAAGGATCCAATCTTTGATGTGAGACTCAAAAGAGGAAAGAACACTTCACTAAACGCCTCAGCATGGATCCAGTAGAACTCACACACATGCACACACACAGGCAGCTAATGGCAGAAAGGTAATTGCTTTGGCCTTACGTCATAACGCCCTGTGCAATAGAGGAGGAGGAAATGAATATTGTGGCTGTCTATTACTGTGAAGAAGACATTTTGAATCTCTGAGTATCATCAATTGACCGGCATACCTGACATATGCTTGAATACATAGGGACAGGACTTGCAAGCCATATTTCTGATTTTTTTAATAGGTTATAGATTGCATTTTAGAGATTTCAGAGTGGGTGATAGCAAAAAATGTGATCACAAGTTCTTCATATTGACTGATCACAATTTTTGACTACTGAGAACTGGCTCTAGACCTCTTCATTAACCTTCCCAGGCATATCACTGACAATTAGGAATGACTGAGAAAACTAAAACACAACATGCACCATTGGAATTCGGATTTGAACCATAGACGTTCACCCACTCTACCTACCCCATCTTACTGGATGAATTCATACTGTATATACTGGATGAATTAATATAATAAATCTAAAGGTAAATTAAAATTAAATTTTGGTGTTATTTTCAGCTGCATATTATAGAGTAAAATGAGCAGAAAGGCTAAGCTATTGCAGTATGCCTTGAATATTTTCTTTTCCAGCTGCAATCTAAGCAGAATGATTGCCACATTTGTTGCCACTAAACAATCAGGAGTTGTTGTTTTGTAAAGAGGGAGTAAAGGGCGACCTTGGCAGCAGCAGCAGGGAGGTTTTGTACCAAGAAAACAGCTTGTTGTTGTTGAACACGGTGCACAATACGGCTCTCATGTGGTCCCTCTGCAGGCAGTGATTTCACCATGTGAAGTGAGGTTTGGAAAATGTTGAATTAAACTTTGGGGTCAACAGGAGTCAGCTGCACAACACTGTCCACAATTGTCTTTGTATAGTTCAAGATCATTGAATGAAGACAAGAAGTTGGCAGACCTCACTAAAAAGTACACCTCTATTATAGATTTTCAATTATAGATTTTCTCACATACACGATACAGTCTTCTGTATGAGTTAACCCTCTGTTTTGATAATGGATGCCCCTTGATGACTTTTAATGACTGGTTCCACACAGGCCTAAGGCCATGTATTAATGAGACAGTGGAATCACATGCAGCTATCACGTTTACTCAGTTTGTGTCCCCTAATGACGTTACCATTGGATACGGGCAGATAACGGACTATAGCCGCCCAAGGTCAGGCATTTCAATTGGGTTTAAATCTAACTTACATTAAAAAGACAACATCAATGTGAAAGGATTAGTATTGGAGATTACCATAGTATTACAGTACTGTATCAGGGAATTATACAAAAGCATTTTTAGACAATGTTCACATTTTTACATCTACAGCCAACAGCAGCCATTAATGTAGTATTTAATACACTAGGAAGCTATAAGATAATAAACAAGCAAGAGTACCCCATGCCACAAATCTTCTGAGTAATGGTGACAGAAAATGAAAAGCATTACATTTATACATACACTTTATTTACTTGGACTATATCTCAAGCACACTTGTTAGTCCATCTTTAAAATCGGTCCTTGTTAGATGTTTATGAGTAAATGTATAGGGCGCATAGATGTAACATGTTTCCATAATAATAATGATACCTTTAGATAAGCTTGCTTATCCAAAGATGGATTCTCGTGAAAACTTTGTCCAGTTGACAAATTGAATTTCTCCTTTTACCTAAACAAACATAGCAAAGATGACAGAAGTACTTCAGCCCATATTAGCATCAATACTGACTATTCTGTTTGTGGACAGCATGCAGAAGGTAAGCGCTTTGTGCATTTGTGAACAAGGAACAGTACTTTTCTCACAACTGGATATAACAAAAATTATTTTTTTTTAGCTTGTTCCGCTTCAACCAATCAGATTGTCTTGTCATGACGTTCTGCGTTTTCCGTTTTCAGTGAGAGTAATCAGAGACTGATATGTAGAACTCAATTCAAAGTGCTACACATATCAATCTGGAGTGAGGTTAGTCTTTGGACTGAATCGTTGATTTTATATAGGCACAAAGTTACATAAAACTAGAACCCTTTACAATATTTCAGGAATGAAATCACTGATGGATTTGTAAACCTGTGAGCACTTACATGTACAAACACAGAACAGAAGTGATGTTTCTCACAATGACACTGACAACAACCTGTCAGCTTAAGATTGTTGCTTTATTTTCAATAGAAGACGCTCACAACAGAATGAGTAAAAATAGATATAATTATAATAATAGTGCTAATTTGAGATTTAAACGAAGAATCACAAAAATACCTAAATAAGATGAAATGTCAGTCCCTACCAACTGACTATACTGTAATATTTTCACCATATGTCATACATGCAACAAGGGAAAAAGCCAGAACAAACACGATGCGGCAAGCATGTGAAGAGTGTATGCCAAATACTATGGATCTTATGGTTGACAGATGGCAGCTAACTACTCGAGGGAGTAAACTGGATATGGTGGTTTATACTGACCCATCTCATGAGAAAATAATGTTCAAAGCATTAGGGCAAAGCGATATGGTCTAAAATCAATATTGCTGACTAAAATAGGATATTTGTTTTGCAGTATATTGAAATAACAATGCTCAAAAATAGAAAATACTGAATTATCTTGGCCTATAGCTATAATTTTTGCCTCTTTTTGTCTGTCATTACTGTCATTATTTGTACTTTTGTTGAGCCTCTGCAGTTAACCCTGTGAGACCTGAACTATGAAAGAATGGTCAGAAAATTCTAATTTTTTGGATATGAACTCTTTATTTGTCCCTTTGACAAAATGTAAAAAAAAAATTGCAAAAATAATTCCTAAGTATATATTCTTGTTTGTATCACATCTGATACTATAGGTATTAAACACAAAATCCGACACTATCATATATAATGCACTTAGGGCATTTTGGCACTACAAAGAACTGTGCCATCTGTAAAATAATTAGACATCCATAGCATCTTAATAATTTTGTATAACATCTTAACATCTTTGAACATAGCCTTGTCGAGCAGTCTCTCATTTCTTTTACTTTGCCAAATGATAAGCGTGGAAGCAGTTTCGGTCCTTGTTCAGACAGAGGTGGACACCGCATTTCCCACAAAACACATAGGAAAAGTGAGGCAAGCCCTTGCAGTGCTTGCACCTTTGTCGTTTGCCCCATGTTGGGAAGTGGTCAACCCCATCCTTCCTCACATCAGCAGGCACACTGCGCACTTGCTTCCTCCGTGGTGGGGTATGAGATGGTGACGATTGTAGTGAGCTGAAGGGAGACGGTGATGGAGAGGCAAGAGGAGAGGACATTGGCCTACCAGGCCTGGCCTTTGGTTTTCCTGCGCTTGTCAAGCAGTTGCCAACTGAGGCCTGAAATCTTCGGAGTGGCAGGGCATCTTTTTCCTGGTTTGCCCGCAGGTCTCTTCGGTACAGGATCCAGGCGTTTATCAGTGCCACAGTGACACTATGCCACCAAATCAGCAAGTACCATCTTCTGGTTCTCAGAGTGTATTTGTACAGGGCAGCCAGCATATCCAGAAGATCCACACCACCCATAAATTGGTTGTAGGTCTCCACAATGGCTGGTCTGGGAACCATGATGTATTTCTTGGTCTTCCGATCCCAGCGTTTCACCTGACCTTGTGGAGTAATTCCAGTAAAAGAGGACACCAGGTTGACAGGCTTGTTGTCACACCACCGGACAAGGATCATGGCATTTTGGCTCACTCTGTGATCCATGGAAAACTGTCTTAGATAGTTTTCGTTGTGTTTTGTCTTCATATTGTATCTTGTACACTGTCTTTTTGCACTACCTGGCCAGAGAGAAACGAAATTTCGATTCACTGTATGTTGAACACATATGGCAGAATTGACAATAAAGCTGACTTTGATCTTTGATCTTTTGATCTTGGACCCTCTTCCCTGTGCCTTCAGGGTTTTTTCATCCATCATCTTGCAGTTGGGAACCCTCTTCATTCTGACAGTGCCAACATAGTAAATCCCTCTCTCACGCAGATGTTCCAGCAGTGGAAGTGATGTAAAGTAGTTGTCTGCGAACACTGTGGTTCTTTCCTGCAGGAAGTTGATGTCAATTTGAGAACCACATCTCCACTCACACCAACATCAGATTTCTCCTTTTCTGGATCTGCTGGCCCTTGACAGATATCAAAATCATACAGGAAACCACTTTGACCTGCACGTCCCCACACAAATTAGCCAATATCCATACAATATCCATATATTGTAAGTGAAGTTATTTGTTAGAAATGCCATTTAAACCTATAAAATGTTTAATTGATTCCATAAAACACTGTATGATGGCCTATGGAAGACATAATCTATGTAACACCCAGGAAAAATATATCAATGATGATCTTTCATTTTACGGCTAAATACCCAAAGTATCAAATTTGATACAGCCATTTTCCACTCAATATAACTACAAACTACAATTATTAAAATGAGTAATACCACGTTTTATGGACAAAGTAACTGTTCATTTAAAAATATTGTTAGAGAAAATCTTACCATAAAAGCATGAAATGGCCAAGTTTCTTGACCCTCAGACACACAGATGTGTGCTAGTGCGATGCAGCCATTTTGAATGACAGAAAAAACACATGTCCAAATGGTTGTAGAGCAAAGAGTGTCCACCAGTGGGCAGAATACAAGTATAAGATTTGATACAAAAGGGTTTAATGCAAAGTTTATGTTTGATGGTGATGCAATGAGTCCCAGAAATGCATGTATCAAATATGTTACGTACGGGCTCACAGGGTTAATATTACACTGTTTTGTATATTTTATTATATTATATATATTGTGGTTATTATTTCCAATCTATACAGTTGTCAAAAGTATTAAAAATAGATATAGATAGCTAGATAGATACTAGCAGGTATTGATACTAAAAACCCATTCACAGGACGGATATGTACAGAAGCCGACAGAGGCCATATTCATAAGCAATATTTTTTCTTCCTTGTTATCCCAAGATAATGAGATAATTAATTTGAAATCTCGAGAAAAGAAACAGTTATTCCCAAAAAATTATTACGTGATTACAAAAAAATGATTCCATTATCACGGAAAACAAAACTGTTATCTCGAGATCTCAAAATAACAGTTGAGATGTTGGCTGTATCTCCGTCGGTAAAGAGGAAGCCGAGTCTTCTGTGGAGGTGCTGCGGACTAATCTTAGTCGTAACGCAATCTCCCCGTGTCAAAGCTAGTTCCCTCACCTGTAATGACTTCGGGGCCAATTCTCATTCTGAATAGACGCATTTTTGGTCATTGGAATGTCTGCAATAATAATCGATCAGCTGATAAGGAAATATTTTGATCAGGGGTTGACACAGGGGGAGATTGCATTACGACTTTTAATTCAGGATAATTTCAAGATTAGTCCACGGCACCTCCGCAGAATACTGGCCCGGCTTTGTCTTTACCGATGGAGATACAGTCTTCTGCCTTCGTTGTCTGGCCTACAAGGGGGCGTGGCCTCTGCATCTCAACTGTTATTTCGTTAGTTTTGTTTTCTCATGATAACGGAATAATTTTTTGTTTTCTCTAGATAACGGAATAACTGTTTGCTTTCTTGAGATCTCTACTTAATTATCTCATTATCTTGGGATAACAAGGAAGAAAAAATATTGCTTATGAATATGGCCTCTCTCGGCTTCCGCAGATATGAACGTTTCCTGAATAGCTTTAGAATTATCTTGAGCTGTATCGAAACTAGGATAAGACAACATAGACTAGTACGCATCCGTGGACCACCTGTGACCAGTAAAGTAATGACTTTTTTGGGTGAAAATAGTATAATGCACTACTACTTAAAATTTGATAATGAAACATAGTTCCTTTTTCAGTTTGGCACAACATTCTTTTTCTGTGTATGCGGGCCAGTCTCCGTCATGGTGCCGTGGCACAGTTGGGGCACACTGGTTGACAGTCGTGTTGGAAGCCAGGGGCACTGATCCCACGGCCCCGGGAAACCGCAAGCAAACACACATTTTTAAAAGTAACTTTCCCAACACTGTCTGTGACCACTTAGGTCACAGGATAGCAATTTCAATATTTCCATAACAGAACCTACCTGGATCACACAGATACCACAGGGTAATATAAAAGAAAGTACTATGATTTAATATTGAAAATGACATACTATTGTCTAAAGAATTAATGTTTTTATAATTATAATTGAAGGTATTGGAAACGTTATTGAGTATCAAGTCTATTTCTTAGTATCAAAATCAAGTTTGAAATTTTAGCATTGTAACACTAGTCTATATGTCTGTCCTGTCTTACAGGCTGAGATGAAAACCATTTGCAGTTTCTTATACAAATGATACAAAATGTCATATCACCCCCAAAATTCATACATAAATCATGGACAACATGATATTTCCTGAAAACTAGAAACAAGAACCTAGAATGAGATATCTAGCCTAACCCATCAAATTGTTGCACAGAGGGACTGGACCCAAACTGAGTCCATATCAACAAAGGATCACTGTATAGCCATAACTATAACAGCCATTTCCCATTATATTTGCTTAAACCTTTACACCATAACAATCTGAATGCACTATGACCAGGCAGACAGGCAGTGTGGTAACCTGCTGTGATCCTGACTCAAAATACCCAGTGAGGGGGAAAGATAGTGGACTAGAGGCAAAGACGACAAGGCCAAGACCAATTACTAACAGTGCATAGGGACAGAGGGGCGCATATAGAGGGAGTTATTTCCATTGGGTTTTGAAGAGGAGAGAGAGTCTACGACCGGTTGCTCATTCACTTGATTAATTTGTGACAGGAGGGATTTCAGAGCAGCGTGCCTTGAATTGCGGCTCTAATTTATATGGTAATCTTCCATAAGACTCAGGCGGCATGCAAGACCTTTTATTTTGTCTTGGTCTATAAGCCTGTCTGTACCAAGTATGTATCCCTCTATTACACAACATTTTGCAAAAGTGTGCTTATTAAGATATTATGCAAGAACATATGTATAAGATAAGATAAGACTTTATTGATCTCACACAGGAGAGATTTATTTGTCACAGCAGCTCCAGGTAGGGACAGTTTGAACAAGAAAGAAAAGTGCATGCAGGCAAGAGTGGAATAAAATAAGTAATAATAGAATAAGTAATAATAATAAAACAGTAACAAGGAGAGTATTGAAAAACGATATTGCACGTTGGAAAAACGATATTGCACGTTAGTCCATACAGTGGAGTTATATAGTGGAGTTATACATAAGACAAACTGCATTTCCTGTTTCATTTCTGCATCTACTTCTCAATCGATCAGCTCCCAAAACATTCATCTCCTCACAACCACCACTGTCTAAATGAATAACACAATTTAAGCATACTTGTACAATGTAACTTTTCTGGTGGAGGATCCACTACTTGCTTGTCTCCCTGGAGATGTTATTGTTTTGCCTAGAATATTTCACAGTATGGCTTTGAATTTATCAATCTCCATGGAGACAATCAAGTGACACTACCAAGTCCAGATCAAAGTAAGAATACATGAAAGGTATTTCTTAGTAAAAAAAAATTTGGTTATTGAACAAATGCACAATAGATATGTAAATGTCGTACTGTGGAACATTCTAAGCACAGCAATAAGCAGACCCTCCCGGATTTCGCGGGCATTTTTTGTGATTGTTGCGGGCTAAAATGCCTGAATTTGCATGAGCTTTTCCAAAAAGTTGTGATGAAAGTTGCGGTGCTTTTAAGGTTTTTGTTGCGATTTTGTTGCGGGAGGAAGTGAAAGTTGCGATAAATAGTTGTGATTTTCCCTTTTTGTAATTAAAATTGAGTAATATTTTGAATACTGAGTTATTACTGACAAAGAATAATACAAAGACACAGAGATCACAAATATGGTCCTAAAACAACCTTACCAACATCGAAAATAAATTACTACTAGGAGGGGAACTGTTTTGCCCGGTCTTTTGCTGTTATTTTTGTGGGCAAATGGCTGGCCAAAAAACATGTTTCTTTGCCATTAGAAGCCGTGTCCCAATTCCCAGAGTGCACAGTTCGGAGCGTGGTTTGAAGGGCATGTGCGTCACATCCGGCGCTACGACTGCTGTCCCATTTCTTTTTTGTCCCATTTCTTTTTTTGTTAACACGCGGTCTGAAGGCCGCAGTCGTTTCCATGGAAATCGGGGCGTAGACCAAGTGCGTGAAAATGCACGCTTCGCGCACTCATATATCCCAGCATGCACCGCGCGCTATTTCTTCTACGGGAGAAAATGGAGTCGACGGCTGCTTCCCGTAGCTGCGAGACCTGTCGCATTTCGCAGACGGCCATGCAGTCCGCGGAGTGCAGTCAGGGCTGAGCAAGTGTGCACCGCCTTGACTGCAGTCTGAACCTCCTTCAAACCACGCTCCGAACTGTGCACTCTGGGAATTGGGACATGGCCGCAGTTTTGTTTCGTCACACGGAAGTAAGGCAGAAGGAAGTTGGTCGACATGAGTTCAATACGTCGCCGATGATTGGTCAAAATTGGTAAAAATTGCGGGAAAGTTGCGGTGATTGTTCAAAATTGCAACACCGCCCTGAATTCATGGGGATTGGCTGAAGTTGCGTTGAAGTTGCAAATCGCAACGTCGTGAATTCCTGGAGGGTCTGAATAAGATCCCCATAGAGAAAAGATGGCAGACCATCCAACCAGAAAAGATACACAGAACACCTTTATAAATCATTGTTTTTAAGCACACTTTCAATCCTGGGCTAAGCATATTCTCAACTCTCTAAAATCCAAATTATACACACAAGTGGTAGATAACACAGCATGAAACTAAACCAGGCATGGGCAAACTACGGCCTGGGGGCCATATGCGGCCTGTTAAGCCTTTTAATCCAGCCCGCCGAACTTGAAGAAATTATATTAATAAACCTTGTTAATGTTTTAATGTTTTAATTTCCCTGCAATTCTGGCGTTTTCCAACAGCTGGCGCACTAGATGCATTGACCTTTGTTGAGGCGTATTACTCCACGTTTGTGCTTTACTCTTTGACCCCTCAGCCCTCCTGTAAAGATGAGCGGAGCTAAGAAAAGAAAAGTGTTTAATAAGGAGTGGACAAGTTAATATTTTTTCACCGAATACTTATCAGCTGCTGTATGCCTGATATGGCAAGAGACTGTAGTCTGAACGAAAGAACCTGAAGGAGAACAGAATTTTCAGTGCTTTTAGAATAGTAACTTTTAGTAATAAAAAAAAGCTGTATTTTATTAAATTTTCTGTGCTTTAAAGGGATATGCCACCCCCAGGTCAAATTTGGGCATCTCCCCACAGTCCAGAGACTAAAATAAGTGGTGGAAAGCGTTTTCCTGCTCACCCAGCCATTGTCCGAGTCTGTCGCCACTGACCGCCGCGGTAACTGGTGCTCCTCCGCCTTAGACTGGAGTCTAACGTCGCCAGAGAAAGATTTCGGCCAAAAGGAATTAATTTGCTCGATGCGTTTCCCAATTACTTTATGTGTAGTGCGCATTCATATCGAGTGCAAATAAATGTGCAAATCAACACGGAGAACTTGCCTTGGTCATTTTGGGTGTGAACTATTTTCCAGTGCGTAAGAATACAGCCGTATCACGCACCACGTTGTGCAACAGGGGAACTCCCTTCCCGGTGCATAACTGGGATTCCCCTGGCAGCGTGCTGCGTGATACGGCTGTATTCTTACGCACTGGAAAATAGTTCCCACCCAAAATGACCAAGGCAAGCTCTCCGTGTTGATTTGCACATTTATTTGCACTCGATATGAATGCGCACTACACACAGAGTAATTGGGAAACGCATCGAGCAAATTAATTCCTTTTGGCCGAAATCTTTCTCTGGTGACCTTAGACTCCAGTCTAAGGCGGAGGAGCACCAGATACCGCGGCGGTCAGTGGCGACAGACTCGGACAATGGCTGGGTGAGCAGGAAAACGCTTTCCACCACTTATTTTAGTCTCTGGACTGTGGGGAGATGCCCAAATTTGACCTGGGGGTGGCATATCCCTTTAAAAGTCATTTAAATAAATAGCTAAATACCGTGGAACTTGAAAGATGGACATTTTGTTGTAATGCTTTTGTTCAATTTTAATTGAAATAAAGCACATGATTACAAAACACTAAATCCACCTGCTCCTGGTCCGGCTCTTCTGTCAAATTTTAGAACCCTTTGTGGCCCACAAGTCAAAAAGTTTGCCCACCCCTGAACTAAACCCTCTTATGTAGCTTCTTTTTTTAACATTCAAAGCACCGTCTCATTATGCTAAATTACATTGATAATAGTTGTCCGCACATATCACCTGTCATGTCAAGTGTATGTAAAATGCAGAAAGATTAAGACTTGTGGTCCGGCCTTGGGGGTGTGAGGAGAGAAGGCCGCACTTTGCAATGTAATCACATCATCTGGGTTTAATTACCTAGTGGTGCTCTACAGTGCGATGCATGTATTACTTTTCCAACACTTCTGTGCTAATAAGATCAGAGGATAAATGTGCACACTGAATCGCCTTCATCTGTGGAAATCTCCCCGTAATGACAAATTATGGAAGGATGCATTATAAGGCTCAATATTGTGATGGAGACAGAGTGGAGGGACTGACTATTTGTCATACTGGTTCTAGGCTTGGTTAGATTTCAGTTAAATTTAAAGGTGTCACTTAAATCTATTTAGTGGTGTTATGTTTGTCTGTCTCAAAATTAGATAAGTATCAGGATAA
This sequence comes from Paratrypauchen microcephalus, assembly GCA_036785185.1. Lineage (NCBI taxonomy): Eukaryota > Metazoa > Chordata > Actinopteri > Gobiiformes > Gobiidae > Paratrypauchen > Paratrypauchen microcephalus. Next base: position 7,786,557 of record JAVJIX010000032.1, read on the forward strand.
AGATATGTTGCTAATAATAATAATTTTAAAAAAATACGTTCCTGGCTCATGCTTGAGTTTAGTAGCAAAAATAGATGATTTAGTGTTTACTTCCACTAGAAGTTGCACCCCATTCTCTACTTTAGTATCATTTTATTGCTTTGCTTTACAACATATGGTTTAGCAAAAGTGAAAAACAATTTAATGGATTAGGGTTTTTGAAAGGCCTATATCAAACTGTTTTCTAAATGGTGTTAAACAGAGCAATGACTGAGTAAAAATTGCTCAACTGGTTTGCACCAGAAGACCTAAAATCACTATCCCCTACATGTAATGCCTGGAAATACATGCTCCTTAGGGACGTACAGTAGAGATTTTTCTCGAGTGTGGGCTCCTGGTTAAAGGAATCCATTTTTCTCATTTGGCACATGGATTGAAATAAAATCCCCAGAGGATTCTGGACATACGCAGGGTTGAAAATGGAGTTGTATTCCTCTTTTAGCCCTGTCATGTGTCCATCCCCTCCAAAGGTGAACGTGCTCTCACTATAGCAAACTTCAGTTAAAGAGAATTGCCTGGCTCTATACAGTAGAGCAGTAAAAATATTAGTGCATGCATTGCTAGTAATCCTTTAAGCCTACTGGAGTGTTTGAAAGCCAGGCCAGTGACAGCTATTTCAGCTACATTTTAAGATATGTTTTACATTGTCCAAGGTCATACTGCTATCAAACATAATATCAAGCAAAATATACATTTTCAAGTATAAAACAACTGTGATATACTGTATAGAATTTAGGATTAAATGTTACTAGCTAAATCTGCCATGCTTGCTGCAAGCAAGCAAATCCTCCATAGAAATGTATTACTCAAAGCAATGATAAAAGGAGAAGTTCAATTTGTCAACTGGACAAAGTTTGTTTGGTTGAAAACGTTTCGCCGCTCATCCGAGAGGCTTCGTCAGCTCTGGTTCTTGTGCTGGTTAGACACTGCTTATATCTAGCTGCCGGGAGGCGCTCCCTACACTGAAAAAAGCTCTGAAAACGATCCCCACTAATCTGTCTCTTTGTTTTTCAAATTACTCTGGCGACTAGTTTCACCTCCCTATTCAACGTCTAACGACCCTCTCCACCCCTCTGCCCTGGATCGTCTGCCCTCATGTTTCTTTGTCTGTTTTGACTTGGTTTAAGAATCGAATTATAGATGGGAGACAAGTTATGTCTAACTCCCCCATTTCTGTTTAACGACGGATTCTCTTTTTTGACAAAAATTGCCTCTTTAACTCCCCACTCAAACCAGTTCTTTTCCCTGGCTAAGATCTGAACCTCACTGTCCTCAAAAGAATGGCCCGTGGCTTCTAGGTGAAGATGTACGGCAAACAAACTTTGTCCAGTTGACAAATTGAACTTCTCCTTTTATCATGGATTCTACCTGGACGACTGAGGGACTTTTCACGCTACTCAAAGCAATATAAAAAAGTAAACAAAAGAGCCATGGAAATATTCATTTAATTTATCATATAAATATAGACAGAATTCTTTCGAATGAATATTCAGCCTCTAACAGATCTCTACCTTTCTACACATCCATTTATTGATTTTTAATAAATCTCCAATAATTTTATATTATATTGGACAGTGGGCCAAGATTCACTACAAATGTGGATCACTGTGTGCAGCGGTTCACAACTGGGTTTTCTGATGGCATCAAACCCTTATATATTTGCATATACTTCACCTGGTCATAATGTTATGGCTGATCTCTTGTTCTTACCTGTGAGCAGCTCTCGGATCTCCACGTCCGTAGTCTTCCTGAGCAGCCGGACCAGAGCAGGGATGCCTCCACAGTTCTTCAGGGCAATCTTGTTGTCATCGTTGGCTTTGCCATAGACCAGGTTTCGGAGAGCTCCACACGCGCTGCGGTGAACATCTGTCATCCTGTGGTCAAGCAAGTCCACCAGCAGCTGGATCCCACCCTGTCGTCGGATCTGAGAAGAGGACGCAGAATACACTTCAGAGATGTTCAGGTGCCAAAGCAGATTTCTTTTTCCCTTTTTGTTATTATCTTTTACAGGTATTAGAAATAAAAAGTGGCACTGAGTGGATTTGATCAGGAATGGAGGAAAATAATTGTATTGCACTAAAATAGATGAAGCTTTTGAAAACAAAACAAAGGAAAAACTTGAAGGCTGTGATTTTTCATTTTTTTAATGGAATTTGTCTGTTTTGTGAACATCTTGCAAAAAATATAATTACAAATAGAGCAGCAAATTTATTACAAGTACGCTACCAGTCCAAGGTATTTAAGTATGAAAGTAAAGTGTTGGAGGGGCCAATGGCGCAGATTGGCAGCTTTGCTTCTGTCAGTCTGTCCCAGGGCCGCTGTGCCTATAATAGTAGCTTACAACCAGAGAGTGTGGAGTGAACGAACAATGAACTGTGAAGTGCTTTGGGTGTCTTGAAAGGTAATATAAATGCAATGATTCATTAATTAAAAAGGTTTGGCCACAGCCTGCTTTTCAATGTTTTTTATTTTTATTTTTTATGTTTACTACTTTATACATTTTGTATACAAATGGAAGACATCAAAGATATAATGCAAGATATATAATTATGTAGTAAAGAAAAAAGGAAAACTCAACTGAATATATTTTTAATTTAAAATTTCAATCAGTACGGTATGCTTATTACAACATTCAATAACTTTTCAGTAGGAAATTATAGCAAAATCAACACCCAGTCCTGCTTATATTTAATCTAGAAATGATTGGCAGATATTACGACCTTTGTGAATCTCCCAGTTACCGTCTAGACAAAGACAAAGTGGGCCAGACTTTAAAACACATAACCTGATTTAGCTGCAGTAGAGATGGTGCAGATAGGTAGAGGATATGTCTGCCCAGTAGCTCTGCTCTTAAAATACAGCTTTCTCCACAAAATACTCCATCCCTTTGCACCTGTAGGCCACCATTTCACCTACAGAGAGGTAAAATTGCTGCAATCTAGGGGACTAACATACGTTTATTGTGCGAACACCAAGTATATTTTTCAGCCTTTTCTATGAGCCATTGATGTCTGGAGAACTTTGTTTGCCCTTAAATCTACCGTCTCCATGGGGATTAATAAAGAGCAATTGTGTTGGATTGAGCCGACATTGAAGAGACAGACAGCAGCAGTTTCACCAAGAGGCTAATTGATGGCCACTGCTGAGGACAGGAGCACTGGCAAAGAAAGGGAGGTATTTGCAATAGTTTCAAATGTCTGCAAGGAATACATGCTACATACAAAATAGTACTACTTTTTTGAAATAAAGGTAGAAAATATACTTGTATTAACTACTTACTACTATACTAATAGTATACTAATAGTAATAACACATAATATTGCATAAGTTATAATAAAAACTAAACTGCCTGGTTTAGTCCTGGTCAAATTCAGGTTCAGTTCCTGGTTTTGTCCTAGTTTAATCCCAAATTAATCCCAAATTTTAAGTAGTATGAATGCACCCTCAAACATCTATACATGAGGTAGGGCTGGGCAATATGACTATTTATCAAGATTCTCAATCCAATATTACCTTGCCTTATTAACAACAGAGGATTGGCTGTGGAGCTCTTTCTAAAAAACTCAAGCATTTGCAATTAGAAATGACTGAATCTAAATCTTGATTAAATTTGATTAATTGCACAGCCCTAAGTAAAATGTACTTCAGTTATTAGCAGCTGCAGGAGGCTTTTTCTTAAACCTTGCACATCTTTCTCTGTGTTGACGTCAAAGCCTTTACAAAGATAAATAGCCTGTGCAGCCCGTACATGATGACCCCAATAACACTCATACAATACATTCAGTAAATGTGGATGTTCGAACTGTCAGGTAATTGGCCCTCTGCATTCACCACACTGAAATATATACCTGTTTGGGAGCTATAATATGGCTCTTTTGTATGAAACAACATGAAGACATTGGGTGAAAACTGTTGCCATGGTGCTGTGTAGCTGTCTTTGATACTGTGCTTGTGCAACAAAGTACAAACCCAGGGTAAGCTGTAAATAATTATGTGTGTTTCTATTGCCTGTATACACCAAAAGGATTATATATTTTTTTCTTTTCGGTATATCAAAAGAAAAGAAGAAAGTTTTCAAGGATCGGCTATTTGAGGTGTCACTTTAGGACTAGATTATGTACAAGTTAGCTATAAAGTGTAAAATTGCACACCTCCATAGTGGTGCCATAGTAGTGCCATTATTTATACCCCAAATATGTGATTGTATTGAAAGGCCTTAAAGCCATAAGGATAATATGGCAAGTTTGTGGAACCAATAATTTACACATAATAGGAAGGTTCAACATTTCTGGATCATAACTTTTGATATTTCTTTAAAAATCAGTGAATCTCCCATAGAGACACAGACCCCTTCCCTCCATCTGAAATTATGACATCTGCAAATTCTCAAAAGTTAACTCAATTGCACACTCATTATCATAATTGTATACATATAAAAGCACTGTTATATAACTATATTTGCATGGTGAATACCTCAGATTTGATCTTGTTGTCTCCGAAGCAGAGGTGCTGCAGGTAGGCCGCGGCATTTGACTGAACTGATGGAAACTGATGCTGCAACATCTGGATGACCTCCGGCAGCTCTGGGTCCCTCCAGCCAAACTCTCTGAGAACACACAGGAAATACAATGCAGATGAAGACAGGAAAGAAGCACTGTTGAACAAGACCAACTGTTGGTTTATCTGTTAGTGTATGGTGATGTGCTGAATGCAAATAAAAGAGGGAAAAGAAACAAAGATATGTACGTATGTGTTTGAATAATTATAATGAGTTTTATTCCTATCCAAGGTCACCTCAGAAAATCATCTGCCTCAGCCTGCATGTATTAACATAATATGGATTTAGCATAACTTTTGTACATGAGCCCTTACAAACACAGTCCTTTTGTTTATTCATCTCAATCAATCAGTTTTTTTTTTAAATAAAGGCATTTTCTAAAAGCACCTAATCAAGCTCCTAAGCTTGATAATTAATCAATCTACATTTTACAAAATTCAGAAATCAATATGAGCTAGAACAACATGTGTATTTTTTTTTTTAAAGATCCAGTACTTTGTAGTGCCATTTTTGTTACACATCCTGCCTACGCTGTAGGAAACTACACTGCACACATGATGAAACACATCTCATAAAAGACTAGAAAAAACAAAAAGATTACAGAAAAGCTTAAAGCAGTGTGCACTTTTAATACTCCATTATTAAGTGGGGAAGTTGATCAAAGCCTGCATGTCCACATGTAAAAGGTATGATAACCCAAATTCCATTGATCTGAGAATATATCTGAGTCTTATGGATGAAAAATAGGAGCTCCTCTTATTTTCTGACTGGATGCTTTGGTTTGACAGAGGAACGTGAATGTGTGTGCCTTTAGGCAAAAAGAGGCTCCTTTCCACCACAAGGAGCTTAGCTGGGCCTTGAAGTGCAAAATGTACAGTGGTGTGAGGGAGAGAAAGAGACTTGATGAGCGTGAGAACTATCAGATGTGAGCCACTGAAGTTATGGTAATGTTCAAAGGCAAAAGGGAGGTAGGTTTTAAACAAGTCAATTTTCTGTAACCAACGGCAACAGCGCCAGGACTGACAGAAGATGAGATTTAAATACACTTGACATGACATGGTACTTCTTGATGCTTTTATATGGTGCCTTAATGATTCCCTAATACTGTAAATGAATCCTTCTTCAAAATCAACACTCAGTGCATGAGAAAGACACATGTAGACACATGAGTCAGAGTCAGAAAGTCTCTCTCTGAACAACTCATTCTGGGCCTTGTTGCTTGAATGCAAATGAGAAGGACAGAGATAGGTTAGAGGAGCGGGTGGGGTGGGGGGTGGGGGGGCAAATACGCCGCTGGTTCCTTGTTTTAGCGGTGCGCTGTGTGCTGGCCCCACTTCCGTGTTTTAAGCGCGGAGGAAGAAAGGAGAGGCATTTCAATGAAAAAAATGAAAAAACATTTTCACAGAAAATAAAATTAAACCACTGCTGTTTCAGATGTCCACAGGCTCAGATAAAGGACTTCCGAGCCTAGAAACACTCGCACGTGCCTCCAGGCAAATAAAAAAACGCATTTCGCATTGCGTAGCTCCTTCGCAGTCCAAACTCTCTGGGCGTGATTTACAGAGACGCTGAGTACAGACACAGACGGGGGGTGGAGCTGCATTTTTCGATGTGACGTCACATAGTTGCCTTGTTCAGAATCGCCCGTTTGAGCTGTGTTTTTTTCTAACGCAGAAAAGGACCGCAAATGCTCAGTTTAGACATTTCGCAACTTTTAGCCATGGGGGGGAAGGGGGGCCTAAACAGGGTAGGGGAGCTCACATTAACGTTCAAAAACCTCAGAAAGTGAAAATTTCATGCCATGGGACCTTTAAAGGTACACTGTGTAACGTTTCTGGTGGAGGGTCTGCTACCTCCTCGTCTCCATGGAGATATTGTTGCTTTGTCCAGAAAGCTCCACAGTGCTGCATTAAAAGTATCTTATCTCCATGGAGACAAAAAAAAGTGATACCACCAAGCCAAGTTACATGTCAGATCTGTGGAGTGGTGACACTGCTCATGTTCTTAAGCAATAAAAACACCTGTAATTGAATAAATGCTAGATAGATTAGTTTAATGCTACTGTGGAACATTCCAGACAAAGTAATAATATCTCCACGGAAAAAATCTGCCCCATCCCCTTGCAGTACAGCACAATTGTTAATTATACGGTCTTGAATACAATATTTTGTTTTAAATCAATGCCTCTAAATATTGTGGAATAAGTGGCTACTACTCTTGATGATGGATTCAGGCATCTTAAAAATAAAATAAAACACACAGGCCAACAGTAAGGACACTGTCTACTTCAGTCTGTTCATTCTCTTTTATGTGTCTTTTAGTGTAAATTTTATGATCGTACCCTATTACAAAAATCTATGACAACCAAACACAAGAAGTAAATCTAAAAGGATTACAACAAATAAATAAATAAATCCTTGGAACATTATACTTATTTTTGTGACTAAGACGCACTGAATCAGGCATTTCATCTATGATTAAGCCAGTTATTTCAGTTCTCAAAGTTGATGGATTGAAAGCAGAACAAATTGTGAAGTGTGACTGTATTGTCATGGTTATAATCAGTTTATTATAGCAATAGAAATCCCCTATTAAATCCTGTGTTTCAGAAATAGCAGGGTTTCAGTTGGCATCACAATACTGTATATTCCAATAATATTTAATACAGATGGGGACAACTAAAATTAATACTTTTAAAAATATATATATATAATGAATTCTATAGGGTCTAGTCACGAATAGAAAGGATCAAATTCAACATTTGTAATTTGACCCCCATCTGGCAGTACGGCATCATCACATTCTTCAATCTGAAAGCCACCAATGGGTACATAAATGAAAACCTAATAATTATACAAAAGAAAAATACCATGATGACCAGATTAACCAACAAAATCAAAATGTCTGCACTCTGAAGAAACAAACATGCCCTGCTCCCTTCTAAGCATGTTCCAGCCCACATGTATTAATACTATTATGCACGTATACTAGTATCAGGCCCCATTACTGTGATTAGAGGTGACATAACCTTGTGTAGGTCACCTTGTGGACTAATTGACTTGATAAAACAAGGCGGCGTTAGCAGCGGTGTGGGCTGTCACATGTGTTTGTGTGTTGTAATTAGAATGAAGGGACACTCAATAAGAGCAGAGATACACATGATGCTGGACATCCATCTCGACAGCTGTGAGGAACCGCGAGGCCTGGACCAAGGGGTGACCATAAAGTGGAATGAAGGAGTGGTCATTGGCATCACGCAGTAAAGATTATGAGCTCCAGGAAAATGGTCAATGTGACTTCTTTGGGGACTGATGCAATAGAGGGTAAAAGGGATATTATTGTTGGTTTCTGTCCAAAAATTATGCAACTATATCTATCTACATCAGATTTTTCACTATATCTACTGAATGTGTAACAAGCCATAGCAAAAAGATTATTCTTAAAACAGATTTTTGCGATTTTCTGTTCCCCCACTACAACAAAATACATATACATACATTTGGTGTGCATCTTATGATCCAAAATAAGTTTACCCAAGTGGTAGCTTTCATGTAGAAAACAACAGACACTTGTGTGTTGATCCTGGTTGTCAGCGCACAGCCATACACCCGCTTGCTCTGATTGACTACAGCATGTGAGATCCGCTTATTGTGTGAAAGAAAGGACATAAGCAGTCGCCCAAAAAATCTAAAAAAAGAAACATTTCAATGTAATAAAAACAAATAGTAGTGGCTGTAGAAGTGAAACATCAAAGCCCATCTTACTCAAAGCCTGGCTCAGGGCTGTGAAAATGTATTAAACTTAAATGTGCAGCTCCACTCTACGTGGCAGAGACCCACAGACCAGCATACTGAAGAACACTGAGGGAAATCATACTTTTAAACAATTAGAAAAATGTATTTAATGGTGCACAAAATAATCTAACTTTTCAAACTGCAGTATGACCTTAAAATTGTCTATCTTAGAGCTCGATATGCTTTAATATGTTTTAATACTCTCCAGAAAAGTTACATAGTCTACCTATTCTACCTACCTACTCTATATGAACCGGATGCCCAAATACTAAACCAATGCTATTATAATACCAGACATTCAGTACATATATTGACTGTGTTTAAATTTTCCAATAATAAATTACTTTTTATTACTCTAGCCATTTCATATCACTGTAAAATATGCGCACAGACTCTACTGCATCTGAATCTGGAGAAAAGACCAGGGATTCTGACAAAGTGCTCCACTTCCAGACTACCCAAATTTAACTTAAGTCTATTATTGGTTAACACACTTTCAAACCAAAGGGCAAAGATCTGTCAAAAAATTATCAGTAAATCTCCCTAATACAATCTCTTCTGCTGTGTGTCCGTTTGTTAGAGAACATTAGAGTACAACATGTGAACTCCCTGTAGTATTGTTCACTGTAGGGATCAAAAATATACTTGTTTCAAATATATGACAGACCGCGGCAAAACCAATCACAAGTCGTCCCGGAGGCATTTTGAGTTATTCACAGATTCTGAAAATATAGATTCTAAGCTTTCCAGTGATGCCTTACACATGGAACTAGTATCTTTTGTCTATCAGTGTGTCTATCAAAATGCTTCATATAAGAGAAAACTAAAACCAATGAATAGGAATGACTTGCCAGTGTCTAATAGAAAATACTTTTAGCAGAAAAATATTCATTTTCACATCACCGAAAGGGCAACAATCTGGATATAAAGTAATGATTTCAGCTATCAAAGCCCAGATATCCAGGCTATTAGCTGCACCCTTATAATGGAAAACAGACTAATTTGTGTCTTGCTGAGCGGCGCTGAACCATAGAAGATGAATATCAGGTGAACCAGCTCAAATGGGCCACATTTCCACCCCAGTTGTCATCATTTTATCAATAAATATTTTTGCTCTAATGCGCCAGAGGCAAATGGCAGTGCTTTAGAAATTCACCCAAAGGTATCATGTCCTCAAAATATTTTTCATCAAGTATGTTTCCGAAAGGCAACATATCTTGGAAATTACCCAGACTAAGTAACCTACATGGAATAAACAATGTCACTCATAGGATTTATGCAAAATACCATCCACTAATATTAATTCAGTTAGAACAATTTAGTTTGCCAGTTTCACAATGCGGAGAAGATGAACATAACCAATAATACTAGAATACTTCTACTGTTTTCCATTTCCTTAAAAGTGCACTATGGGTAACTTTTCAGATGTTATTGCTTTGCCTGAATATTCCACAGAAAAGCATTAATCATATATTAAATGTATTCAATTGCATTCATAAAAAGGAACAATAACACCATTGTATCACCTATGTCATACTGATAAGCTCTCATACCATCAATCCATTGTCAGAAATACCCAATGCAGTATCAAATGATAAATTAATGAAAATCTCACCACCTAAATTAACCTCAGTATTTCAAAAAGTACTATTTCCTCTAACTGTCTCCTTTTTTCCCCTGTCCAGCCAGGTGGGCTCTCTCCTCCTGCGTTTGTTTATATTGTATGTGTGTTTCTGTCACACCGCCAAAGCATTCACACCACAATGAGCCTACAATTAAAGCCGGTAAAAACATCCACAGAGTCTGAATTATGGAGAGGCTGAAATATCGGGCTATATCGGGCTGAAAGGATTTCCTATGAGTCAGGCTTTTGGGGAATAGTGTTTGTGGAGCCTGCAATTGTTGTGCATGTTTTGTCACTGCCGAGTGCTGTCGCTGAGTCATTCTGCACGGAGACAGACAGACAGGGTCCCACTGAGTGAAGAGGAGAGAGGGGACAAGGAATGCTGATTAACCACATTAACTTTGGAGCGGACAACTTTGAAAGCTTTGGAAAGACTGTTAGGTAACAAATGGGCAAATCAATGTTAAACTGAAGTCCATTAACTTATTCTATTGTAACGGCGAAATACTCCAGTCAGCAACTGCCCTTGAAATGATCCTCTCTGATGTAGAGAATATCACTGTTTGAAATTTTTAACTTCGTAATAGGAAAGTGTGTAAATAAAGCAGTTATATATAGCCGTTACTTTAGCTCTACCACTGGCTTATAAACGGTTGCAATTTCTATCCAACGAGCTGCAACAGTGTATTTTTTTAGTTTATTTGTTTAATTATGGAAAGAAAATGAATAGCATTTGAAGTACACAACTGTTTTAATTATGAATGGATGTAAATACAATTATTTTTATTTAAGCTTTATTTAAGATACTCTTTATTTCATTTACTGTGTAAGGGAAAACCAATTACTATTATTACTCAGGTCCAACCAAAGTTTATATAATTTTCAAGGAGGAGTCTAATCCATTTGACATAAACAAGACATAAAAAGAGAATGACCATAATACTAATATATCTATAAAGTAATACCGGTGGAAAGCATTAGTTTGGTTTTGGAGTATATAATAATATATGGTATAAATCTTAGTTAGTGCTTCATCATATTCATTAAACAGTGTGAAATATTATGCACTGCCTCTGTCCTCTCCTGACCTCTAATCAGTGTAAAAGAAATAAGACTCCAGCAAAAAGGAAATATAATAATAGCCACAAGAACAGAGCCTGGAGAGAGCCCCTGGAGAGAACACCTAAATGGGCACCAACAGAAAAAGAAAATGCAAAACAAAAAATAGTTAAATGGTATTTAAAAAAAAAACATCAGGTCAAGTTAACAAAATTGGGAAAAGATCCAATTTTGATAACTATGTTTTGTATTTTTGTGTTGTTATTGGGGTATTTTAGTATATTTTTTGACACAATAACTTGAGTTACACTAAAGCAAAAATGCACATGCATTATAAACCTATGACTAAACAAAGACAACAAACAAGGCTACAAGCACAGAGGGAAAGGAGAAAAAAGAACTACATGTACAGAAAGCCCTCTCTGTTTATGGATATCCTAAATGGGCTTTCATTAAAACTAAGACAGACAAGGACAAGAAACAAGACAACAGAGAATCAGAACTCACCTGGCTGGTGTTTCGGAAAAACTACAGAGGATTTTCAGACAACATGAAATCCCAGTCTATTTCAAACCCACAAACACTTTAAAGGTCCCATGGCATGAAATTTTCACTTTCTGAGGTTTTTGAACGTTAATGTGAGCTCCCCTACCCTGTTTAGCCCCCCCCCATGGTTAAAAGTTGTGAAATGTCTAAACTGAGCATTTGCGATCCTTTTCTGCATTACAAAAAATCGGAGCTCAAACGGGCGATTTTGAACAAGGCACCTTATTGACGTCAGATCGAAAAAAGAAATGCAAATGCAGTTCCACCCCCGTCTGTCTGTACTCAGCGTCTCTGTAAATCACCCCCAGAGAGTTTGGACTGCGAATGCGCTAGGCAATGCGAAATGCGTTTTTTTATTTGCCTGGAGGCACGTCCGAGTGTTTCTAGGCTCGGAAGTCCTTTATCTGAGCCTCTGGACCTTTGAACAGCAGTGGTTTAATTTGATTTTATGTGGAAATGTGTTTATTTTTCAATGGGACGCTTCAAATCTCTCCTCCGTGCAAAAACAAGGAAATGGATCAGCTGTGGGCTCTGAGTTCTGAGCGGAGAGTTTGGCCACGCCCCCACCCTCTACTATTGGCCATCTCTTTTCTCCTCATTTGCATTCAAGCAACAACGCCCAGAATAAAGAGTTTGAGAGAGATATTTATGACTCTTTCTCATCTTATCTCTGTTTCTTATGCACTGAGTGTTGATTTTGAAGAAGGATTCATTTACAGTATTAGGGAACCATTAAGGAGCCATATAAAAGCATCAAGAAGAACCATGTCATGGGATCTTTAAGAAGAAACTGGTCCATCCAAAGGACAAAACACCGAGCCACAAACAAAGCAATGAGGTCTACTCCATTCAGTGTAGTGAAGACTGCAGCGAGCCCTGCATTGGAGAAACAAAACATAGCCACTTCACAAGAGGATGTATCAACACAGACGGGAGGGCCAGAGTGGACCTTAATCTGCCGTACATCCCCACCTAAAAGCCACGGGCCACTCCTTTGAGGACAGTGAGGTACAGATCTTAGCCAGAGAAAATAACTGGTTTGAGAGGGGAGTTAAAGCGGCTATTTTTGTTGGGAAAGACAGTCCATCTTTGAACAGAAATGGAGGTCTCAGACATCATTTGTCTCCCATTTATAACTCTATCCTCAAACCTAAATCAAAACAAACAAAGAAAACAATATGGCTAGCCAGTACAGGTCCAGAGGTGTGAAAACACCCATTACGGCCCTGAATGGCTATGCTAACCAGACCCCACACTCCACTCCCACTGCATATTTAATAGCCCTACCTAACTAACAGAAATTGTAAACAAATAGGTGTGTTAGTCTCAGAGTAATTCCACTGTAGTTAGCTCCTCCCTTCAGGCAGTTATAGGCAGTGTCCACCAGCGTCTGACCAGAAGAAGCAGCTTGGATGAGCTGCGAAACGTATTCGACCAAATAAACTTTTGTCCAGTTGACAAATTGAATTTCTCCTTTTGCCACTGATAATGTTTGTACTAGCCATGCTACAGTTAAATTGCTCTAAATGCAGGGCTCTCAAGTTTTGAGCGGGGTCGTGCGTGAGACTGCGTGGGTGGCTTTTTTCACTGAAAACGCGCGGTGCCTCCATTATCTAACCGATTTTCTGGGCACAGAAGCGCTGTGCGTGAGAAATTCCATGTGTGGCGTGTGAGCGTGTGAACACGTCGAATTGCGTGTGTCACACTCTCAAAGCGTGAGACTTGAGAGCCCTGTCTAAATGTAATGACAATTAATAAAAAAGTACACTTCTACCAGAAGAAAATATCTGTGTTATTGCGATATATTTATTTACTTTTTATTGATTCTTTCCTTAACCAATATACAATACAGATATTTTTGAGATACATCGTCCAGCCATATACAATTCCCAACAGAACGCAGGGATGAGTATGCATGGTTTGTGTGCTAATCCGTGAATGTGAGGTGAGGCCATAGGAGATGCGGAAAGGTTAAAAGAAGCCAGGCAGAAACAGACAAACACAATGCCGTGTCTCCACATGGTCAGTATGGATCACAGCTCATGGTGGCTTCTAAAAGCATAAAATCACATCAGGCACCTCTACACTCGGCATGGGCCCTTACATCAGACCTCCAATTTAAACATGAGCAGACAAGTGCAAGGATGTAACAGTTTAGACAAGCTCAAGTGATCTCACTTACAGGACATATGGCTTTACTGATATCATGATACTTGGGAAGAATTTGGACTTAAGGCAGACACATGGGCAATCTGGTGGGATAGTTACATTTGAAGTAGCTAGTCCAAACTGATACATAGTGCTAGACATCTAGGTGTTATTTTTTGTATGTGTGAAAAAGTTTAAGTTAGTATTGATTAAGCAAATACTTAAATGCTAAAAATATGTATTGTTGTCACCTCTAAATAACATTTCTGAAGCTATACTGAGTTTCATTCTTTACACAATAGTTAAATAATAAATAATAACATATTTTTTCTCTTTCTCTTTTATATCTTATCCCACATTTTAGTAACAACACAATGAATAATGAAACAAGCCACACAGCACAATGACAAATCACCAGGACACATAAAAATTAAAATAATGAAGATGATGGAAGCCACAGGACAGAATGAAAAACACAGTCAGCCCGAATTACGAGGAATCAGATAAAATAACTTTCCCAATTTAAAATCAAAATTATATTAAAAATGTGACCACAATACAGATGGGAAATGCCATGCCTCTTGTGATAGTGTTTGATAAAGTAGATGTAAACTTACTGTGAATGACATATGTAAAATAGATAGACAAAATGTGTACAATAATAATGATAATAAATAGTTGGAATTACTTTGTCATTCTTTGCTCGGCTTGATTTTGATTCCACGCAAGGAATTCGGGGTCGTACCTATCGAGGGGGGACAGGCAGAGAGAAACAAGAGAGAGGTATAGGTTGGCTGTCTTTCAAAAGATGCTTAAAAATAGTAGTAATAAAAAATAGTAAATAGAAAAAAATATAGCCATCATCTTTCTCTCTCAACAGTTGGTTCTCAGGCAGTGATAAGTGGGATGGGCACATGCTTGCGGTGGTATGGAGGTAAAGAGAGGGTCGTTCTAATAGACTGATCCAACACAAAATGACACAATGCACCATGTAACTAAAGCAGAAGAAAGCAGAGACATGGAGACATATGACTCCCAATGGAGGACCACTTGGCCTGCATTGTTAGACTAGGTCAAAACAAGTTGGATGTACTATAAGGAAACTTCTATACAATTGTATAATTATTGTTTAATTAATGCTACGATGTGTTAACATAAAACAAATAAACAAAACACAACGTTAGACCCTCTCTTTAGCTACTGTCATCAGCATTCAAGTTACACATGTTTCAGGCACTGGCTTCATGTCATGAAAGGGAGCAAAAGGCCATGCATCTCAAGTCAGTCACTGAATGAACAATGCAGATGTGATGTCTGTCTACAAACCCACAAACAAACAGACAGACAGACAGACAGAGGATGTGTGAAGCGCAGGAGAGAAATAAACACTAGACAATGAGTGAGGTAATCATGGAAACTAAACCTGTTTTATCTGACATGTTCAAGATAAATAACAACATCATTATTTATACACTGACTTTCTTATGCTCCCGAGCTGCCGGGTTTGTTTGACAGTAGTTAGGCAGAATACAAGGAGGTAAATCCAGGACACAGGTGGAGTCAAACTTTGAGAAGTGAGAAGACATCATTACTCTAATGATGTAGTTGTATTTATACACTTTTAGGTTCTCCGTCTCACCTCATATATCTGTGTATCTGTTCTGATGTAAAGCAGCTGTGTTGTCCTGCTGCACTTTCAGACAGATTGGCACTGACAGAAGGGGGCGCCGCTCTTAACAGCAATAGTAAACTTTTAAATTGGACTGCGAAGTGTGCAGCATTCATACAGGACTGAGAACAGGTCTCTGCACCAGGCAAACCAGAGAAGACAGTGAAAGATATGATGTGTTCTACATACTAAAGCCCAGATTCAGCAGCTGTGGTTTCAACTGGCTATAATATCTGTTAAGTAATTAGGTCTTATGTATGATTTAAAAAAAAAAAGAAAAACACACACAAATTAACCCATTTTAACAATGGCATTCTATTTTCATTTGAAATACTAAGATGTAAAAAAAACCTGACATATAGCACCCACTATTACGACCAGTTATGACCAATAATGAAGTTTTGGTGAATCTGGCCCTCAGTACGTTGAGTAGATGTGGAAAAAGGGAGCAGTACACAAGCTTTGTCACGAGCCATAGCTGATTGTTAGTAAAGCCGTGTACTCACCTTGGGTCTTTCTGAATACTGTCCACAGATGGAGAGCGTCCCAGGGCGGGCTCAGGGGGCAGGGCGGGTCCTGATTTACTGTAGGGTGATTCGGTGGAGGGGCAGAACTGGAGAGTGCGGTACGGGTTTCCATAGTCGGATGCCCCTCCCGCTGTGGCGAAGCTGGCTCTCTGAAACGTCCCCGCGGTGCTCTGGCTTCCGGTTCGCTGCAAGGGGATTGGGTCAACACCGGGAGAGGGCGGGGCTAAAGAAGGAGTGTAAGGAGAAAGCAAATAACTGAGGACTTCCTGGTACAAGTGATTCACTACAGGGTCTGGAGATTGAACAGTAACAACATGGGGTCAGTGACAATCAACACACAAGGAATTAGACAAGGAGCACCAGCCAAAGACCAAAGCAAACAAAATGGGGAAGAAGCAAAAAGAAAAAGGCAATGTTGTAAAATAAGTCAACATATTTACAGGCCAGATAACATTACAGCATTATCTCACTACGATAAACTTGCAAAGGTTGTCTGATATGGAAGCTGGAGTACGGCATTCAAAAGGCTCTGATGAAACATTGCGAGGTTTTATCCCAAAATAAACAAATATATCTTTATTTATTTCGAGAAGACCTCTCAATGTACTATTAAACCAGCTTAGTATATCCAATAGCATGCATGCAGAAATATCAAAGCCCACATGAAAAGCCATGCTGTACAATGCAAATACATGTCCTAAAAAAAGTTTAATTACAAGGTCAAATTCTATACAGTAGAAAGTTAAAACTCAATAAAGCAAACTATACATGACTTCAGATGTCATTTTCTCATCATTTTCTAATTATTTATACATGTTTTTGACAAATCCGGAAGGGCAAATAAAAAAATGTGATAATGTAACAATTCTGAAAAAGGAAAATAAAACCCTAAACACTGGTTGGTTTACCATCTATGTAAATATTATTTTAATTACCACCCCTGAGACAGTATTCAGAATTAGATGCATTTAGATGATTCTGCTAGCTGAAACAAATTTTACTTATGCTGACAAAATGTCCCTATCTCGCAATGACACAAAATCCAACAGTTGTTTAACATCAATCTTAACTAAATTAAATGCTATGAAATACCCTTTTTATCCAAATATCTTGAGAAATTACTCATTTGACTACACTGCATATTTCACCTGTTACAATCTAGAGTTTAATATTGTTGTTGTGGCCACCAGGTTCTCTACGTGGCTGATTTGCTTTGATTTCGGAGCACCTCATACTCACCCCCATGAGATTAATAGGGATTAATTCCCATCTTTGAAACTAATTAGTTAACAGACTGTGACTGGAAGACAAATTACCAGTGAGACCTCAATTGGATCTGCCCAACCTGATAGTATAAAACGCCCATATGCATGATCAGATGGAGCGCGTATATCTAAGAAATGTTTTATATCCCGAGCAGCTTTGACATAAGATGGCATTATTAAAAAACACCTGCCTTTGAAGTACGCTGCGTCATTTCTGTCTCACTCTCCAGGCCGGAGTAATATCTTTTTATGTCAATCTAAAACTGGAAGCTCTCTGATGTCTGCTGCAAGACATAGGCTATATATAATGCAATTTGTTGGATAATTACTCAAGCTATTTCAGCAGTTTTATTTTAGAACAAAGAATAAGTCCTCATATTTTATACATAACGCTAATGTAGTGGCAGGTAATTTAAGGTAGCGAACGGTTATACAGTTGTATTTACAGGTATTGCATAGGTAATTCTGAAAAAAATGAACTTCAAAGCGCAGTTTTATAGTTGTATAGGCCTACAATTCAAATTAAAAATAACATTTGAAAATGGCTTTGCTTTTATATAATTAGCCTTAATAAAGCATAGCAAAACAATTAATTCACTTACTTAATAACCCAAACCTAACTCAAACCCCCATCCTTAACTCTTAATCCCTTATTTAAGTAGTTACTAAGCCTGAATCTTTTTTTTTTAAATTCATTTTATTTATTTTATTTTATTTATTTTTCCTTTTTCCAATTCTCAGGCAGTGCTTGCATCTTAGAACCTACAGTTTACATGAGAGTACTTTTTTTTTTTCTTTTATCTTAACCTTCTTTGACATAATACATATTACATATTGACACATTTAGTTCTTCCTCTAACGCTCTACATTTGGCCCCTCCACCAACATCTACTGTATGCCCACATTAACTTCCCCTGCCTATATTGGAACATAAATCTTTGAACAAACATCTCTCCATCTCTGGTCTTTACTCTAGAGTCCTGTGATCCCCGCTGGGCTTACCTTGGCCTCTCAGGTTAGACTTTGTGTAGACCCTGTCCTCATAGATGGGGTCGATGTGGTGCTCTGGGGACTGTAGAGGTCTGAGCTCAGAGCCCAAGTGACTGTGCTGGGAACTGTAAGAGCCCCGCGAGCCTGCAGAGAAGAGATAGAGAGCAGAGGTTAAAAAACGTGAGGAGAAAACCATGGTGTAGTCAAGAGATCAGGGTTTGAAAAGTAATAGCCTAATGGCATAATTGCCCTAGCCATTTTTTAAGGTTTAAGGGAAAATACTAAAATAAACTGCCTATGTCAGAAGATGACTGGGGCAGGTTGTGTTTTTTTGTTTTGTTTTTTTGCTGTAAACCTCTTTCTGATTGGTTGAGGACTAACCCAGTATGATGCAGCAGGGTCTGGAGATTAGAATGAGATGGAAAACAATTGGCCAGAAAATGACTTGACTAGTCCGTTGATGAGTTACGGTAACAAAACATACATTAAAATGAAACGTATCATAAAATAATACTGCAATTTGCTATAACCCTCTCTGGAACAAAGATACATATGATACCAAATGTTTTTGCAGTGTTTGCCACAAAGTATTATAGTAACAGAGGAGTGGGCAGACAGTAGATTTTTGTAACATGGCAGTGTTGGTTCAAAAGTGGTTCCAGTCAGAATAACTCAGTTTACCTTTATTATTGTAGTGGAACTCACTAATACAAAAATGAGAGATTTCACTTTTCACAAAGTTTGAAACCTGATTGGGTTGGATTTGTCTAAGTTGTTTAAAAATTCATGAGAACATTTGCAATGTAATAAATTTCATATAAAAACCTCGAGCCAATTTCATCAAATGTGTGAAATTTGTTTTCCTCTGTGTTGTGGCAATCCCACTGCAGAATACCAATTATCCTGAATGAAAAGAGGGCTCATATGACCTCTGATGTCCCCTAGAGACAACACTAGAAAGTACTTGTTTGAGCTTAAAAAAAAGAAGTACAGGCTGATATGAACACAAATCAGCCAGAACATTACTAAATTTAGTAATTTAGTAAGACCTTGTCAAACCTTCTAAACTACTAAAACAACACATTCACTTTAGAGCTTGGGATGGATTTATGACTCACAATCCCAAGCTCTATTTACCTATAACACCAGTTAACATGGCAATAATGTAATCAGAACTATATGCTTACAAAGTACATTAATTTCATTTGACACAATGGACAGCACCTCACAGGAGACCACAGCACAGCACATACATGGATAGAGTAATAAAGTTTTGCATTGACCTCTACCTGCGAGGCTCCCAGGCCTCTTTAGAGTGGCATTGGCATACAGCTCGTGGGAGATCTTATAGGTGTCTGCTCCGATGTGATGCAGCATGCGTTTGGTAGGGGAAAGTGTGGCGTAGTTTCCCACCACAGAGCTGAGCTGATGCAGGGGTGAAGAGCTGTGGTTACCCCCTGTGGACCCTCCCATGGCCAGAGGAGAAGAGGCGCTGGCAGCCCCCGAGGCCACCATGTTGATCGGAGAGGACGTACTGAGACACAAAGACGGTCAGAATGAGGATATATAAAGACACTGTTTATTACCGGTACTTGAATAATTATTTCTTTTGTTGGCAAACTAATTAAACCTTGGGGAAGAAATTACTATTGCTATCACTTTATAACAACTTCACACAGATTAGCAGAAATAAAGCACTAAGCCAAAATCATTCTTAATAAACTACTTGCTAAATATGTATGTATTTGTTCATGCTTTGTTAAAGGTATTAAAAGTGCAGTTCTTATAATGTGTCACCAAAGTGGGTGTCACCCCCCACAACATTAATGGTAAGAAATTTAAAAAAAATCTGGTAGCTGATTTTGTAATTATGCAAAAGTGATTAAACTTTTATATTGCAAAAAAGTTAAGAAACTCACAACATCATAAGATACTTGCAGATATTATAAGATAAATGTGTGCTTTATAAAACTAGGTGACAGTAATAACATCAGGGTTATGGTTAGGTTCTGCACTCAATGCCCGGGTGACGATGACTCATTTAAACACCAGACAAAGTTATACTCCTCCTCCTCCTTTATAGCACAGGTGGGGGTCCAGACAGTAAAGTTTGACCTGTATCTCTGTGTACTAAAGCATCACCCATCCATTACTTTTGAATGTGTCCCATGTGATTGGCCAACATAATGGAACAGGACCATTATACAGCAAAGTGCTCCTTAACTCTCTCAATGTCCAGTCTCTAAGTGGCTTTAAGGCTGTTATGATCATCTCACCAAACCATAACCAGGATCGTAACTGTGACTGAAACATGAAAGCATTACATGTATTGAGACATAGCTATAAATTATAACTACTTAAAATAATGAAATTAATTTATGTGTCTTTGAACTTTGTTGGTCTGCGTTTCATCGCTTTTAACTGCACTATTTTGAATTACTTGCAGCAGACCATATTGGCAGAACTACAAACAGACTAAATCCATCCCTTGTATATTTACTTAGACTGTCTTCCTTTTGATTCTAATTATAAAGTAATATATGATTCCAATACCAGTATGGTTGTGATGAACAGGTCTATAGCCCGCAGACATAGGGGTAAGAATTCCTAGCTTCAAGTAAAAGTCATTTTCTTCTATTGATCAACAACTGTATTGACTACCTACAGTTGCGTTCTTTGTGGTGTGTAAGTAGCATTCCTGTGAAACGTATTCCTGACAATAAGAAACACTGAGTCTATTTGTCAGTTATTAAATGAAATAAAAAGGCACCTGTAAGATTTGGCGAGCCGGCTGGGGGACTGTTTTGGTGAGGATACACGCTGTAGTGTGGCGTAGCTGGGCATGTCTGCAGAGACCGATCCCAGGCGCTGGAGCTTGGTTGGAGATGCCACTGACTGTGAATGAATTCACAAGATAATAACTGTAGCATACACACTAATTTAAAACAGAGACATAAAGGTGCACTAGGTGTAACTTTCTAGTGTCATCTAAAGCCATCACCACAGTACTGTACTAAATGCATTTATTTAGCACTGCTTCTATTACAGATGCCTTTATAACGTCGAAAAACTCATGCAGATAAACTGATGGCAGAAAAGTTACATAGTGCATCTTTAACTGTCAAAACCGAGGAAACATCAGGCAATCGAGAGCCCATTTGGGTTGTCCAAAATCAAGGTTTCGACAAGAATGAGGAATTTTATCGGACTAATAAACCAAACTATTAATAGTAAACCTGATTCATTGTATTTAGTAAAATCAGTATATGCTTTGAACATATTTATTTGTTTGAGTGAGAACACTGTCAAGAAATCCCACATAATGCTTCCTACAATTGTGAAAAGTCCAGCGTCACTCCTGCAAAATATTCAACTTGACTCACGTAATTTTAGTGAGACAGAAGAACAAATCTCCATGTAGCATGAAACCAGAGAACCCTGAGTTCTGATCAAGAATGAGGAGTTATCTGAGGCGTCATAAAAGCAAGACTGTGAAATCTGAACGCTAAATGATCCTGAAATGTGTCAGTGAGAGGGGTACTTTTTCACTCTGACACTGTGGACAAGAGGCAACGCTTTTACCCCTTCAGTTGAGCTCATTGTAATAGAATGTAATAGCCCCTTACATGATAAACTTGAAACATGAGGTGAATTTGGACACAGACAGGTTGACAGCCTTTTGTTAAATAATTGTCTGCCATGTTCTATTTTTTTTAATATAATAAAATAAAGTATATTGAGGATTGAGAGCAAGTGACAGTATTGTACAAAAGCTGATGAGATAGTCTTTGACACTTTGGATTTTGGACAACTTCTTCAAGAGTTTTTGTACTTCTCCTAGTAATTATCCCTAAATCTAGCAGCAACTGATAGAACTTAGAAAAAAATATGGTTTTAAGGTTTTCTGTATCAAATAATTCAGTGTGCAAAATAGCTGCAAATATGAAAAAAGGGTTGTGTTTATTTTGTTACTTCAGTCATTTTTGTCAGACAATGAACATGTTGACCCACTGGGTTAACCTTTTAGTTTTAGCAAGGTCTGTTTTATTGTTACAAATTTGAAAAAGAAACTCAAAAAAATCTGTTGAACGACCACTGAATAATTATTTCAGATGTTTCAGAGGCCCAGAGGTTTTTCTTTTATCAACCAAAACAAACATATCTGAAATATGCTTAAAAAAAAATGCTAAAAAAAAAAACAAGCTTGTGACAATATGACTATTATATGTTTGCAAAATGAATAAAAAGACACATTTCTCACCGGTGTTTGTGTGCGTACCTGACTGTAGCGGCCAGTGACTGATTCCCCCAGCGCCAGACCTTGGTTACTATGGTAACCCGCGGCTGCATACGGGTCCTGGTTGTTGAGCTGCAGAGCACTTTGTGACAGAAGACCTTGTCCTAGAGATGCAGAGACGAGAAACACAAGCCTAAAAAAACAGCCACGAACTCACCCTGCCTCTTGATGGTTTTTTGTTTTTGTTTTTCACAGCAGAAACCAAAATTGTGTTCTCAACAGTAAAGTCAATTTTGTTTCAATCTCAATATTTTCCTTCAAATTCAGAGGGCAATTAAAATGCCATCTGCCTAATATAAATGCAATCTACCAAATGATATCCCAGCTGATATTTAGCTGCCAAATGAAAAAACAACCCTTACATTAGAGCTATGTGAATCTGGATTTAATTTCCTCATAAATGATCCATCACGTTTTTCTATTCAATTTGACTTTGCCCATTTCCTGAAGATAAACAATAGCTTAAAGGTCTTCATTTTGTCATTTCAACAAGATTTCTTCCTACATTCTGAACTCTGACAATTAGAAGTGACTCTCCATTGAAATATGATTAATTGCAGAGCCGTACTTTAAATGATACCCTGTCTTTGAAAATGACAACACTTTTTGTTACTCATTTTATCTGTCACATGACTTTTTTTCTGACAATGAAAGCAACAATGCAAAAAACCTTGATTGCTTAATAGCTCCGGAGAGATGGATAAAAAGAGCATGAAAGGAGGTGGAATATGCAATTCTTTGGCCTTGTTTTTAAAAGACACCCATTTGCTTTTTAGCCACTATGTTATTCCAGTCTTCTCTAATGCTCCCTGACCCTTATGTCTCACTGTGTTCTTGGCCTCAATTTCCAAACATTTCTTCACTGCCTTTCCTTCGTATCCTACTCTCTCTGGGTCTGTCTGTTCCAGTATCTATTTCACTGATGTATTCCTTCCTTTTCTGTCCCAAATCTGTTAAATTAAAAAAGAGGTCACAGACATTTTAGAAGTTGAAAAGACAATCCGATCCAGTGTATATATTTCACACACGAAACTGTTTCCAAAATGCTGCACATAATTAAATATTTTTAAAAATCGTGTCATTTTCAAGAAGAAAATTAATTGGTGTGTAAAATAGCCTCATTTGCAAAAGACCACCACAACTGAGAAAAGTAACAAATAATATTCAGTAATAATTGGATTTGTGTTCTGTGTGTGTTACTGCGATCAGAGAGTTTACCAAATACTGAGAGAGGGTCCTTTATTTAAATGTGCACTAGTACCTTTTGGTGAGGGGGTCCACCTACTGTTTCCATGAAGATGTTAATGCTTTGCCTGGAATTGAGGCAATCAAGTGGTGGACTCCCATACAAAAAGTTACATAATGTACCTTTAAAAAAAGAAAATTCTTAACTGCTTGGGATGCTAATAATTTAAAAGAGAATTAACATTTTTTACAATCTGAGCCGTATTTTGGTAATAAAACAAGTTGTTTTACTCACCCATAGCACTGTGGTGTCATATGGAGCACTTCCGGAGATGTTTTAGATTAGCGTTATCCGTAATCCGAGCATATAATATACAGTGCCGTGAAAAAGTATTTGCCCCCTTCCTGATTTCTGTGTTTTTTGCATATTTATCACTCAAAACATTGTCAGATCATCAAACCAATTTTAATATCACACAGAAACAACCCAAGGAAAGACAAAATTCAGTTTTTGAATGATGATTCCATTTATTAGTGCACAAAAAAAATCTAAACCTATCTGGCCCTATGTGAAAAAGTAATTGCCCCCTTAATCTAATAGCCAGTTGAGCCTCCTTTGACAGCAATAACTGTAACCAAACGTTTGCGATAATTGGTGATGAGTCTTTCACACCGCTGGGGAGGGATTTTGGCCCACTCTTCTATGCAGAATTGTTTCAATTCTGCCATATTGGAG
Source organism: Paratrypauchen microcephalus (assembly GCA_036785185.1). Taxonomy (NCBI): domain Eukaryota; kingdom Metazoa; phylum Chordata; class Actinopteri; order Gobiiformes; family Gobiidae; genus Paratrypauchen; species Paratrypauchen microcephalus. Next base: position 7,810,994 of record JAVJIX010000032.1, read on the forward strand.
GGTTTTCTTGTATGAACTGCCCGTTTAAGGTCACACCACAGCATCTCAATCGGATTTAAATCCGGACTTTGACTTGGCCACTCCAAAACCTTAATTTTGTTTTCTTTGAGCCATTCAGAGGTGGACTTGCTGGTGTGTTTTGGATCATTGTCCTGTTGCATGATCCAAGAGCGCTTGAGTTTGAGGGCACGAACTGATGGCCGGACATTCTCCTTCAGGATCTTCTGGTAAACAGCAGAATTCATTTTTCCGTCAATCACAGCAAGTTGTCCTGGTCCTGAGGCAGCAAAGCAGGCCCAGACCATCACACTGCCACCACCATGCTTTACTGTGGGCACCATGTTCTTTTTATCAAATGCTGTGCCATTTTTACGCCAGATGAAACGGGCTGCAGACCTTCCAAAAAGTTCAATTTTAGACTCATCGGTCCACAAAATGTTTCTCCAAAAGTCTTGAGGGTCATCAAGGTGCTTTTTGGCAAAGGTGAGACGAGCCTTTGTGTTCTTTTGTGAAAGCAGTGGTTTTCTCCTGGGAACTCTTCCATGGATGCCATTTTTGGCCAGTGTTTTTCTAATGGTGGAGTCATGAACACTGACCTTAACTGAGGCCAACGAGGCCTGTAGTTCTTTCGATGTGCGTCTAGGTTCTTTTGTGACTTCCTGAATGAGCCGTCGTCGCACTCTTGGAGTAATCTTAGTTGGTCGACCACTCCTGGGAAGGGTTGCAACTGTTCCCAGTTTCCTCCATTTTTGAATAATGGCTCTGACAGTGGTTCGCTGGAGCCCCAGAGCTTTGGGAATGGCTTTGTAACCTTTTCCTGAATTATAGACTTCTATCACTTTTTTTCTCATTTGTTCTTGAATTTCTTTGGATCGTGGCATGATGTGTTTGTTCTTGAGATGTTGTAGCCAACTTCACTTTGTTTGACAGGAACTATTTAAGTGATTTCTTGATTCAACACAGGTGGTGACAATCAGGTGTGGGTGTGGCATGTAGAACTGAACTAAGTTTTCTCAAAACTGTGGTTAGTCACAGTTAGTTTGTGATTTAACAAGGGGGGGCAATTACTTTTTCACATAGGGCCAGATAGGTTTAGATTTTTTTTGTGCACTAATAAATGGAATCATCATTCAAAAACTGAATTTTGTCTTTCCTTGGGTTGTTTCTGTGTGATATTAAAATTGGTTTGATGATCTGACAATGTTTTGAGTGATAAATATGCAAAAAACACAGAAATCAGGAAGGGGGCAAATACTTTTTCACGGCACTGTATGCCCCGAGCGGTCTCCAAATAACACAAACTTTAGCACTTTTCAAATCATAGAAGCTAAATGTCTTAGTCTACACTTTCGTTTGAGTCAAAAGTGGCCTGTAATCCGAGATTTATCCATAATTTACAGCTTTGCGTTTCATGTTTGGATCCCGAGAGCTGAGAGCGAAATAAGATGTGACTCCGCACATGCACACTGGCATCCTCATCTACTCGAAACTATGGATAAATCTCGGATTACAGGCCACTTTTGGCTCAAAAGAAAGTAGACTAAGACATTGAGCTTCTATGATTTGAAAAGTGCTAAAGTTTGTGTTATTTGGAGACCGTAAACATGTGCCCCGAGAACTCACATTACGGAGATCGCAAATCTAAAACATCTCAGGAAATGCTCCATATGACACCAAAGTGCTATGGGTGAGTAAAAGAACTTGTTTTATTACCGAAATAAGGCTCAGATTGTAAAAAAAACGTTAATTCTCCTTTAAGTGATAAAGGGAACCAAGAAACCAGACACAAGGATTACATGCAAACAATACACAGAAAGGTCCCTCGTTTTTAGGCTTAATACTGTTTAAATTACCTCAGCATATGAACTTGTTTGTTGTTGAAAACTCAGTGTCCTCACTAACATTTTGTGCTATCAGCAGCGAAAACATCAGACTATATCGAGCACTGTACCCTCATGTCTTATTTAAAAGGGCTGCTGTGCCTCCCATCAACTTTGCGAAGAGAAAAATAACATCACTGCAGAGTTACAAATTGTGTTGGTGTCTCAAAGGACTTCTAAAGCTGTCATCTATCTACAAACACAATCCCTTCCCTCTCACTTATATGACTATGTTTACCATTAAGTATCTGACATTCAAATGAATAAATACAAACTGAAATGTATGACGCTTCTGAAGACGAATCAAAGCATGTAGGTGGTCAGAGAATGTAACATGAGAAAGATTTTAAGTCTGTAGCTCTAGCCATAGAGCAGAAAAAAGTGTGTCAAAATAAATCGCTGTTGGGAGGTTGTAACCGGTCATGTTGCATTATTTAACAGTGATATTAAGCTAAGTGTGGTGATAGGTTTACTAGGTCAGAACAGACTAGGTAAGTGTACACGCAAAATGCAATAGTAGCGCTTTCACCTCTCAGCTCTCATCTTTGCACACAAATAAGAGGGACACTCTTCAGTATATCTGGCAACCCACTTTAAGAGCATTTCACATGGGGTTTTAGCAAGGAAGGGGGCTCATAAATATGCTATAGCAACCACAGAGGCCAATGACTGCATTTTTATGAGCTACATTGAACAATATGGAAGCTTTGTGTATTTATTTACAGTCATGTGTACCTATAAACTCTAACTACATGGTGTTAGTGTTATAATATAATGTGAATAAGCTCAAAGTGCTCCTCTTACTTGTACAGGTCTAAAAAGCATTTGGCTTTTGTTCTGCACCATGACCAGCATTTCTATTGACACCTTTAAATATTTCATGAACTGAATCTATTTTTAGATATCCAACTGAAAGGCTTGTGCTTTCTTGGCCACAGCACTGACAATAGATATAGTATATTGTTTATTCATTATCATTACAGCCAAATGCAATCATCGCTTCAATGGAAGAGTCTTTTTGTGTGAGATGAATTTATATGGCACCAAGCCCTCGTAATGTATGTGAATGCACCAGAAAGTTCAATGTGAGTAATTCACAGCTTCTAGTTCATAGGTGTCATCACCTATGAACTTTCATCACTCTAAAACACATACATAGTTGATGGTCTATCATTAGCTATATCTTTACAGCACTTTAAGACATAACTAATTATTAAAAATCATGTAACACATATATATAACTAAAACTATATATAGTTAGCTATACTATATAACTATATATATAAATATATAAATATATAAATGTATATAACTAGTACTCTTCCATATATGTTTGGGTTTGTCCACATGCAGCCACCCATGTTTATTGTATGCATGGTGTTGTGCATGACTCCAGTCACTCTGTGTGCACTTAAACAGCAGGCAAGCTGACTCCTCAGTTGGGGAGGATTAAAATATCAAACCCCTCATGTTTCTGACAGTTCCTCTGTCCCATGGGGTCCACAGAGGTATCATCTGGGACCTGGTGAAATCTGATCACACTCAACCACAGAAAATCCAGGAGAGGCAAAGACTTCACACAGGGCTAAGGAGAGTATGAAAGTGGAGAGTGCGTGAGTGTTGGTGGTGGTTGGAGGGGCCGATGGCGCAGATTGGCAGCCTCGCTTCTGTCAGTCTGCCCCAGGGCAGCTGTGGCTACAGAAAGTAGCTTACCACCACCAAGTGTGGAGTGAATGAACTGTAAAGCGCTTTGGGGGTCATGAAAGGTGCTATATAAATGCTATGAATTATTTATTATTATTAAGGTAAAACTGTGTACATCAGGGGTCTTCAACGTTTTTCAGGCCAGGGACCCCCAAACAGATGGCAAACTGGGCCAGGGACCCCCTACTATATATATGGCATAGAATTATGTTTTATATTAAATTGAGCTTAGTGTCATGTATAAACATTGCTACTCTGTTATGGTACATCCAATACAAGGAAATAATACACAGGTTAATACTGTATTTTACACTATAAAATATAAAATTATATTATTTTAAAGTGAAATCAAAAGATTTCGCGACCCCCCTGCAGTACCTCCGCGACCCCCCTAGGGGTCGCGACCCCCCTGTTGAAGACCTCTGGTGTACAGTACATTAAGCACTATGGTAAACACACATATGTTAGGAGATCAACTGTTAGTTCTACCCATTTGTCTCTCCCCTCTCTTCATCCCATTTCATGTTATGTATTGTCTTCAGGTTCTGGAATTTCCCCACTGTGGGACTAATAAAGGCATATCTTAATCTTAAAAAGTAGCAACTCAATTTGGACTGAATTCTGTTTTTTAGTAATGCTTCAATTAAAGTTATTGTCATTTCAAATACTGACTGACTGAAAAACATGCAACTAGTTGAGTACAGATAATTCTATAAATGAATGTATAGTTATTATTAGCTGTATTTCCTGAAAATATTTCTAAAATGGGGACCACTGACAGTACTGCCGACACCATAAGTGTTGTATAGTAACTTACTGTCTCCTGTACATGCGTCCTGTGAGTCCAGGATTCCAGATTCCTGAAGTGACCGGATACAAGAGTCAACCAGCTCCAAGCCAGTCGTGAGCTCCTCCTCTATGTCCTTCTGTCCATCTGCAAACACACGCAAAAGCATTGGTTTACTCTCAGTTTATTTAAGTACAAATTAAGTCAAAATGTGCCACTGAAGTTTTTAATACAAAGAAATTAGAGTTGTTATAGAATGTAGAAACATAGGGGACACAAAACAAAAAGAAAACATGATCCAAGAGATAAAAACAGACTATTAATATTATGAGCTAATAATTAAGTATTCTTATTTCTTGTCAACCTGGAAGTACTGAAATTAATCCATGGGTATATTAACAATGTGTTGCCATTTTGTCTAATGTTAGAAGCACTCGTAAAAGTTTCTGTATGACTGTATGTGGGATAAAAATGTGGAATGCTCTGGATTTACAGCAAAAGTTCTGCCAAAATATTCACAAATGTAAGTTCTTGTATAAAGACATGGTCTGAATACAGAGAGAGACGAGTTTGAATGAATTGTCAAATAGCACTTTTCTGTATCAGTTTTGTGCTTTGGTATCTGCTGTTGTCTTACCACTGTTGGTGTTATGTATTGAGTGTGTTACTGTAGTTGTGCTTCCATTGTTGGTAGTTTTTGTGCTTACCATTGCTGGTGTGTTTACTTCTTTAAATGTTCCTGATAGAAATACCTTATGTGTAATTTATTGTCCCTGATCAGTTAGTTTTTTGTTTGTTTGTTTGTTTTGTTTTGTTTTGTTGGAATTTGCCTTTGTTTTGTTTTGTTTTTGTGGTTTTCAACCAAACTGACAAGGAAGCTAAATCAATAATTTAAGTTATGTTTTGGAAGACAGGGGTGGGATTCAATAAGTTTTCTTCTTCCCACTCGTTTTCAAGCAAAAAACGAATGTATTTATTTCCTAGTGTTGACCGTTGACCTGCTCGAAATGAATGGGGGGTGAGGGGGTGGGGAATGAGTACGCTGAAAACGTGCGGTGCCTGCATTATCTAACCGATTTTCTGCGCTTGAATAGCGTAACTAAATTTCAGCGTGAGAAATTCCATGTGTGGCGTGTGAGCGCGTGAACACGTCGAATTGCGCGTGTCACACTCTCAATGCGTGAGACTTGAGAGCCCTGCCAATGTACCAAAGAGAAAGCCAGATTTGAGATACATTTAAAGGGCCCATTGTGTTGTTTTCTGATGTAAAGTATGTTATAAAGTTGTTTCCTTGTCAAAAAACATACCTGGAGTTGTTTAGTTTCATTCACTAATGTTTAACATATATTGCATATTTAGGCTGAGCTCTTCTCCCAAACTGAAAACACTCTGTTCCACCTTGTGATGTCATGTGGCAATACAGGAGGTTTTCAAACTGCGTTTTTTAAATTCTATACACAAGTATGGAAGTACAGCTACAGCTTCGCAAGATCACAAGGAGCATTTTGAGACTAAAAATAAAGAATTACTCGAACATGTGTGAATGAAACAAAACAGCAGTATGTTTTTGATGAGGTAACAACATTTTAACATGGCTTAACGCTCATAAGAGTCAATTTTGCATAATATAGGATCGTTAAATACCTACCATACTTCATATTTTGAAGGTGAAAATCGCGTACAAATTTTAGTACAGAACATTTTTAAACTAAGAATTGATGTTACAGTCATGTTGCTGTATTTAGAAGTTGTTGCCCAGTTACAAGTTACCAGACAGAAACACTCAGATGAGTCAGATAGAGTGACATAAATCGTGTGCTGGTAGAGGTAATCGTAATGCGTGTGCTTTCTAAGTGGATTTAGCTGGATAAGTTATTGACCTCCATTGACACTTGTGGAGATTGATACTGATGCTATGGCTGAAACATTTCCATCTCTTTCCCTGTCGCAGAGGTGAATTTACTGACCCTCACACTCCTCAGCCCAAACTCAATTTTAAACCTGTCCACAGCTGGAGTGATAGTTTCTTAATGATTCGTAGATCAAAATCCCTGATGGGACTTTCAACTTTTCTTGACAGAATGAATTTGGTCCCCCCCCTTTTTTTTTTTTTTTTTTTGAAGAAAGACCTTAGCAGATGGGTAAGCACAGTTGTCACCAGCCAGACTCCACTATGAGCTTTTTGTATTAGGCACCTCATTGTTGGCAGAGGTCACCAACTTTGCTCCAGGATAATCAATCTAGTCTCAACCCGGGCCACATCACAACATGAATGACACAGAAGAGAGAGGGAAGAGGAGGGAGAATGCAACGTCATGCATGGGTGCTATGGCTGCTGGTCTTCATGGAGTGGACTAAAGGACTGTCAAAAGAAACTGTCAGAAGTAAAGAGGTGACTTCATTTGCCTTTTAAATGGTTAAAAAGGTTCACGCTCATTTGGATCTTGTGTTTCCTCTACATGATAAACACTTGCCATCTGTCTATAAACAGGTTCACAGACGTTCAGAATTATGTGCAAATACTTAAAAAGTACTAAACTTGTCAAAACAAATTGAAACCCAGATACGACTAACATACTAAAAGCTATAAAATAATTTGAACATGAATTAATATTGAAGTCTGACACTTCCTGAAATGTTTTAGAACAGTATTGATCTGAATGTTGTCCTTGTTTCATATTTATCTATCTAGTGCTGCAGTTACAACTACTAATTTACTTCAGCCATTACTTAACCTATATAAATGGGGGTTCATAAGTGTAAATATAATTCTCTGAAGATACAAATTATTATAATGACTGATGGCTTTATAATGATAAATAGAAGCTACTACATATTATTACAATTCCTTCAATTACCATAACCTTCTGAATCCAAGATAAGGATATTTTTTGCCAATGAGGTCATTAATACTGTACTTATTTAGAGACAATTTAGATAAATAACTTCTCTGGTAGTTCTAAATAGAATCTGGTTGCTCAAGTTAATCATGTGCTTGACGTTATTGTGTTGAAAAAATAAAATCTAAAATGCTATCAAAGTGTAGGAGATAATTACCTTGGTTATTCCATCTGAACTTTTCCTCTGCAGAGCTGTAGACACACAGAGAGAGCTATATTAGAATATAAAGTCAATGATTCAATTTACAGTAAAAGACAAACTGAACCATATTTCAAATATGAGTTTATATTTAAATTCTCAGTAATAAACACCAAAACTGACAAAGAAGCAGCATTCCCATTCTAAGTGATTATTGCTTTTAGCTGAAGAATGCAAAGGCCTTGGGCAAAATGACACAATTGTACAACAAACACATTACAAAGAAATAAATGAGTATTCTGAAAACATTCAAATAGTAAGTAAGTAACAATGAAAGATAACCTTCAATAAGTATATAATGTGTGTTCAAACATGCAACACAGATGAGTCAGATCAGATGTTTCCCATACCACTACATGCACACATAGCCAGGTAGAACTTTTGTTCATACTGATATTGTATGGACTATCCCTTTGTTAGGTTTGAAAGGGTTTGATGCCACTCAAGAATCAGACCTTGGAGATGGCCTTGGTTACGCTTCATATGCACCTCCTTGTCAAAGCCCGATCTTGTCTGATCTCAGAAGCCAAGCGTGTTGGGCCTGGTTAGTACTTGGTTGGAAGACAGCTGGAAATACCAGATGCTGCAGTGTGTGTGTGTGTGTGTGTGTGTGTGTGTGTGTGTGTGTGTGTGTGTGTGTGTGTGCATAGCGTGCGTGCATGTCTGTGTGTGTGTCGGTGGTTGTCAGAGGGGATGATGGGACAGATTGACAGCCTTGCTTCTGTCACCCCAGGGCAGCTGTGGCTAGTGCATGAAATTGTAAAGCCATTGTAAAGTCAATCCATGGGAGCCACTAAATAATTATTTCCCTTTTTACTTCTCATTTTTCACTTAATACGAATGCTTAAAGTTGATCACATTGTCTGATAAGGTTCATTTGGTGAACTGATATATTATCATTTGAATCATAATGACAGTTGATTACATTTTAGATACTGTGATGAAAAAGTGACAGTTTTTTCCAAAACTGCCATGAAGCAAACCTGCCCACACAGATCTTAAACTTCCAAACAGCGTCCATGAGTTATTTTCCACAACTATCTTTAACTATATGGACAAAAATATCACTATTGCGTTACGTGCTTCTTTCTCAAATTGACCTGAGGTTTTAGTGATCGGTCTATTTGCTCCGCAGTCGTTTGAATCGAGAGGCTGCAGTGAATAAGAGCTCTCTCCGGTTCTCTCCTCCTCATCCTCGCTCACCTCTGGACCACCACCACTTATCACAGGACTTAAAGCTCACAGGTGATCCTGGCCTCCAGGACTTAAAAAGGGCTGGAGAAGCTGAGGAGAAAAGGTGAGTTGATGACTGAGTGAGTGATGCTGATATTCTCAATAAAAAAAAAGTTGATACTCTGAAAACTACTGTGATATAGTTAAGCTGATGAAGTAAATAGGATACATAGAATAAGCAAATTATTATTTTGTGCAATAATATCATCTAGAAATTAAAGAATGACGAACGGAGATTTCCATGGCTTCGGCTCAAGTTACAGTGATTTTTTTTTTTTTTTTTTAGGTGACACTTTAGTTTAGGGACCACATATTAATCACTAAGTATTAATATGTATATTAATTAGCTGTTATAGTTATAGTTACTTATTAATATTTCAGTGTTTGTACAAAAGCATCTATTGTAATTCCCTCTACTTAAATGGGGAGAAAATAGTTAATGTTTCAATATTAATACAAATACTAATATAATAAAATAATGTATTAATAAAATAATAAAATGCACTTAAAATACTAAAAAAAGATGTAATTAAGCACGTATTATGCATTTTACTATGAGCTAGGCTATTAATATGTGATCCCTAATCAAATGTGTTACCTTTATACACTTATATTTATTATTTGTAATCATTTGAAAATTAAAAACAAGAAGGATCCCTACCAATGTTAAAGGTCCCATGACATGGTACTTCTTGATGCTTTTATATGGTGCCTTAATGGTTCCCTAATACTGTAAATGAATCCTTCTTCAAAATCAACACTCAGTGCATGAGAAAGACACATGTACACAGTCAGAGTGAGAATATCTCTCTCTGAACGACTCGTTCTGGGCCTTGTTGCTTGAATGCAAATGAGAAGGACACAGATAGGTTAGAGGAGCAGGTGGGGGTGGGGGGCAAATGCGCCCCTGTTTCGCTGCGCTGCGCGCTGTCTCCCACTTCCGCGTTTTAAGCGCGGGGGAAGAAAGGAGAGGAATTTCAATGAAAAAAACACATTTTCACAGAAAATAAAATTAAACCACTGCTGTTTCAGAGGTCCAGAGGGTCGGGTAAAAGACTTCCAAGCCTAGAAACTTGTGCCTCCAGGCAACTTGTGCCTCGCATGTGCCTCCAGCCAAATAAAAAAACGCATTTCGCATTGCGTAGCTCATTCGCGGTCCAAACTCTCTGGGCGTGATATACAGAGACAGGGGGGTGGACATCCAGACGGTGGTGGAACTGCATTTGCATTTCTTTTTTCAATGTTATGTAACAAAGTTGCCTTGTTCAGAATCGCCCGTTTGAGCTGTGTTTTTTTCAAACGCAGAAAAGGATCGCAAATGCTCAGTTTAGACATTTCGCAACTTTTAGCCATTGGGGGGGCCTAAACAGGGTAGGGAAGCTCACATTAACGTTCAAAAACCTCAGAAAGTGAAAATTTCATGCCATGGGACCTTTAAAAAAAAATACAGATAGATATTAGAATAAAAAGTAACAACCTAACTTTAGCTTTTCCTACAACCCAAAGCATCCATAACCTCTCTTCCTGCAGACACAGAGCAGATGTATTTAAATCATGCCATTGATTAGCCCTGCGTGTGCGTGTGCTGTATGTTTATGTGCTGTGTGACAGATTACAAAAGGGAGTCAAGCGCTACATGTTAATGGGACCCTCTGTTGCTAAAGCAGGCTCCTCATTCATCAACCATTATTACCTCTACAATACGCAACATGGCACACACCAGCAATAGTGTTTTCTATGCAAAAAAAAATAAAATAAACACAAAAAAAAACTACTAAATTTAGAGAGTATCTGTTTACAATTGAGATGCTTGAAGAATGACAATGATAGGAGCTGATGTGACTGAAATGTTAAACATCTGATTAGAAAGAATGCAGGTTTTGTTCACTGGTCATCTTTTTTAACTGATTTCCTTTTGTTTGCTTAAGGATGATTGTTCAGGACCATTGTCCACTGCTCCTGACCGGCTTCCCCTTTGGCATTATTGGGTCAAAAATATAAGTGTAAAGATGGAAATATCCAGGGCAATATACGTTTATGTAAACTGTAGACAGATACAGCAGATAGCGACACCAGTCAGTGAACTATATTTATACAACAGGCTTTTTTTTTTAACACAAAGATCAAATCAAAGTCCACTTACTTGGAATGGGGACAACTATCTTTAAACTCCTGAATTCTACAAGGAAGTTAGTAATGCTCTTTTTAGGGTGCTGTTCATGAACTGAGAAACAGAGGTTACACACCCTGAAAAGACTTCTTGGACCAGTATTAGCACTTGTAAGGGAGAAGGACTGCATCAGAAACACAAGCAGAATTATAAAGGCACAGAGAAAGAAACTCTGACTAGTGCTGAATACTATTTCACAAAATGGTTGAAAGTAAAAAATGCATTTAAAGGCATTGTACCTAAGTGTTCTTATAAAAACATGAGAAAGAGAACTAGTTCATTTTAAACCCTTACTTATCTCCTGCATTCTGGACATTTTAATGATTCACTGCTTTATAGTTTAGAAGTGCTTTTCACAACTCTCAGAGACCAGAGCGGCGCATGCTAACACACACTTCCTGGTCAACAAACAATAAAATGCTTTCTAATTAGATACAGACAGTATGCAGCGTACAAAATGGATTCTTGTGAGCTTTAGACCATCGTATAATCAAAAACATGCCCAGAGTTGTGTTTTGTTTCATTCACACATTGAGTGATCCTTTTTCCAGTTTTCAAGTTAACAGCTACAGTACCTTTTACTTTTTGTTCAGAGGGGATTGGCAATTCCTTGTCTTAAATGATACAAATGGTTCTAGTGAAGGTGAATGGTGTTTAAAAACACAGTGGAGCACTTCCTGTATTGCAACATGACATCACAAGGTGAAACTGTTTTCTGTTGTATGAATGAAACAAAATACAGCTTCTGGTATTTTACAAGGAGAGCATAGTACAGATCAGAAAACAGTATAATATGGGCCCTTTAACAACATCTTCAAGAAGAGTTTATTCAGTTTATTGTATAGCACTGACTACCTGCTATTACATTTCTTCAGGCAGCCCTCATCCTCCCCATACTACATAAACTGACCATTATGTGAATGATCTGGCTGACCTCTTGACTATGCTGTGAGGAAACACCAGTGAGGAGTTAGTGTTTTCCCATAGAATCCCTTTGGTGTGTCGATGGGCTGTGGCAGTGTAATTAGTGACCGAGGGTTGGACTCATTGACTGGACGATCAAAAGTCGTGTGCTGCAGGTCACGCCAATGTTCGGCCACTTCATCACCGCTAATGACAAAACGCATGTGCAATGGAGAGGTATTAGGAAAGCCCACTCAACCAGACCCAGATCACTGCCCAAAGCTGGAGAGGAGTTCTATCCAATATACACATTATAAAGTCAGGGGTAAATTCTCCAGCAAAACAAGGAGCCTAACGAGCAGAAACTGTAAACAAATAGGTGTGATAGTCTCATAATAATTTCATTGTAGTTAGCTCCTCCCTTAAAGGGATAGTGCGTTTTTTTTAATGTTAATCTGTATGGGTTTCCTTCTAAAAGTTACGTGTGTTGACACCGGCTTACCTCTGACAGTCTCAGCTGATCCCGGTTCGGCTCGTGTTCTGGAGCCCACGTAAGTAGGTCTGGTAACTTCCCTGAAACATTAAATAAAGCTTGTTTTTCTTCTCAAAACAAAACATTTGTTAGAAAGGTGATATATTTGCGTCTGTTCACTTGAACAGGCTGGTAGAGTTAACATGGGCGTAGTGATACAAGTGGAGAGAGACAATAAGCGGATGCGAAATACGCTGCTGGATGTTTCGTACACAACTGTTTCGGACGCAAACATATCACCTTTCTAACAAATGTTTTGTTTTGAGAAGAAAAACAAGCTTTATTTAATGTTTCAGGAAAGTTACTGGACCTACTTACGTGGGCTCCAGAAAGTGAGCCGAACCAGGATCAGCTGAGACTGTCAGAGGTAAGCCGGTGTCAACACACGTAACTTTTAGAAGGAAACCCAAACAGATTAACATTAAAAAAAAACAACGCACTATCCCTTTAAGGCAGATATAAGCAGTGTCCACCAGCACTCTAGCCAGAACAGAAGCAGCTTGGATGAGCTGCGAAACGTATTTGACCAAATAAACTTTTGTCCAGTTGACAAATTGAATTTCTCTTTTTAAAGAGTCTTTTACTTTTAAGGTGCCTGTACGTTTTTAGATGTAGGATCTGAAACACCTTTGGAAATGTTGTTATTTTACCTGGAAATTACAAAAGATGGTTAACTGGTTAGTCAACTCCATGGAGACAAGAAGGAGTAATCAAAATTATTTACTGGCACATTCAGGCAAAGCAATTACATTTTCATGGGACATCAGGAGACAGACCCAGAAAAAAATTAAAGGTCCTATATTACACAAAATTGATTCTTGTGAGGTTTAAGCCATGTCTAAATGTTGTTATCTGTAACCTGTTACCTCCTCAAAACCATACCTGAAGTTATGTCTACATACTGTCATTCACCTTTCACCTGTGAGTAGCCATAATGCAATGGCTGATGAGTAAATACTGCGTCAGTGTCATATGCTGTTCACAGACCCAGATCATTTGCATAATCCTAAATAACATAATCCCAAATAAAGGACAATGTTGTTTACAGCTTCACTGCACTGACACAATGCTGGATTATCTAAGGCCTTTAGCTACTCTTTTAAGATACAGTACACAAATGACCTTGCCAAATTACAATCTCTTTAAGAAGCATCTTTGAAAATCCATCTGTTGCAAATAAAACTGTTTTCTTATTGTCAGTATGGCCACATCTATGAATTGTTTTCTAACATGGTCCCTTCTATATTTGACATTTATACAGTACCTTGCTTTATAAACTACATAATTAAAATAAACTTAGTTCAAAGGTACCTTGTGAATAATTTTGTTTTACTAACAAGAAAACAAATACTTCCAAAGCACATTAAGAAGAACATTTTCTCTGAAGAACATAAAGAGAAAACTATGTATAATTGAATCTGTATGTGAAGTCCCTATATCGTGCCAATACTGTAGATAAGAGTCATTATTTTAACAGAGACTTGAAAAATAAATGTGAATGCTTTTATGTCCAAAGCCCAAATTGGGGATAAAGAAAAATGATTCATAATTTTAATAACATTTGCCATTAGCCTCTTTTGAGAAAGTAGATAAGGCTCCACATACTGAGGTGTAATTTAAATCAAGCAAATGATAAGATGGCTAAAGGTACCAATGATAACACTTAAACTGAGTACATTTTTGGTAATGGCCACAGCACTTTCACTTACAGTCATTTTTAGCAGACTGACAAAGAACAGTACCAAGTAATGCGATGTGATTTCAATCATCATGTCCCCTTGTACATCCTGACCTCAAAGAGCACATTTGGGGTGATTTGGAGCAATTTGTGGAAGAATTTTTAGATAAGGGCACTGCTCTGGCCTCGTAACCTGGATCACTATAGCCAATAACAGCAAGAAAGAGCAAATGACAAGAACAAAAGATGAACAAAAGAAAGTGAAAAGGATTTCAAAGACCAGATGCCAGAGATAGTCACAAAAAACACTATTGTATCCAAACACGCTCTCTACTCCATCCATATAATCCCGCTATTGCTATTCCCTGCATATTATGTGTTATCTGCAGACCACAATGGCTGCATGGTCCCCCTGCACAGAGGAGTTGGATAATAGAGGTAAAGTACAACAAAGGAACAAAAGATTTGGAAATCCATCGAACAATAATGCACTCTGGAATCATTATGCAAAAGTTGTATTCAGAGAGAAAGTATTTTATTTTGCATCATTTAACACTACGAGATTAATCACAATCAACTCAAAATTGCAATTTGAATGGGTGCAAGGCTGCAATTTTTCAAATGACAACAAATGACAACATATCCTGTTTTATTCTGCAGAGTTAATTTAGATCTGTAAAAACAAACAAACAAACAAACAAACAAACAAACAAACAAAAAACAACTACTTCTTATATTAATTAGCTCTATTTAACACAGCAACAACCTTACAACTAATACATACATCAATCACCACTGTCAAACCACTGCATACATTTTCCACATTCCTGTTGGTCTAGACTTGTATTTTCCATAACAATATGTTTGGAGCAGGGCTGAGATCAGGGCAAGCAAGAAATCAGTTTACAGTGAAATTATCACAGTAAACTATTTATTTTAATAATCAAACAATTATAAATATGACACTGACACATAGGTTCCTATACAAACCAGGAGATTCATTCCACCTCCAAGTTCTGATAAACAATGAGGCTGGAATCAGCCTCCTGTTATCGAAGTTTATGATGATTAGAACATATTTTCACTTTTGGGATACTTTCTCGTTACTAATCTAACTATGTTTGAAGACCTTTCAATAAACATTAAAAAAAGATGTACTTTACATTACTTACATGAATTATTTATATTATTAATGTGTAAATCAAAATGGTATTACTGTAAAAACAACGTTATTCTATTAAGATGCATTTCAAATAAGCAAATTTGTCAATTTTTTAAGCCAGAACCCTCAACCCTCTACCACCAACATGGACTTGTACAATATGTTGGTGGTAGGTGGTATTTTGACACAAACCAATGACAAAATTGTCCTAACTTGTCTATTATTGGCCTAACCTTAAAATTTAAATGGTAATTAGTAGGGGTGTAAAGATTAACCGATTTGGATCGGTTATCGGTCTGTGACCTCTGCGATCTGAGTGTACCGATCAGCGGAGCCCGGATCGGTCCAAATTCACTACGAAAGGTCCGATGCACCGGATTTACAGCCAAGAATCGGTTCTCGGCTCCTGAGCGGTCTCTCTCATGGCGCAGCAGCCGCCTGTGTGTGTCTGCGTTCTTTCGCGAACGGTGGGTGGTTCTCTTACCTGGGGTTGAAGCTTATTGGCTGGTTAACTGCCAATCATGCGAGCGGCGCGGGCTATATGCGGAAGCGAGCACAAAATGTTTGTACTGTACAGCCGTGTCCCAATTCGCATTGTGCGGAGGGCGGGTTTCCCGCTGCCTACGTCGTGTCTCGTCAGGAGATCTACTCTATGGGTAAGCTAAGCTAAGTTTCCTTTTATTGAGCTGTGGTTAAATTAATTTGGTGCGCTACCGCTATTTATGGACATGGTTCATATGCGTGGTTAACTTTTGTGCCAGTGTTGTGCCGCGGTGATAAAACTTTCACTGTCGGTCTGATGTTTCACTGTAGTCTGCATGGCAGCTATAGACCATAACAATTGTATGATACTAGCGTTTTTATTGTCACGGTTAGTGGATTGGGTGATTTATTTAGACAACATTCATGTATTGGCAATGTATATTTGATTTGGGCTAAAATTGACTTGGCTAATTTACTTTTGTGTGGAAAATACAATGTATAATCAGAATTGGTGCATTTCTGTATTAAATACTTATGATTTGTGTGTATAGAAACATACTTTACACACACACAGATGATTTTTGTCTCAAAGGAGACTGAGGTAATGTTATGAGATGGAGAGAAAGTATTATTCAGTGTTAAGAGCTCTCTCTGATTTTCTTTTTTTTGTTAAGAAAAGTTAATTACAGGCATAAAAAGACATGTTGGATTTAACATTCTAGTGTTTTCTATAACTGCCTAGTAATATCTATCTTCTTGTCAGTGATATGTTGCACTTTTATACAGTTACTGAAACTGTGACTGAAGCACTAATTCTGATTCATTCAGATTTTTGCCTTTAATAGGCAACTTGCTTGTTTTATAACTACTTTTTTTATTTTTGATATCTACCTTATCTACCTTTGTACTGAATCGAAATTAACCGAACCGGATCGGATCGAATCGGATCGAATCGTATCGAATCGAATCGTACCGGATCGTTTACTAATTTTATGAATCGTCCCTGAATCGAATCGTAGCCTGTGAATCGAGATTCGAATCGAACCAGTTTGTGAGTGAAAGATTCACACCCCTAGTAATTAGCATTGATTAGTAGTGACATTTACAGTGTCGATACTCAAATGAGTTCTCAGTCAGTCCTCAGTACAAAATGCCTACACAAGCAAAAAGGAAATGCAAATCTTACATTTATTTTTCTTATTGTAAAGGATTCAAACACACAGTGAGCTTGAGTTACCCATTACCAATTTTGTGAACATTTAAAGGTTGTATGGAGGATTTTTTTGTTTCAAATTGTCAATGATGGCATTATAGAGATGCAGCAGCCTTGTGATGACCAAAAAAAAGAATGAAAATCCATCAACTGTGGACGTGGTGGGGTCAGATACACGTTATACATAACGAGGCTACCTCATTATCTATTGGCTGTTAGGTTGTCAATTAAACTCTATGCTTCTAGCGTAACTGACTTGCCGGCGCGCAGAGATTACGTGGTTTACGTTCACCTTTCACGCATTCCACAGACGCAAGACACTGTTTACTCAACAAACGTAGTGGTTCTTAGCGGCTTTTTCCAAGTGTAGCTTCCTCGCAGTTAGCACAAAGTTTGTTGTGATGGCAGACAAGAATCCACTACCAGTTATCCGCAAAAGAAAGTTCGTTATTGAGGTCACTGAAAGAAGAAGAGAAGGGGAAAAGGAGCAAAGCTAAACTAAGGTGATTCTCGGAGATTCCTTCCAGCGATGGCGTGCACTGAAGCAGAGGGTCTAAAGACTGACGCGTTGGTCACTAAATTACTTCTGGACAGGAAACTTCAGCTTATCATTTGAAATCGTACAGTATAGTTACAGCAGCAACAACAATTCTGAACACGCACTGGCTATAAACAAGCAGCGTAAGCATAAGGAGGAAGCGAGAGGAGGCGTTTCTCCTTAGGGAGCTATGGAGAGGGGGTTTCATGCATACAACATTTGAAAAAGGACAAACAGTCGCTGGATTTCTCTTTCCTTGGAAAATCCTTGTTACAGCCTTTAAGAAATATCCTTCCAGGCATTCTGGTATAGCAAAAAGTAAGCCAAACGCAATGTGAGTAACAGCAAGGGCCAATGGAGTTTCATTCAAACTGCCATAATGCTACACAAGATGGGCAGCGTGTCAAGCGGAAACGGCTTTAAAGAGACCTATAAGTCAGCGCTACAATCCCAGAGAAAGCAGGAAGTACACCTAAGGCTAGCTCCAGGTCACATAAACAATATATATTACTGCCAGTATCAATCTGCTATGTTGAGACTGTGGATGAATTGTGTTTTTGTTATTCTATTTCAAACGCTGTTCTCTTGCCAGATCAAATAGCCTAAATGAACAATCTATTAAAATGAATGTGAATACAGTAAACTTACATTGAACAATTAGGTAGATTATTTTTGGTTGGAAACCTTATGCTGAGATATATGGGGGGGGGGGGTTCTAGGTCTATGTTTTCATAAAATATTGGTACCGACAAATAATATTTTTTTGGGATCCCAATTAGCTGTCACCAAATTGACTGCTACTCTGTTGACTATTTGCCAAGTTTAGGATATAGCAAAACAGGGCTCTCAAGTTTTGAGCGGGGTCGTGTGTGAGACTGCGTAAATTCCGAGGAGCGGGGGGGTGCGAGTGAACAATTTTTCCCGAGGAGCGGCTGAAAACGCGCGGTGCCTGCATTATCTAACTGATTTTCTGAAGCGCTGTGCGTGAGAAATACCATGTGTGGCGTGTGAGCATGTGAACACGTCGAATTGCGTGTGTCACACTCTCAATGCGTGAGACTTGATATTTTAGTTTTTTTTAATTTTAGTTGTCTTAAAGGGATATGCCACCCCCAGGTCAAATTTGGGCATCTCCCCACAGTCCAGAGACTAAAATAAGTGGTGGAAAGCGTTTTCCTGCTCACCCAGCCATTGTCCGAGTCTGTCGCCACTGACCGCCGCGGTATATGCAGCTCCTCCGCCTTAGACTGGAGTCTAACGTCGCCAGAGAAAGATTTCGGCCAAAAGGAATTAATTTGCTCGATGCGTTTCCCAATTACTTTCTGTGTAGTGCGCATTCATATCGAGTGCAAATAAATGTGCAAATCAACATGGAGAGCTTGCCTTGGTCATTTTGGGTGGGAACTATTTTCCAGTGCGGAAGAATACAGCCGAATCACGCACCACGTTGTGCAACAGGGGAACTCCCTTCCCGGTGTGTAACTGGGATTCCCCTGGCAGCGTGCTTTAACATGGGCTATCATTCTGTAATCTAAAATAAAATGCTTGCGTAGATTAGTATAATATATTTAATCTATATAGTTATTTTTATCCTGCATGTTCAACGCTACCAGTTGATATGAGAATAACAACAGTGACTAATTAGCCCTCATGTGTTCTTGTGGACTGAGATAACAAGCCAATGTGGACCATGCTGCCAGCAGTAGGAGAAAACTCCCATCTCACAGCAGTGGTGGCATAAAACACAGACATGCTGTGTGGACTGTTGTAATGAGGGACTAGCCTAAAAAGCTGCTGCTTTTGCTACAGCTAGCACATGCAGCTGTTTATCCACCAGACTGAGGAGAGCTTTTACTTACTTGGATACATATTGAGTAGCTTTAACTACAAAGATGAAGAGCCCAAGTGCACTGTTAAAATGTACTTTATTTCCCTGGGTCAGTTGTTTTACCTCAGTTTAAATTTTGACAGAACAAAAAGTCAGCTGTTGCTTGGGGAGGTGACTGTTAACAGGTCTGGTGATGTCAACATCCTCTGGAGAATAGTTAAGATTTCAATATTAGAAAAGTTGTGGGATTTGCATTAAAACAAAAGTTTTACTCATTCAAACTTTGCTCCCTGTCATGTGGTCTGCTTATAATGTTCAGTAAATGAGGTTACCTCTGACCTTATGTTCTTTGTTATGAAACTGCTTTAAATTGTTTGTTGACAACCTCAAGAAAAATTCTCCACTGCTCGTCAAGTGCCTACAATCCCCTAAATAGAGGACGGAATATAATATAATACTTTAAATCAGAAAAAAAGGTATTGGCATTATGTGCAGTTTTTTTTTTTTTTACCTATTGAGGTTTCCTCAGATAAGGATTTTTCAGGTGTGCAGTGATTTGCATAACAATGCTGCATAGATGTTACTCTGGATGTCTTCCCTCAATCCAATTCTATTCAGTTTAATCAGGTGCAAAAAAAAAACTGAAAATGTTACTATGAAATATCAAATATGTCCCAGCCCCCAACCAATTACTTTACTTTCTTGAAGTGTGAGTTTGATAAGAGTAAGAGTTGAGATGGAGTTGGTGAAATGTGATTCTAAGGATACATGGGGAGCACATATGAGCTGAGATATGAGGCGTGCATCAGCACACTCTAGACCTGCAATAAGCTGCACTGATCCTAAGTAAGATGAAAACTCTCATAGTGGAGGGTCCACAGTCTGGCTTGTTTCCGAAGAGCTGTTATTGTTTTTCATAGAATATTCCACAGTACATTTATTCATACAGGTAGGAAGGTTTTCAAAAATACATTGGAAAACAAAAATCGTTACTGTGAGCAGGGCCATCCCTCTGTAAGCATGGTTGTGCTACCTGCTTGCCTCAGTGGAGACAGAGAAGTCTGCTGGACATTATAGGAAATATAATCTGATCACCTGATCATCTCATCAGTAGGTGGACCCTCCTTCAAAAAAAAAGTTACATAATGCACCTTTAAGATTTTACATCCATATGGGTATCACTGGCCCTCACACCAACAGGAATTTTGAAAAGCATTTTGAAAGAATAGCGTTTTAGTCAAATTCATCAAATTTTTGCTAACATCATATTGAAATTCTGTTCAATAAAATGGATAGTATTGTTCCAGCATCACTCCTGGCTATACTGGCATATATAGATGAGATTGCAGCGCACCTGTCGAGTTCCTGCACTATAGGGCTGTTTTTGAATCAAATTAAGCTGAAAATAAATTGTGCTGGTGAGGCTGGAGTAGATTGCCATCACCAGGAAAATGCCCAAAGTGTCTATACGGCTCAGTCTGTCTGCCGCTGATAAAATGTAAGACAGACTCAGTCCTTTTTCAAAGCTCAGTATGGGCTGCCAAAGCCGTTAGGATGCTGAAGGTGCAGGCAATATGAGGCCTAAAACGTAAAGAAACCAAGTGAAACCAAGGAGCTAGGTACGTTCTACTTTCTCCTGTCTTCTGATGAGAAACATGAGACCTTTTGAAGCGAGTGATTAAAACCCAGCGGGATGCAGCTCTGTTCCTGTGAGCTCGTCCGCATGCTCCCAACAAATGCTAAGGCGAGGAAGCAGAAGTGTCCTGTGACCCACTAAATTGGTCAGATTGACTTCACAGATTGCCAGTGCGTGCGGCCACCATCTTGACTCCAGGCCAGAAGGGAAACGAGGAGCCAGGAGGACGACATGCTGGATCACCACATGGGATCAGCCAGTCTCTGCCCTCCACCAGTCTGTGAAGAGCCCAGAGACACATTGCCCCTGGAGGTGTCTGTTGCCGTTGATAAATAGAGCGAGTTGCCAATGACGACCGATCCTGCCAATCACTCGAGATCTGTCAAAAAACGCAATACGTCTAGATGTCAGAAATAACGTCTCACTTCTGTCTGGCATTACTGTACAAATATTTGAGAATTTATTCAAAGACAAAAGGAGAAATTCAATTTGTCAACTGGACAAAAGTTTATTTGGTCGAATACGTTTCCACCAGCACTTTGACCAGAACTGAAGAAGCAACTTAGATGAGCTGCAAAATGTATTCGACCAAATAAACTGTTGTCCAGTTGGCAAACTGAAGTTCTCCTTTTACCATGGATTCTACCTGGACAACTGAGGGATTCTACACACAATTTTTTCAAACACAATCAAACCTGTCCTTCCTAGGACAACAAAGCATGGCAGAAAACAGCACATCATAACTTCACAGGCTCGTGGGAACAGAAGCTGAAATCTGGTGACTTCACTGGGTCATCATCTCACTGCTTTCAACTTATCACAGGACAAAAAAATTATAATTTTATGAACTATAAATAAACACAGCTGTCATACAGAAGAGACTCTTGGGATTTGAGGGGAAATATTCAAACAAAATTCAAAAGCAAATTGTGATATTACCATAATTGTCTTAATTACATAATATTACTAAATGGGCCTAATGTTTCTTTTCACTCATTATAGTGTATGTGGATGGTATTTGTGGTGTCAAGTTATTTCTCACTTCCCTGACATCCTAATTATTCACAACTTAAAACAACTCACATGCTAACATGGCACATCCTGATTCTTGGACAATAAAATGACCACACAGTATTCTCATTTTGACCATAAAAGCTCCTTTGATAATACAGCCACTTTAACCTAACAAGCCAACAAGCAAATCGCCCACCACAGACAATACAATATCCTATTCAAATTTAACATTCATTAAGATCATTTTTCAACCAACCATTGAAATTTACCTGTTTGTCCATAATTAATACATAAAATAGACACTCTTATCATGACTAACACAGAATCAATATCTTTAGCCACACCCTGTGCACCCATCCTCCACTGTATACCTTAGGGCTGTATGCCAGATCTCCTTATCAGCATTGATCTCTCCCAGCAGCTCCAGTGTGTGGCATAGATCCAGGTCTGACCATGGCCAAGTAGCTCCACTATCTGTATTCAGACCCATTGTGCTGCCGCAGCTGAATCCCAGGTGCTCTTGGCTTTGAAACAGCAATCACTGCATTTAAAGAATTACCTTAATTAAGTTTAGCCATCAACAGTTTGTCTATGTATTGAGTGCTGTATGATTTTCTCATTGCCTCCCATTGTTCATCAGCGCTGGAGAGAACAGGAGGTGCTGCCAGTCTGTCATAGCCATGTTTTATTTTCAGAAACTTCTGGATTCAGTTTAGGTGTCTTTTTCTAATTCTCCTCACTTCAGTCAGAAAACAACCCCATAAAAATAAAATGGATTCAGGTGAGTATGTCTTTTTCATTTCAGAGTATTTTAAGCTGAAAAGGACAGTAAAGGCAGCAGAGGGAAGTACAGATTTGGAGGTCCTCTCATCATCTTGAACTTTTTGACATTTGATCTACTGTATATCTTTGAGGTTTACTGTATATCTTTGTCAGCATCATGCATGTTGGACAATGAATACATACAGATACTGTTATAATAGATGAGATTCATTAGGTCAAGACAATTAGAGATGTCATGGAGGAGTTCATGGGTTTCAGCTTTGTTATTGCAACATTTTGAGGACTTTTTCAATAATTTTGCATCATTCTGAAGCCCATGGAAAGGAACTATATGTAGCCTGCACTCTTACGGTTTTAACTTTAACTTAACATGAAGAAGGACACTAGCACTAGCACTGATGGCTGATGTCTACAGGTGCTGGGGTTTAGGGAGTGAGGATTCAGATCAGAGAAGAGGCTTTTTAGAATAAAACTTCATTGAAACTGACAACCCAAATGAGAGACTAGTGAGACTCATTCTGCTTTCTGATTGGATAATTATCTTGAGAACCAAAACACCAAATTATAACATACACAACTTGGCCATAATTGCCGATGTTTTTGTAACTAAGAAAAAATGACCATTAGTTATCTTTGTTGTCAGTAAAAGCTTGATTTCTATCTTAAGCTTGGGGACAAAGATAGTTGAGTTTATGAAATTTAAATCAAAATCTTACAGTTCCTTGAAACTTGCATGTCATTAAATTATATAATCATATCCTGTCCTTTGGAACTGATTCCATTTTAGATTTGTTTAATATAAAAAAGCCTGTTTCTTTGTAACTTAAATATTTTCTTGTCTTCTTTATTCCTTTGCCATTGCAGCTTCTTTCTACACTGTCCATATGTTTTATTGGATCTCACAGTGGCAGCTCTGTTCCATTTTGCTGCAGATCAATAGTTTTGTCTCAGGCTATGCCTCATACACTACAGTTGTCTGTCTGTTTGTGCAGCATGATATTAGCCTTATTTTGACTGTCTGGCCTCACAGACTAGAGCCCATGTGTTTGTGTGTTTAAGGGACCAGGATCAAATGGATCAACATTCTGCCCCCCCCTCGTCCTCTCGGTGCTTCCTGCTGAGCCTGTTATCCATGGCACCACCTCACAACCACCACAAAAATGCCTTTTAATTTTTAAACATTTGGCTTTGTGTAGTTTTAATAAATTTTATAAATGCAAGGTTTAGAATTAATATTGATAAAATGACCACTTTATTTGCTCTATTTGCTTTCATAATGTGAATGCAATGCAAGTAAAAATACTTATTCAACATAATCACACCCCATAATTATTATTATTATTATTATGACATGATTAGAATGATAAGAATATGATTATTATTATAATCATATTGGTTGATTTTTCTGGTCTTACTGGACAGGACAGCAGCATGAAATTGTGTGAGAGAGGGCAGAGACATTCAAGGTAGTAACAACCACATAATGGCCAGCACAGCATTTCCTATATCATTAATGTCATGTACTTTCTCATAAACTCAATTAAAGGATATTCCGACAAACCCTGTATGTCTTATATGGTGGTATCAGTACAGTTCTAAATGTTACTATTAGAATTATGATTTGCTTATGATTTGACTTAATTTTATCATTGATATATTTCTGACAAATGGACAAACAAACCAAAATAAAACCTGTGAATATATTGAACAAACATTTTTCATATTATACCCCCTTCTCTGTAATTCATTACAATATGCAGACAATGAGCCATGGCCTATATTTTACATAATTGGTTTCCCTACTTCCTTCTTATTTTCCTCACAGTCTAAGATCAATGCCATATAGATCATACAAAATGCTGCTTATAAATAAAGCTTGCAACATCCTCTCTCACTGCTGGAGAAATCGATAGGATGCTCACATGGACCATCGACTCTCGTCACCGTCAAGCTCCTGCCAAACTTGCATCAATACAAGTTAAAAATTCACTTCCTCAATGCATTTGCCATTGAAGCTATTGTTGTCATTATTCTACTTGGGAAAATGATAAATAATTTCAAACTTTTTCAAATACCACATGTTCACCTTAGTTGTACTCAACATTTGGAAGCGTTGGACGAGAGGTAGTGGCCTTTGGCTAAAAGTCTGTTTGCATTTTGCCAGAGTTCTGACATTTAAAAGGGGAATGTGTAATGTGACTCCAGATCATTCAGTAGTCAAAGAGCGCTCCAAAATGGCCACTATAATCAAACAAACACACACACAAATGACAATAGAAAAGAGGCTATATTCACATTTCAATCATCAGTGGGGTATGAATTACATTTAATTGTAGAATACAAAGTACACATTTTAATGTGTTTTTAGCTAAATCTTTAAGCTTTAATGTTTAGCTTATTTCACATTCACACCCAAGGACTCTAGGTCAGCCGTTGTTCACCAGTTGTTCATATCAATACTTACTCATCTATATTTCATGTGTTGGTGGTTCAGTTGATCAACTGTATTTGTTTCATATTTGAAACAATATGTGTTATATACTTATCAATCTCTATATCCACATTTAAAGTTTCATAAAGAGACTGTGGCCCAGACTTAGAGCTTTCACTTAAACAAGAGAGAACCGCTTCAGTGCCATGCGCTCTTACCAGTGATGGGAATAACAGAGTTAAAATAAACGCCGTTACTAACGGCGTTACTTTTTTCAGTAACGGGTAATCTAACGAGTTACTTTATCTACCGTTATAACGCTGTTACCGGCACCAACACGCCGTTACCGCGCGTTACTGAACCTACTGAAACTGGCATCATGTGCGTGACTCGCATAGGCACAGGGGAATTTTTTTTCTCCCTTTGGTAAGGGCGGGATAAGTAATGATGATTGGCTATAGCAGAGTAAGATTTCATGTTGAGCCAACCAGAGACACCCAGTGGGCGGTGGGCGAGTATCTACACACAATCCCAGCACACAGTAGTAGCGCGCACACACAATACACACACCCCGTGTCAGATGGTGAGTCTCGAGTCGAAGACATCTTTTTCAAGGTGGAAGTGTAGGCAGTATTTTAACAGGGCTCTCAAGTCTCACGCATTGAGAGTGTGACACACGCAATTCGACGTGTTCACACGCTCACACGCCACACATGGTATTTCTCACGCTGATTTTTTTTTTTTTTTTTTTTATTTTTGTGCCCAGAAAATCGGTCTGTGTGGCTCAGTTTATGCAGGTACCGCGCGTTTTCAGCAAAAAAAACTCTCCCCCTCCTCCCGTCCCGCTCCCCGGAAAAAAATCAGCCAATCAGAAAATAGATTGTTCTGTTGTTGGGCAGACTGTAGAGTGTAGTTTCAGCTGCTAAGCGCACACTGCGGTGATGATAAAACAAACTGAGAACCAGGTAATCAGGTAATAACTTCATTTATATAACTCTCATTAGTTGCTTTGTAGTTTAAGTTTGCTCTTTAGACAAACATTTACAGCAGGGCTCTCAAGTGTCACGCATTGAGAGAGACAATTCGACGCGTTCACACGCTCACACGGCATTTCTCACACAATTCAAGCCCCCCCCCCGCTCCTCGGAAATTACGCAGTCTCACGCACGACCCCGCTCAAAACTTGAGAGCCCTGATTTTAACCAGCGGTGAAAGTAAAGCGGTGCACACCGGAACGTAGCACCGGTATAAAATTCACAGCCGGTACGCAGCACCGCTAAGAGAATATGCTTAATGGTGGCCAAAACCCACATTTGAAAAAAAAAAAGTAAGGTAGAGTGGTACCTCACCTTACGAAATTAATTCGTTCCAGAAGTGGTTTCGTAACGTGAATTTTCCGTAAGTTGAGTAGCTATTTCAATGGAAAAGGCCTGATCCGTTCCAAGTTTTTTTTTTTTATAGTGTAACTTTTTTTTTAACATTTGTGTTCTGCGTCCTGATTGGAATAAACCAGGTCTAGACCAGAACTAAACCAGGTCTAAACCTGGACTGGACCTGGACTAAACCAGGATTATCCCGGGACATGGCAGTGCCGTTGGAGGAGCGCGTTGCTCGTGCCTCCGCGCTCCTTGCGCGTTCCGCGCTAGAACTAAGAGGCCGAGAAAGACGCTCTTTCAGCGGGAATAAGAGCGGGGCGGGGCGGGCTCTGGTTCTATGTGACCTCCAGAGCCGGGGGGCTGACACTGTAAGCTAACAGGCCGAGAAAGGTGCTCTATCCGCGGGCAAGACCGCAGGGTCTCGCTCGGGGCGGGCTCTGCTTCTATGTGACTTCCAGGTCTAGACCAGAACTAAACCAGGTCTAGACCAGGTCTAAACCAGGACCGGATCAGGTCCAGACCCGGACCAAACCGGGACCAGACCAGGATTAAACCACCCCGTGCTCGGCCCGCACGCGCGGGCCTGCGGCCCCGAGGGGGAGGCACGGCCCGGGTGCCGCGGCTCCATCCCGCGCCGTGTCGACGTCGCTTTTTGATCCTTCGATGTCGGCTCTTCCTATCATTGTGAAGCAGAATTCACCAAGCGTTGAATTGGTCACTCACTAATAGGGAACGTGAGCTGGGTTTAGACCGTCGTGAGACAGGTTAGTTTTACCCTGCTGATGATGTGTTGTTGCGATAGTAATCCTGTGTCTCCGCTCCCCTCGCGCGTTCAACGCTATATTGAGCTGTGTCTACCCCCATGCTTCACTATCAACACATTCCATTGAAAATCTATGAAAGTTTGAGTGTTCAAACGAGAGAGAAATGCGAGAAAAGCCCAACTCCAGTCTGAGAAAAGCGTAGAATGTGTGTGGTGAGGCATTTACAGCCCTAAAACATGTAGAACAATTGCAAAATGCAAAGTTGTCCTACCTCGTGGACCTCTCCCACTGCGGGCCACCTCTGGAACCTAACCCATCTGAGCACGCATTAATTGAATTTTTTAGATTTCGCGTTTTGTAACTTGAATTTTCTTTCGTATCTAGAGACCAAAATTTGACGTGAAGGCGTTTCGTAACTTGGATTTTTCGTATGTAGGGTCTTTCGTAAGGTGAGGTACCACTGTACGCTATTTAAGTAGAAAACACAACCGCACTATGCCATTCGAGAATAACCGGCTGATTTGCCCAACTGTATATCGGCTGGTTAGCTCAACTGGTAAGTCACTGATTTTTCCCCCGGAGGTTGTGAGTTCGAATCCCCCCCGGCAAGAGAGGGTTTATGCTGAGTCAGCACTATAGTTATATTTTAAGGTGTAAAACGTAAAAAAACAAACAAAAAACGGGTAAAACGAGTGTTTAAAAAACAAAAAACAAACGGTAAAGTGATGCACTAGTCATTATAGCACCTGTAAGAAGTTAAAACTACTTTCACCACTGATTTTAACCTCGTCGATGTAAAAGGTAAAAACGTACATGTTACATGCACATTGTGTCAAAGACCAAAGACTTTGTCCACGTCCAGTGTAAGCAACTCGAATTTAATAAAGCATCTCTCGACGGCGCGCGCTTCTGTTAAACTAGTGGCCAGCAGCAGGCCCCATGATGATAATTGCATGCTAGGTGCCGTTAACAATGAAGGCCACGGTGACGGAGCCACGCCAGCCAAGCAGCAAAAGCTGTATAATGCACTGTAAAAAAAATCTAAATTATTTGACATTTTTAAACAAAAAAAAAAAGTAATGCATTTGTTACTTTACTAGGTAACTAGTTACTTTTATAGTGTAGTAACTCAGTTACTAACTCAGTTACTTTTTTGGGTTAGTAACTAGTAACTGTAACTAATTACTTTCTCAAAGTAACGTGTCCAACACTGGCTCTTACTGCCACAGATTGGCTGTAGACTGGTTTATTGAAATGCCCTTGCATTATCATCGAGATTTAGATCGTGAGCTATCAGCCTTTCCGTTTTGGCAAAGCCCAAATCACCACAGTGAGCCAAAATTACAGGACAGATCTATGGAATAAAAAAAAAAATCTCATTTTGAAAATAGATTACTATAAATTCAATGCAATATTGTGGAACAACAAGCAATAACATAAAACCAAGTAAGCGGCTTATCCTTCAGTGTAAAACTTACATAGAGCTCCCTTTAAATCAAATTGCAGTAATGATTATCTCTGTGTCTTTCTACTTCCTTCCTGTACTATGACCAGTGAACCTCATAAACCAAAGTATTCTACAACACATCAGTCCTGTGAGTCCCAGACTTGTCAGAGTATAATCACAGGGGGAAAAAGTGTGAGTGGAGAGGGCTGAAGCAGAGGCAGAACTGGCTCCAGAAATCAATCAAACAGCAGTGCATTCAGTGGACAGGCCTTTCTCCCCTCTTTGTGTCTTAGAGCCTGGCGTCTTTGTAGTGGTGTGTGACTGATCCTCACTCGTGGTTCTGTCTCAGAGGATTTCACTTGGAGTTCTTCAAGGTGAGCAGCTCAACTAGCTCAAGTGACAGCAGTTCTTATGTTACACCGAGGACATTAACACGCTGTAGTGAAGCCGGCAGGATAATGGAGGAGGATCACAAGTAAATGAGAGGGAAGAGAGGGGTACAGATTTCTTTGGGCTTAAGTAAAACTGCATTTAACCACTCTCACTTTCTGAATTGTTTTATAAGTCAGTTTCTGAAGTAAAATGCATATTTGTTTGAGACTATAAAGACCCAGAGTCACAGTATTAATATTACACTTGCAGTATAAAAGTAACTGTAGATTTTAGCTATATAGCAGCACACAAGCACAATAGATTTTCTTTAAATATTATGGTCAAATGTTGTATTTTCTCAGATTATCATCAAATATTTATGTATTTTAAATCAAGGTTGTAACAGAATGGACAATGATATGTATAATCAGTGTTACTTTGACTTACTGTTGAACCTGCCAGTACAGCATCAAATATTCACCGGTTGGTCCCCTTGTTAAAAGTGGGTACAGAGCTAACATTTCCATTATTCTCTGTGCTCAGATCGGCAGGAGGAGGGGTGGGCTGGCAGCACAGCACCGAGGATAATAGGCGCACGCTGTGCACACAAGACGGGTCGCCTTTGCCCACCAGGCAACCGGGAGTGGGACACCCTGGGCACTATGGGCAGAGCCAAAACGAATACATGCTCTTAATACGAGCAAGCAGACAGGCATTCAGTCAGTGGGCAATAGATTATCAGGCAAAAGTAACAGGAGAAAACTCACACTGTTTGAGTTTTATATGACAAGGCTATGTCAAGATTGAATACCTCTAAAGTGACTTGTAAAAGCAAATGATTTTGTACTAATATGCCACCCAAATCAAGATATATGAGCTATACAACTGATTAGTTTGTCTCCCAACAAATTATTCAATCTTACCACAATGTGTGCTACCAGCAATGAAAAAGAGTTAAATTGTGAGGTTTTCTAGACAATAATATTAATGGGAAACATTCAACAGATGTAACAGAGGCATTGTGTTTTTTGAAATAGATAATTAAAACACATTTTGTAATGAAGCTCAGTGTTTTCAGATTAAACTTTAGTTTCAAAAGTTTTAAAAACATGATTTTAACAAGATAGCCAATTAAAGCTAAATACCAGTTTTGTGAGGGTTAACTGCCCTGACATTTGGTTAAAATGGCAATTATTTTAAAATGTCCATCTGCAGTTTGCAGATTGCATGTAAATGTGGTCTGCTCATTTGTTAATTTATTTTTTGAATTTTATTTAAAAAAATTTTTTAAGCCAAACTACCAAAGATTAAACTGAACTAGATCTTCCTGTGCCAACCGTAACATCATCTGTTATTATAAAACACCAAACAGATGGCAAAAAATACAATTGCTAATCAAAAAAATAGTCTATAGTCACATTCTAATCTCAAATCTTAAATAACTATAGTGAACTGAACCTTTTTACTCAATGTTTCTTTCCACTTCCTTGCATTAACTTATTAACAGTCAATGCCTTGCTGGGGAATGCAAGTAGCAAGTGGCAGACCAGAAAAGTTGCTTTGAGTAGAGCAGTTGTTGTAGGTGTTAATGTGCATGCATCCAGTTCTAAATAGC
Source organism: Paratrypauchen microcephalus (assembly GCA_036785185.1). Classification (NCBI taxonomy): domain Eukaryota; kingdom Metazoa; phylum Chordata; class Actinopteri; order Gobiiformes; family Gobiidae; genus Paratrypauchen; species Paratrypauchen microcephalus. The sequence goes on from JAVJIX010000032.1 coordinate 7,841,642, forward strand.
AATTACAGTGATTGCTTTTCTACAGCCATTTTCTAGTACAGCTCAAACAGCTCTTTCACCATGAATGTTCCTTTTCCCACCTGTAGAAGTAGACACATGACTAATGATCAGGGCTCTCAAGTCTCACGCATTGAGAGTGTGACACACGCAATTCGACGTGTTCACACACTCACACGCCACACATGGTATTTCTCACGCTGAAATTTTGTTACGCAATTGTTATTCAATTCAATTTTCTGTGCACAGAAAATCCCCCCCTCCCCCGCTTTTCGGAAAGTGTCACGCACGACCCCGCTCAAAACTTGCTCAAAACTAATGATAGACCATATGCTTCTCTTCTAGCTGCACATTTGGCTGATGGTGTAGCTCTGGTGTGGCTGGGGCCTTCAAGTGTTGAAGCAGTGGCAGATGTTGTGGCAGTCTCTGTGACCTGTGCTGACTGATTAAAACTGGAAACAAAGGCACAGCTGAAAGTCCCATTAACACCTCTCACATCTTTGCAAAACAACAGAGAATTTTGAAACCGAAACCACCCATATGTGCCACCAGAGTGCAAGCCCATTCATAATTCAGCTCTTATCAAGCAAAAAATGTGCTACAAAAAATGCTAAATTACAAGAAATCTGACTTATTTCTGAAATGTCTAGAAGGTGAACACTCTCTCAACAATGCAGCACTATACTATTGTTCCGGCACAAGACAGCAGCCAGATCCATTGTATTGTCCCTAGTCATGACACCTGTAGTAATATTATATCTATGCCCCTGCGGGTTACTCAGAGAACTGAAACCTGACCTGTCCTTATTCAATGGTTGTCTGTTTGGCTTATGGATTATTAATAGACTATTCAAACCCCACACATTGCGCATATTACAATAGGTAGTGTGTTCACTTATGGCACGTTAGCCGACACTACAAGGTTAGGCATAGCGAGCAGGCGGCTAACACATGTAAATGCAGGTGTGAAAACAGACTAGCAGATAACCTGAAAAAGAGCTAAGTTTTTCTGATTTCTACTTTGCATATGGTAGGAGTTAGCAAAAAGCTTATCAATCTCAAATTGATAAATGATTGTTCGTTTTAAAGATAGCCTCTCACAGATCACATCTACTACTATTGATTATTGACTTACCAGAGCAGAGTTAAATAAGTTCAGACTGTAGAATATATTCTATTCTTTTTACATTGCATCGAATCAGGTAATGACTAATAAGACCACAGAAGCTCCTGACAGGGTCACCTTTGTCTGGTCAATCAGGCACATCATCATAAAGAATCCTGAGAACTAACTCCCTGACACAATTTGACACTTGATTCTCTGTTCTGGTGGATGTTCTGGTGGATGTGACAAAAAAAAAGTACTAAGCAGAGATCAGACAACTGTTAGGGAGCATTTAAATGACATTATCCCTGACAGATGTTTCTGTGTCATGGTGCAATATGACAGTAACAGAACAGACATGGGTGGAGCTATAGTTCAATCTAAAACATGTTACTGACTCATTGTTTGAAATCAGGCACTTTAAGTTCCTCTCTCTCTTATTTGAGATTGCCACATTGCGTCAATCAGCATAGGCAGAGTCTTGACAACAATGCTCTCAGGCAAGGTTAGGACCACTGCTGTTGATAGGCAAGCACTCAACTCACTGCATCAGTGTCACTATTTGAAGGCCAACACCAAATGTAAACTTCTCTTTATTTAATGGCTCATTTAAATTCTACAGACTGACCCAGTCTTGTGTAGGCTACTTTCCAGATACATTTTGTCAATGAAATGTACAGATTAAATGTTGCCTGTTGTGTTCACAAAGACTGCTCAAGATAAATATAACTCCCTAAGAATAAACAATACAATGTTTCTGAGGTAATTGAAAAATAAATCCTTGCAGCACAATGTTCGACCGTCCTCTGCGCAACTTATTGCTTTAGTGGACTTGTGTTTGGCCGAATCATTTGTCCATTTGGTAATTACAAACCAAGTCAAACAAAGCGGGCGGCACATAAAAAGCAATGGCTAATACACTCTGGCCCTTGATACAATAAACCTATGTAATCAAGTTAACAAGATGGCAGAGGCTATTGAATCTGCGATGCAGCTGTGTGGTGAAGTGGTGGAGCGAACATGTTTTTGGATCTCCTGTCTCCTCCATCTCCTTGTGCTATTGCTCGGGAGTCCTGTGACAGTGCTAAGAAGCTAAACGAATACACTGGCTAATTAGAGCGAGGAACAAAACGGTTTTCAGTCCATGTAGCCATTTCTTTGTTCGGCTACGTCTTCAAGTGCAATGAGCAGCACAATGGCGGCAGATGAGTAATTAGTTTGAGACGGATGGGGTCCCAACTCACTTAAGGAATCAAAGGGGAGAGTAGATGATGGATTGTGTGGGTGCTCCGAGATTGTTTATGTGTGAGTTTATGGCCGACAGAGATACATGTTGACTGTAATCATGTTACGTAGGTCTGAGTGGCGGGGTGAATGCATTTGGCTATCTTGAGAAAGGACTATGGCTACGTTCACACTGCAGGGCTTAATGCTCAATTCCGATTTTTTGGTGAAATCCGATTTTTTTGCGAGGCCGTTCACATTTCCAGTTAAATGCGAATTGTATGTGATCTCCAGTGTGAACGCTAAACTCCCCAAAAGTGTCCCGCATGCGCCTTGGAGGACACGATGACGTCACACGCAACGAACGCGCTCAATGTTTACGGAAGTAGCCTAAAGTTGCTTTCGTACCGGAGCCAAAACATGTACAGCTTATTTGTTTTAAGGAGGAGACGGAGAAGGACGAGGTTTTTGGCCACAGCGTTTTGCGGGGCAGTGGCAGCAACGTCTGCAGAAAGGAACATGTGGGTGCGGAGTCACAGGCAGGAGGGGTGGGATACGTGCTTCGCCGCTTCACTGATACGAGTTTATATACCATTTTCGCATGACGAGAAGAACGTTTGTGCACATTTGTGAACGCCTACTTGTACCACTCTCATTGGAGGAAACACACTCAGGTCGGATGAATGCGACCTGGCCGTTCAGACTGCAGTCGCATGTCAAAAGATCGGATATGTATCGGATTTAGGACCACATATCCAAGTGGCCTGGATCGCATTTGAAAAAATCGGATCTGTGTCGTTCACACTGTCATTAGAAGATCAGATACAGGTCGCATAGAGGCAAAAAAATCGGATTTGGGTCGTTTCAGGCTGCAGTGTGAACGTAGCCTTAGCCTTACGTGCTGTTTAATGAAAGAAAATAAAGCTTGCATTCATAGTTCACAGTTACAATCTAGTTCATTTATAAGAATAGAATACAAACCTACAAAACTATCCATAATGTAATCCCTCGTCACTCAGAATTTTTTTTTTCCCAGTTCAGAATTGATTTTCCTTCCATATTCCTTTGCTTGAGAATGATACTAAATGCAAAATAAATGTTGTCTAGCAAGTAACAGTTATGTTTCTACCATGTTGCTGACCGATGAAGGCCAAAAGCGTGTTGTGAAATAGCAACAAAGTTAAATTAGCAAGTGAGTGGGAACAAGCACAAACTCCATCTGGTGAGAAATCCTGGTGTAAGCTAAGCGATTATGAAGTGCAGTTTGACAAAAGACATGAAAAGTGGACCCAACATAAAAGAGGGACCTGTAGGGACACAGCTGGTCCACACACAGGTTTAATGTGCAGAGGAGGGTCCAGGGCAGGTGCAAAATGATACACTCATGCAAACACACCTGATGCTAGTCATGCTTCCAGTCTCAGAGCCAAGCTTGCATCTCTCCAGCTGACTGGCAACAATCTGGCGTTCAGCTTCCAGCTCCCGGGTTAGACGTTCAAACTGCAGCTCCTACATAGAAAAACAAGAAGTTAGTTCCACAATGGTTTGAGCAGCATCATTTATAACATTTTTTTGGTTTTGCACAAGTAAATAAAAACAAAAAACAAAAAAACAAAAAACAATTCACTCCCCACATAGTGTTGCCATAAAACTACTTTTATACTTGAATTTGAGGTTTCATACCACATTGAGAATAGCACGTAATTTTCAACACAGAATAATAGTATTTACTTCAACCTGACAAGCTCTATAAGTGTATTTCTAATACAGATCAAAAACATTCTAAAATAGTTCTAGAAAGGTCAAATTGTATCTCTATTTTATCAATACTTGCAGTTTTGATACAAGTTAAAGCATTGCTATGTATTTGGTTAACACATTTTTCGACAACCACTCTCACATTCATTTTCTACCACCCTTTCTACCAGAATCAACCATAAACTGCCTTAAAACTACAGGCAACTCAAATGAGGTAAATAAGCAATGTGAATATCAATACAGTTATACTATACATGCATGCTTTTCTAATGTTGTACAGCTCTAATTAGTGTTATTTTGCACATTTTTCAGCTCACTAGTTCCTGACACATTTTAATTGTTGTGAAATGGACTGTGCAAGCTGTGGAGGGAGAGCATAACAGACAGAGCAAGGTCTGCCGCTTGCACAGAGCCAGACAGAGACAGACAGAGACAGACAGAGACAGACAGAGACAGACAGAGACAGAAGGACAAGATTCTGACACCGAGACACCAAACTAAAGCTGTCCAAATGTCAAACTTGTTTCTGTGCAACCGAGATACTCCCAGAGACTTCAGTTCATTACAAGACTTATGACAGACAATGATGTGTTTGATTTACTAATTGTACTAAAGTGTATGAATTTGTGGCAAAAAATAATGTAAATACAGTATATTTTGGAAGATATGTTCTATTGGTAAATTTCCTACATTTAAAAAATATGCCGTTCTTGTGATTTGGTAGATTTTGTGTGGATAAAGACACAAAACAGATTCACGGACACAAAACACAGGTGGGCTATGCAAATAAAATGTTGCATTGTTTTAAATGTCTTCATGCTTAATTCATGCCGTGTGCTGTGTGAGGAATAACCACTAATTACCCGATGAGCAAACACACCAACAGCTGATTATAGCATTTCTATTTACGCCGCAGTAATTACAGCTGAATAAACACGAACATGGTTTTACCCAAATTGCAACCAAAAAGACCAATAGACGTGAGCACCATGAAGTAGTATTTGGTGTTGGAATTTTACTTTTTTAGTAAAGTGCACAGCTCCATTTTGAGAGCCATTGTAATATCTAAAGGCAGGGCAATGAATAATCATTTTTCACTTTTTAGTATTTTAGTAAGTATTTCTGAAACATCTCATATTTTAGCCACAACACTCCATGCACCACAATTAAAGGTCCCATGACATGGTACTTCTTGATGCTTTTATATGGCTCCTTAATGGTTCCCTAATACTGTAAATGAATCCTTCTTCAAAATTAACACTCACTGCATGGGAAAGACACATGTACAGAGTCAGAGTCAAAAAATAAGGCTCTGCGCCTTGTTGCTTGAATGCAAATGAGAAGAACACAGATTGGTAAGAGGAAGGGGGGGGCGGGCAAATGCGCCGCTGGTTCCTTGTTTTAGCGGTGCGCTGTGACTGGCCCCACTTCCGCGTGTGTAAGCGCGAAGGAGGAGAGGAGAGCCTTTTCAATGAAAAAAAACACATTTGTACAGAAAATAAAATTAAACCACTGCTGTTTCAGAGGTCCAGAGGGTCGGGTAAAGGACTTCCAAGCCTAGAAACACTCGCACGTGCCTCCAGGCAAATAAAAAAACGCATTTCGCATTGTGTAGCTCCTCCGCGGTCCAAACTCTCTGGGTGTGATTTCCAGAGACAGGGGGTGGAGATCCAGACGATGGTGGAACTGCATTTGCATTTCTTTTTTCGATCTGACGTCAATAAGGTGCCTTGTCCAGAATCGCCCATTTGAGCTGTGTTTTTTTCAAACGCAGAAATGGATGGATGGATGGATGGCAACTTTTAGCCATTGGGGGGCCCTAAACAGGGTAGGGGAGCTCACATTAACGTTCAAAAACCTCAGAAAGTGAAAATTTCATGCCATGGGACCTTTAAAGTGTTTTGGACAGAGATACATTTATATGGCCAATAAAAATCAGATAACTACAATAATCAGATCTGATTTTTGGTGTGAGCTTACATGCACAAAAGAATTCTGACCTTAAAAACATCTGGTGACATGTGTCAGTTAATCATTCATCTTGTATTTGGAAGATTGGAGTTAAGATACGAGACAGAGCTCATATTATTCACATCAGAGACAATTGTTTACGTGGCATTTAAAAAAATCTGATCTCTAGAAATCAGATATATAGCCAATGACATATATTCTTGTACACGTCCGCATTGCTCATGGCATGTACAAATGAAGTTGCATTGATTCTTGGCCTGGCCGTGTGGTTTCAGAGGCCAACAATGTGGAGCAAAAGAAGCGTACAGGTCAGTGCACATATAGACCAACAACACTGTGACGCTTATATAAAGCAGATGAGCTGACCTCAAAGTGCCTTGTGTTTCCACATAAAGCACAGATGATGCACAAGAGAGAGGCCGAAGTGAAATGTGCTAAATGTGGAGGAATCCTTTAAAGTAGTAATGTGGACGATGTGACAAAGCAAACTGTCACATATAAAGTGCAGCAATTAGAGGCAGCACCCGGATCATATGCAGGCACACAGCACTTGCTTTTTTAGAATAACTTTTCAAAAGAATAAAAAGAAAAATATCCACAATATGAACAAAAGTGACCATGACCATAGGTGAGGGTAGGAACGTAGATTGACAGATAAATTGAGAGCTTTGCTTTTCGGCTTTGCTGGCTCCTATGGTCATGAGCTCTGGGTAATGACTGAAAGGACAAGATCGCGGATACAAGCGGCCGAAATGAGTTTCCTCCGCAGAGTGGCTGGGAACACCCTTAGAGATAGGGTGAGGAGCTCGGTCACACGGGAGGAGGTCGGAGTAGAGCCGCTGCTTCTCCACGTCGAGAGGAGCCAGCTGAGGTGGCTCGGGCATGTGTTCCGGATGCCTCCTGGACGCCTCCCTCGGGAGGTGTTCCGGGCATGTCCTACCAGAAGAAGGCCCCGGGGAAGACCCAGGACACGCTGGAGGGACTATGTCTCCTGGCTGGCCTGGGAACGCCTTGGGGTACCCCCGGAGGAGCTGGAGGAAGTGTCCGGGGTGAAGAAGATCTGGGCGTCCCTGCTTAGACTGTTGCCCCCGCGACCCGGCCCCGGATAAGCAGAAGAAAATGGATGAATGGATGAACAAAAGTGAATGCTTTTAGTGAGTCACTGGTTTCTATTGCTCACTTGGTAATGCAAGTGGGGTTGTGCAATTAGCAACACTTATTAATCAAGATTCAGATTCAGTCATCTATAATTGTAAGTGATTGTTTTTTTTTCTTCTTCTTTTTTAATCAAAAATTGTGATTAGTCAAGTTTTTTTTTTCTTTTGTTTCTCTTATCAGCTATCTGTAAGTTCAAGGGTTCCACTGAGCCATAAAACTCTTACATTGTATCTGTTATTTCATAGCATTTCTGTTCATCTGAAAATGGTAGAATCACTTGTAAAAGTGCAAGATACAAACACTTTTTAACTGTCCTTGTCCTGTGTGAATGTGAACATTAGCCAAAGAACTTAACTTTCATATACAGCCAATCATTTTGCGCAATACACCACAATCATAAAATCCACTGATCATCCAAAACTGGTCAGCGTTTTTGGAATTGTTTTTGGAAGTGCATCAAAAGCTCTCGATCTTCTTGTGTAGAAAGCAGATCGAGACATAAAGCAAAACATAAAGCTAGTCTGATGTTTTCCTGGCAACTAGTCTGTGCATCTGTAAGTGATCCGTCTATCTATCTTTGCTTGTGAGTACTAAGATTGTTCAACTTCCCTGAAAAATAGACACAAAAGCCTTTTCCTTCTCGCCCCTGTAGCTCCGTCCAATTCTGTCTGACAGCCCCACACCTGTTACTGCAGTCTCCGGGGACTGCAATGGCGAGAAATTGAGGAAAAGTACCACAAAAAAATGACAAGAAATTTTGAAGGAATGTGTCGACTGAGAGGAGACACGGTTAGACAAACCTTCACATGGACCATACTTCATCGCAAACACGCCAGTGCACTGAATATCCTTGCTTTTTTTCTACGCTCCCCTCTGGACAAAAACAAGCTTGGTAGATCCTGGGTAGAAAATTCATCTATCCTGCGTTGGGGACTGCAAGAAAGACTACAAGTGTCATTTGAGCTGGCTCCAAGTCTCCACGTCTCTCTCACTCTCTCTCTCCTTTGGGGCACACACACACACCGAGTTCAACCAGGCACAAAAGTCGCCATGGCAACGCTGCATTTAGAGCCCCGTGGCATTATGTATGCAACGTTGCATCACAATGGGCCCTCCCACCACACCGGGCTAACCCTGCCAAAAAAGCCCGCCGCTCTCTCACCTCTCCCCTCACTCACTCACTCACTCAGTCACTAACTTGCTTGCCCGCTCACTCTCTGCCCAGGCCATCTGCACCCCTCCCCCTTTCTCCCTACCGATGCATCAGTAAGGAGATGGTGGGGTAAGGGAAGAAAAGATGCTCTCAAGAGTTAGGGGCTAGCAGGCATTCCTATACATAGCAATGTAACTGCTACTATTGAACTGCTACTGCTGCTGATAAATACGTTCAGTGATTTACAACTTGATTTTGCATACATTTTAAATCTGATGCCCTTTCCAGTACAATACTCTCTTTTATTAAACTGGATTCAAACTCATTCACATACTGTATGCATTTCTATATAGTTAAAGATGTAGCTTTTTTTTGGTGGAGGGTATGCCACCTGTATTACTGCGCTCTCTGTGAAGTTACGCAGTATGGCATTAAACATATCTATTTAATGCAATACTCTGGAATAATCTGCTATAACATTGCTATGGAGACAAGCAGGTGACATACCTTCCAAAAAAGTAACACAGCGAACCTCTAAATGCTGGGGTTAAGGGTTAATATAGACTTTGTTATCATTACTTTTCCATATCAAACAAGTAATGTAAGTGAAAAAAGTTTTTGTTCTTTTGGCATTTATATAAGAGTACATAGTCTGAATACATCTATTGAAAATTAGCCGCTGTCTTATAGGAGTCTGTGACCTTTAAGAAATCCCAAAGCAATCTCATAGCATACAAATGTGCAATGGAGCTCACGTCTTTCGAACATATTCTTTATTGGACTAATCCGCACTAAGGACTTTCAAATTCTTAAATTATTCTGATTAGGGACCTCTTCTGAAAGATAAAGGTTTGTTTCATCAGTTAAAAAGCCAGTCTAGTGGACAGGCTAAATCCTTCCCAACTTGAAATGCATGATTATTATGCACAGTCACACTAGCCTCCACCAGAACATACAGTGGTTAAGCCCTGGGGATGTTCTATAGTTTGATATGAGAAGAATTAAGTGCATCAGTCAAAAACCAGTGCGCTGAATCTAACTAGCTGTTTTGGACGACAGGCCAAGCACAGCGTGAGATGTTTTTCAAATTAGGCTCCTGTTGTAAAATAATTTCTTACCCAGATGCAGTCTAATTGAAGATCCATGATGTCTCAAAGCACGGTTCCACAATTCAGAATAATACAATCCTCTTTCCTCTTATGTTTTCCTTTATTTTTCACTGAACACTAGAGCATGGTGCACATGCAAACAGCAGCTAATGCAAATTTCTCTATTCAAATCTGGCCTGGCAGAGCGTACGTTGGACCTCAGTCACTGACCACATGATGCATCAACATACAGTAAGTGGGGCATGAAGTTGTGATTGGAGAAAACTAAAAAAAAAAAAACAATTAGGTCAAGTTAAATCACTAAAATTGTCTGGAAAATTGAGTCATTTGGGTTTACTAATCCTTTTCTGTAAGTCGCAAGGTATGTGCAAGGGGTTACAATGTGGATAAACATTTTAAATTTACATTACATTAAAAAAAAAAAAAAAAAAAACAATTAAATACAGATAGATACTGGACTGACTCAATCTGATGAACATGATTCATACAAGTTTAGTATAGAAAGAGGTAGCTGAAGATCTGCTTCTTCTGGGAATTCACTCATCACTGTGATTGGTTAATCCACCTGTCACTCACTAAGGGCCTGACAGTGGCTGATGAATAGAAAGAATGGACTGGCTAACAGTTTCAGCTACACGAAACAAACAAGCTGAATTATGACAAAATCACAAAAATTGCAGATTGTAACAGGGATCAGATTTTTATCATCATATCACTTCAGTCTAAACAATAGTTCATATCAGAGACCTGCACAGGTTCAGGTACCTGCGGGTGAACCGTTAACTTTTATAAAACGGGAAAAATGTTGCGCTGTGTCGGATGCCGGCTCGGGTCAGTCGGAAGAACCAGAGCGCGGGTCTATCTGCGGTTTACAAAATGCGCCTACAGAAAAATAAATATTATACAAATTAGTGCTGTCAGGCGATTAAAAAAAATTAATCTAATTAATTACAGGATTTGTAATTAATTAATCTAATTAATCGCATTTTTTAAAATATTTTTTTTAGGTGGTTTATTGTGCTTTCCCACAGTGCAAAAAAGGTGTGATTTATAGTGGTACAGTGAAAAGAATGCAGACTTCCCCTTTAAAAGATAAAAGGAGAAATTCAATTTGTCACCTGGACAAAGTTTGTTTGGTCGAAAACGTTTCGCCGCTCATCCGAGAGGCTTCGTCAGTTCTGGTTCTAAACAGGGTCTAACCAGCACTAGAACCAGAACTGACGAAGCCTCTCGGATGAACGGCGAAACGTTTTCGACCAAACAAACTTTGTCCAGTTGACAAATTGAATTTCTCTCTTATCATGGATTCTACCTGGACGACTGAGGGACTCTTCACGCACTTCCCCTTTAAGTCTTTCAGTCTTTCACTCTTTCAGTGCACGTTACCTCCAGTGTAACCAAGACAAGACTGCTGTACACCCCCATTCACCTCCCACGTTACGTAACATTCATTTGAAAGCTCATTTACACCATTCCACTAGCCTATTAAATGGTGAATATTTCTGGTGTACGTGAGCACGTACAGTAGCTTTCATGTAATGTCAATGAATAATATACACAGCTTCAATTATCTTATCTTATCTTATCTTAAATATACAGAGAATACAAATAATTGTCCGTGTAAATTACTCATGGCTCACCTGACCCCCGGAACCCGGCGCGGATGTGTCCGGACCATCGCACGGAGGAGGAGGGAGGAGGCGGCGGCACCGCGGGGTGAGTAAATGATAGCGTGATTTGGATTGGCAAAAACTAACGCTTCTTAAGTGTGCACCCTTAGTCACGGCAGAACACGCTGGAGAGGTTATGGGGAATTGAAAGGGGTTCAGCGCGCGCAGCACAGCAGATACGGAAACGGACGCGCGCGTCTTCACGTGCTCTCCCCAGCGTCTTCACGTGCTCTCCCCGGCGTCTTCACGTGTTCTCCCCGGCGTCTTCACGTGTTCTCCGCGGGGACAGGGGGCTTAGAAACGGATCTGCTCCGTCACATTTTTATAAATAAACTCGCCGTTCAAAGGCCCCGCACGCCAAATTTAAAATGCGCGCGCACTGAATTGCGCTCATAATTAATTGCGTTAATTTTTATAACGCGTTAATTAGCAGTGTAATTAATTAATCTAATTAACGCGTTAAACTGACAGCCCTAATACAAATATAAAGGCCTATGTTGTAGTGATATGCAAACACCATTTCCAAGATAAAAAGTAAAATCTGATTTTTATTTTTTTTTGTCTGTACGCGCGCACTGTTTTCAAGTCACGCAATGTCCTGCAGTGCATTTGAAAATGACTACGGAAGAGCTGAAAAAGAAGTTAGTCAACGGACAGTACAAAGTCGTTGCTAATAATTCCACAAATTCACTTGCCTTGTGGCAATAAACTTCTGTATTTCATTTTGGCTCTCCTATTTATTTTCATGCGGGTACGGTTCAGGTCGCGGGTCTATTTATAGCGGTTCGGCTCGGGTGCGGAACCAAAATTTAAATTCTGTCGGGAAACGGTTCGGGTTCGGAATGAAGTATGACAGGTTCGGATGGGTGCGGTTTGCGAAAATTTGACTCGTGCAGGACTCTGGTTCATATCTCATCAATGATATAGAAAAAAAGTAGGGCTGGGAATATTAACGCGTTAATCGCGATTAATCGTGATAGAGTTTTAATCGCGAACAATTTTTTTAATCGCGATCAGAGTTTCCCAGCATTTTCCGCAATTCTACCATCCATATGCAGCTCATTTGGTTGTATTAATTAAACTCATTGTCGGTTAAACGCGCTATTTTGAGTTTGCTAGTATTTTGTTCCTTCTACGCATCCGTAGGCAGCTCGAGCGGGCTTCAATCATTTATTTACAATTTCTCAAAGTAAGCACTATTACTGGTTCATTGTTACTTTTTCCTTTCTCTGCACTTTTTTGAAATAAAAAAAATGGTGAGAAATACTTTGCATTGTGAGTTTAACTTTAGATTCGAACGGTCTTACTGCAAGATATCAATTTTAAGCATGCAAAATAAATCACGATGAATCGCGATTAACTATGAAATTTCTGAGATTAGTTGCGATCAAGAAAATTAATCGTTTGACAGCCCTAAAAAAAAAGCTATTCTTACAACACAAGACTTTGATCTGAATGCGTGAATCTTAACAATTATTCTATCGTTTCTCCCCCGACACACACATTTGAGCATATTCAGTTAGTTTCCTCACCACAGGACTGCTTTTCTTCTAAATCATTCTCGGCTTAAAATAATAACCAAGGCCACTAACTCAAAGCCTCAGAGCCACGGTGACATTTTCTGATCCACCCAGCCCCAAAACTAAATGCCACATGGAGACCACAGGGCATAATTAGACTGCTTTACAGTGAGGAAGCACGGGACACAGCAATAAAATGCTATAGGACAATTTCTTTCATTCTCCTGTTTCACCACTCACCACTGGCCCATACTGACTCTTATTCTACCTTACTAATTGCGCTAATGGGTATCTCTGGATGTTTCTGATAGCTGGTGAAAGCACAATCCCTCTCCATCTTTCTTCCTTGTGTCTGCAGTAATAGCTGTAGATTAGCAGTGAATCTTGGATAATGCAATCAGAGCCCCTCATTAAGACATAGTTAATTGTTGTCCTCGCACCGTTAAGGTTGAACAAGCTATGATTAAGTGCAAGCATCCCGCACGCTGATGGGTCCAGGAGGTATGGCTGTGACGAGGCATTGGAGAATACTGTGGTGTAAATCATATTTAACTAATCATGGAGAATGTGGTGACATTTGAAAGGGGATTTTTATATGATTTATAACAGTGTAACTAATACCATTATAAGCTGTCAATGCTGATCACTTTCCACTAAGTTGATAGAACAAGCATGAACATGAGTCAGGGTAAAAGGGTTTCCTTGAATAAACAGGGAAAAGGTCGTTTTCACACCAGGAAAGTCCGATAGTCCACATGCTTTGGTCCGGACCAAATTTTTTTTTTTTTTTTTTTATTTTGGTGCGGTTCGCTTTCACACTGCACTTTTTCCCCAAGCGAACTAACATCTATAAACAAAAGCACATGTGCTGAGGTCGCTCAGCCATTGGACAGAATGAGCCCTGTCGGTGTCCAAACGCGGAAGGAGGAGAATAATGGTGTTACGTGCTGTTTTCAATCTAGCCTTAGCGATATGGTTTGCTCAGTTTTTACAGTTCGCACAAATGTTTGAGCAGCATCGTGAGGTTTACACTATTTTACAATCAATTTCCAAATGACGAAGACACAGGGCAAGACGACTACGGAGGACAGCGCTCATGTGCGCAACAAGTTCTGACTCTTGCTCTTCACGCAAAACGTAAGTAAACCTCGTAAGTTTCGTTTTGTTTCGTTTCGTTTAGTTTCATAAGCCTCGGTTTCCCATAATGCTCAAACTACGACGGGAGCTCGTCAAGTACAAAAAGCCAACTTGTGTCGGATTGAGTCCGGTCTGCATTCTCACCTCAAACGAACCGCACCAGTATTCGTATGGAACCGGTCCGAGACCGACCTTTTTAGGTGGTCTCGGTTCGCTTGTTTGCTCCGGATCGAGACTTTTGGTTTTTATTCACACCAGCCCAAAAGGTCCGAATCAAAGGAACAAACGAACTCTGGTTCGTTTTAAACGAACCAAACAAGGCAGGTGTGAAAACGACCTAAATTGTTTATTGAAATTAGCTGAGAAATATACAGGAATGTAGCAATACAAATCCTTTTTTGTGCTTTATATAGTGCAGAATTTGTAGAATTTTGGACTTCTAAGTTCTAGCTATCACAAAACCCTATAAAAAAGGCACACTTCTTTTAGAATCTCAATATCTTGGCATATACATCCAAATCTCCATACTTGAACACTTAAAGATCCTATATTACAGCTACCTTTTACGGTTTGTTCAGTAGAATTCCAAGGCTGAAACTATCAATATGATTCTAGTGAAGGTGTTTGGAAGTTAAAAACACAGTGGAGCACTTCCTGTATCACTACATGACAAAGTGGAACATGTTCTGTTTGGGAACTCAGCCTAAATATGCAGGATTTATGTGTTAAACATGTGTGAATTAAATCAAACACAACTCCCAGTATGTTTGTGATGAGGAAACATTATAGCATAGATCAGAATATGGAGCAATATGAGCCCTTTTAAAACCTTTCTGTGAATACAATACAGTTCCTGCTTTTGGCTTAATTATTTTTGCATTATGCTACACATATGTGATCATTGCAATCTTGAGTTCTAATTTCTAATCTACAAATATTTTGTAAAAGATAACCCTGAGGAGAAAGACAGAAAAAAATTGAAAAGCCATATATGATGATAAGAAAATAAATCATATAACTCAAGCAGTGAAGTGGAAACAGACTGAAGTAGACTTGACACTCTTAACGGTTTATCCTCAGTCAGACAGATTTGTCTTGTACTTGTATACTGTAGACACTTGTATTTAAGCTTTAAATCTGAGCCAGTGCCAGGCGGTGCACATGTCCAAAGTCTACAATGCAGACGTTCAAAACACAGATATCAGCACTGAATTACTGCTATCACTATAATGCCCTTACAGGGGATAAATCACTTAATTTCACCTATTTCTCTCCTATAAAGTACAGGTTGCAAGAAAAGTGGGCAAGCAACCAAAAATCAAGATAAGGATAATGATTTCATAACATAATAAGTTAAAAGTAGACAATTCATTGACAATTTCTGTAAAAATCTAAATGCAATCTGTGCTGAAATAATATACATCAATTAATAACCCCGGCATCACCTCATGAGGAGTTTCATAATCCAAAATAGAAACATGTAAAAATATTCATTAAAAATCTTTCTATTTTATAACTGTCTGCACTTTTAATGGAGCACATAATCGGCCTGTCCCCACACAGTCAAGGAGATCATTTAAGGAAAACTGTGCTGTTCTGCCAGGTTCAGGTTTAGTGTCTCCTGACTCCATCACACTCTCTGTTTATGCACTGAACCACTGTGAGGGCTGGATCCTGGCCAGGGCTGATAGAGGTACAACTGGAACTCAAAGGTACAATGAACTGCTAAGGTGGGTTATGACAATTAATAATTTTGCTTTTATTTGATTTTACACTGGTTTTATTGCTTGAGGACAAGTATTGTAAGCAGTTCTAACTATTGTTGTTTTCTTTTTTTGTGATCTCTGTGTAGCGCTTTGGAAACTGCTCTGTTTGTAAAATGTGCGATATAAATAAAGTGGATTTAGATTTGGATATTGTATTTACATTTTTAATATGTATTTTATGTTTATTCATCCAGAGCTTACAGCATCCTTACTTTGTGGGTCCACTATTTGGTCACCATTGTTTGATACTGATAAGTGTGCTCTCAGTAAATCCTTTAACTGTTTCAAAATTCAATCATTTCGGTATGTAAACTGCCCATACACTGCCCACATGGCTCAGAAAGGTCAGAGGTGAACCATAAACATGCATTGAAAGGAAATAGAAGGAATGGCAATAACAGTCATGAGCATTTAAAAAGTACCTTGACCTCTGGACTTCACAATACAATAGAGCAAGAAAAAAAAGAAATGTAATACAGTAATGTACTTGAATAATTGTCAGGCTCAATAAAAAAACACAGCTTAGCAATTAAAATCAACGTTCACTGTCAACTGTCATTCACTATTGTCACTCAAGCAGTGGGTTGATCACATTTAGTTAATTTAAATCTGATCATAAACTTCAATCAAATAAAAACTTCAGTGCTAAATGCTAAGTGTTAAGAGAGAGTTGACTTGGTCCCATAACAAAATTGCAGCCCTGAGCTTCTTTATGTACCACTTAATAATATACTCCATAATTCGTAATTAACTATTACGTCCTAGTCTAGTCCAGGTCTAAACCAGGTCTAAACCAGGTCTAAACCAGGATTAACCCACCGCGGCTCTTGCATGCCTTCGTTCATGCGCTCGGACTGCGTGCGGGGAGGCACATCCCCTCCCCTCCTCGCTGCTCGCCTCAGCCGTGACTCGTGAGGTACACCGGCAGAGCTAGCACGAAACCAGGAAATAGACCCACACGCGGCGCTTTAATCCTGGTTTAGACCTGGTTTAGACCTGGACTAGACTAGGCACGGTTTGAGCACGGGTCTCGTACTCGCAGCCCCGCGCCGGGTCATGCTGCGCTATCACACATGTGTCCGCCCTCCCCCTTCCCCCCACGCACGCAGTCGCTGCTCGCCTCAGCCGTGACTCGTGACACCGGTGCTGCTGCTAATAGCAGAGTTAGCACGAAACCAGGAAATAGACCCGCACGCGGCGCTTTAATCCACCTGGTCCAGTCCTGGTTTAGTCCAGGTCTAGACCTGGTCCAGTCCTGGTTTAGTCCAGGTTTAGTCCTGGTCCAGTCCAGGTTTAGACCTTGGTCTAGACCTGGACGTTTAGTCCTGGCTCTACAGTCTCTTAGCCAATCAGGACGCAGAACACAGTCTTACACTATTTAAAAAAAAACTTGGAACGGGGCCTTGGAACGAATCAGGCTTTTTCCATTGAAATGGCTACTCAACTTACGAAAAATTCACGTTACGAAACCACTTCTGGAACGAATTAATTTCGTAAGGTGAGGTACCACTGTATTTTGTATTGTACTGTATTAAATTGACAATACAGGTGACTTTGACTTAACATATTATCCTGTGTATTATTGAATCATTGAATAATTATATGGACTTTTTGTTATAAAAGCATTTCCATTTTAACAAAGTACCTTCTAATAATGACCTGCCCTGAAACACCACACCACAGTGATGTCAGTGATGGGGGAGGGCTTATTTTAATGTCATGCAAATGAGTTCTGAAGGCCTGGACTTAGAGAATCTTTAAAGAAGCTTTTCTCAGTTCGTTGTTTCCAGATGTGCTGCTTTCAAATGGCCACAAATTCTTCAAATTCTCAGATTTCCATGTGTAAGGCATCGTTGGAAAGCTTAGAATCTACACTTTCAGAATCTGTGAATAACTCAAGATGCCTCTGGGACAACTTGTGTCTGTTTTTTCCATGGCCGGGCACAAATATAAAACTCTTTTTAATCTTAGGTTGCATGTTTATTCTATAATGTAGTGTAGCAACTCAATGTAAAAAGTATTCTAAATATTTGGGATACAGTATTGGACCATGTATCGGAAGATGTAACAAAATACATTTTAATATAGGTAATCAGTATTCTGTAAATAAATACATTTTCAAAGTATTCTTCCCATCACTGATTATAGAGTATGAAGTGTCACTTGTTCTTGCCATGTCGCCTCTGTCAAAATCTTAAACACCTTCACTTTGACTGTCATCCATCCATTCCCTGAGCAGAAGCATTTGCAGCTTCAGGGTTTGATTTATGATGCTGATACTTGGTTGGCCTGCTCTGAACAGCACTGGGCTGTATACAGTAGGTGTTCATGGGGTCATTAACTCCAGTTCACCCACATTAAGTCTCGCAGTCAACCACTCCACCGATCACACTCACAGGCCTATGTACACGCACTGCTCCACACGACAAATGGAACGCACTCGTCATTAAAGCTGCTAATTACGTCTGCGCTTCATGACATGTGGTGCCGCTCTAAATGGTTTATGTTCAGGTTGACAGCAGGAGCAATGAAAACACATGTAGATCATAAATAAAGTAAGGGCGGCTGATGTTAATAAGACAAACGCGAATGGGCCAACTAAAGAGTATCAGAGGAAAGTGATACTGTAAACATATTTATGCATTAACTATAAAAAGTAAATAGTATATATTGTATATTTGATATGGCTTTGATTTAGTGTATTAGTTTAAAGGGCCCATATTGCGCTATTTTCTGATCTATGTTGCTGCTTCCTCATCACAAACATATCTGGAGTTGCGTTTGATTCACACATGTTTAACACACAAACCCTGAATATTTAGGCTGTGTTCTTCTCTCAAACTGAAAACGCTCTGTTCTACCTTGTGATGTCATGTGGTAATGCTCCACAATGTTTTTAAAGTCCATACACCTTCACTAAAGTCAGTTGGATCATTTCAGTCCAGGAATTGACTATCTTTAATGAACTAAAGATAAAAAGTAGCTGCTAACTTGAAAGCTACCACTATCTGACATCAAAAGGTGGAACAGAGCGTCTTGAGCTTCGGAGATGTAGACAGACTAATAAACCAGGATTACTCAAATACACACACAGCCTAAAGCACACAAGAATCAATTATGCATAATATACTACCTTTGATAATAACTGACTTGTCTTTCTCTTTGCAAATACAGTTCTGGATAACAATAAAAGACCACTGCAGTATCATCAGTTTTTCTGATTTTACTACTTATAGGTATGTGTTTGGGCAAAAGGAACATGTTTGTTTGAGTCTATAAACTACTAACAACATTTTCCCCATATTACAAATAAAAATATTATCGTTTATTTGCAGAAAATGACAAATGGTCAAAATAACAAAAAGGATACATGTTATCAACAAGAAACAAGATCAAATTCATTTTAAAACAACATAATACTAATGTTTACACTTAAGAAGAGTTCAGAAATCAATAATTGGTGCAATAACCCTTATTTTTAATCACAGCTTTCATGCGTCTTGGCATGCTCTCGACAAGTCTTTCACATTGTTCTTGGGTGACTTTATTCCACTCCTGGTGCAAGAACTGAAGTAGCTCAGCTTTGTGTTTGTGTTGGAATTCAACAGACGCTGGAATGGAATGACTGTAATACATGTAGAGATGCTGATTTCAGAAAAAAAATGCAGTGGTCTCTTATTTTTTTCCAGAGCTGTATATTGCTATTGAATAGTTCCAGCAGGTCTACACCTCTTATACAACATTGTCCATAAATGAGATACTTTATTCAACTTATGTACTGGAAGAAGAGATAGTCGGTGCAATTTTTTATCCCGATGACAGTTTTCTGACTAAGCAATCCATCAGAAATGTGGTAAAACGTGGCTGCTGAAAAGCAAAAGTGGAATAGACAAAAACAATGCTGCATACCACTATTTCAACGATTACGCTGCAAAAATAGATTTGATTATGAATAATGATCTATATCAAGTTTGAAAGCATCTTACTGTATTACACAAATTTGACTCTTGTGATCTTTAAGCCATGTTATAAAAAATATAGCTGGAGTTGTGTTTTGTTTTATTTCGCACATGTTTCAGTAATCCTTTATTATTAATCTACATCCCCAACGCTCGAAATGCTTTGTTCCACCTTGTGATGGGGTAGTTTTCAAGTTAACACCTTTTGTTTTGTATAGATTTGTATAGAATTCCAGGTCTGAAATCCTCAAAATGATTCTAATGTATGATGTTTAAAACACAGTAGCGTACTTCTGTATTACCACATGACATCACAAGGTGGAACAGAGTGTTAAGTTTGAGAAAAGAACACAGGGTATGCAGGGTATTAAACATGTGTGAATGAAACAACTACAAATAGCTTGATACAGGCTCTTAATACAACACTAGTGATATTATACATTTAAGTACACATACATACTGTATAGCTCCCATCTCTATTTTGGTTTATCATTCAAACATTTTCATTGCAATGATAAAATAGCTGCCAAAAAGCACCACTCATGTTTTCCCAGCCTTATTTAATTTACAAAAGCACTGTAATACTACTTAATAACATCACCACAATGTGTCATTTTGACATGTTATGCCCCTAAGCTTTGTTAATGTTAAGACAGGGGAAAAATACCTGGATTATACTGACTTTTACAAACTGTTTACTGTCTACTGTTCACCCACAAGTACAAAACATAAAGAGTAAAGAGGAGGCAAAACACTAAGCGCATACAACCCCGCCCTATGCAGTAATAACATATTCTCCTTCTTCTTTGAATAAAAGTAAAACTGAATAAATATTTCATCCACTTTGAAACTACTGTATAAATATCTCACTGGGGGAAAACTATTTTGGGTGATTTAATGAGTTAGCCTAGCTGATGCTAAACAAATGTCAATTAATGCTTAATAAACAACATTAGCGGAGCTGCAGAAAGAATGGGAGGATGGGCTGTATATAACATTATCACCATGGCAATGATTAGACAGAATGTAGAGCATGATTCGGCCTATAGGACAATTAACAGGAAACGATTGCATTCAAGATACTGAGATATGCATTTCCTTTATGTTCTGACACCATTTACAACTAGGGCAACTTTGAAATATAAGATAAGTGCATATATGTCTTTGCTGGTCTAATTATGCTGACTGAAACAGGCTATATACACACATAACCAAGATTTACATGAATTATCCAGTAACCAATCTGTCTTTATAAAAATGTATCCGCCGTTGCATTTATCTTTCTTCCGCTCTCTTGTTATAGGAGTACATTACAGTCTTTTAAGAAATCAAGCCCTGAGAACATTTTGGCTGGGCTGCCTAAAGTAACATAAAATTGCAGGATAACTCAAGTATGAGGTTATGTTCTGAGCCTGATAAAAATGCAAGCTCCAAATTGAAGTTTTGTAGCTGGAGAAAATGGAGGAAGAACAGGAAGTCCCTTTTAATGCCATAAACAGCCAAAACACCAGTAAGGGTCTGATTAAGTGAAGGGATACAGTGTGCTTTAGGTCCAGATAATTGATTCAGCAAAATGCGATTATAATCCAATAAAGACATGTTATGATTTTATTTGGCATTTAGTACCAATTATCTTTATATATCATAATTTCTTTAATCTGTTAATTCTAAACTGCAATACTGATGTTTTTCATAGTAGCTATAGTGTTTTTTTGTTTGTTTGTTTGTTTGTTTGTTTGTTTGTTTGTTTGTTTTGCTTTTTAAATACAGCTTTGATATGAGATAGGGGCAAACAGACATTTTCTGAGCACTCACACTTTGTATGCCGAACATAAACATGCATGCATCACTTAAAATACAACTCTGAGTAAAGTTAATGAGAGAAAAACATGATCAAAAGAGGGCTAGCCTATGAGATTTTTTTCCCCGTCACATTGATCAATCTTGAGCAAGCGTGACATTTTTTTTTTCTATTTAAAACTAATAAAAAATGCTTTGCTTTCATGCTTTGAGTATTAATTTCCTGAACTCTGCTCCAAACCACATGTTTCTATTGTTAGAGGATTGGCTGTGGACCTCTCAATAAAAAAAAATTAAAAAACAGCATATTATTGACAATTATTAACAACTGAAACTTGATTTTGATTAATATTTGATGAATTGACCTGAAAGATACATAATATTATTGCGCAGTCTGTGGTAACATACTGGGGCAATCACTAACAGTGCCATGGGCCTATTTTCTCTTTGTTTCAAACTGTCAGAAAATCTTTATCCTTTATCAAAATGTCTTTGATTGTCTTGACAGCGACAGAAAAACAGCCTCAATACCACTGATGTGCTCAAAAACATTCAAACACGCAGGGTTCACATTTTGACAGGACTGAGACATTTTCTTCAAATTTTCTTCAACTGCTGTGGCAACAAACAGCTAATCAATACCCCCAGCCTTAGTAGGATTTGATTGTGTCATTAGATATAGGACGATATCAGGGTTTTTTCAGTCACATCACACATTATAACAACAAGCTTTCATGGCAGCACACTAAGCTCCAGGCAATAGCAGATGTGTTGTTGACAGTTCAAATGAAGAATGATGCAGCAACAAAAGTTGACAGATGTGATAAATATGATAGAGAATGGCTAATCAATCACGTGTAAGTTAGAGGATGTAGAGGAAACATAGCAGCAGGATCTCTAGGAGTGACTCAGCACTTGAGCTTGACTGGCACTGCTGTGAAATATGCGTGAATCTATGTTTAAACCGGGGCCTGAAGTAATGATTTGGTGAAGACAGGTGAGCAGACTAGGTGTAGTCATTTCTAGTTCTCCTGACAGGCCTGATTTAGCTGTTATTCATTCATATCAAATTATAGTAGGCCAATTTTTCAACATGGCAACCTCAGGATTGGTGGTAGTTCAGGAAGTTCAACATCAGAATGACAGAAGGGAATTAATGATGCTGGGCTATATGCCATTATGTACATGTATATATGCACTTATGGATAACTTTTTTAGTGGTAACTTTTTAAAGAGCCCGTATTACACAAAATGGCTCCTGTGAGCTTTTAGCCATGTTAGAATGCTGTTGCCTCAACAAAAACATAGCTGGAGTTGTGTTTGTTTGTTTTTTTTTCATTCTTATAAGCTCAAAATGCTCTGTTCCACCTTGAGATGGCATGAAGCAGTAGTTTTCAGGTTAACAGCTACCTTTTTCCTTTTGTTTGCTAGAGTTTGGGAATTCCTGAGCTGAATTATTCTAGTGAAAGTGTATGGAGTTTAAAAAACACAGTGGAGCACTTTGTGTGTTACCGCCTGACCTTACAAGGTGAAAGAGGGTGTTCTCTGTTTGAGAAAAGAACTCAGCCTAAATATGAAGGGTTGGTGCGTTAAATAAAACAACTCTATGTATGTTTGTGATGAGGAAACAACATTATATCAGAAAATAGTGTAATACGGGCCCTTTAACAATCAAAATTAGATGATGCACCAACCTCAGCTATAAAGTTCCCCCAAAATGCTGACTAAGCCATGTATCAAGTCTATAATGTGATTTTCAACCTGAATATAGCCAAATGCCCAGTGCAGTGTATATTTCTTGTGACACAATCTGAACAGTAAATAGTGCCTCCGGAGTTGAGCTACAACAACCTTGGCATTAGCCCAAAAATAGAAATATTGAAATATTGCTCACCGTAAACAAGTATGCGGGGGATTTGACAAATGGCTGCCTTGACGAATAAATAACTTCACTACGTTGCCAGATTATGAGTAAAATGACTCCAGCAGAGGCAGAAAGGAGTGACTAATTATTTGTCCCACCGTTCATCAAGCAGCTAAAACTCCTGTCTCATTGCCTTTATAAAACACCATATAGATGTATATGTATTTGACCTACTTCAAATATAGGAATAAAATATGTAGGATCCATTATTTCTCCACTCTCAGCATCTCTACCTCTATTTTTGTCCTGTGCCATCCGAGAGTGCCTTTCTCTGGCTATACTTAACACCCTATAGTATTCAAGGGCGTATACTGTAAGCACCATTTGCAGTGACTGGTACATCATCTCAACTTTTGCAAAAAATGTCATTTGTGTTGGAGGAGAGTCGTAAACTTTTTGAGTGAATATAACTCCCTAGTTTAAGTCCAAGATCAGTGGTGGAAGGTAATGAAGTGCAAGTAGTAGCGCACTGTACTTCAGTAAACTTTTTTGGTATCGGTACTTTACTTTTACTTTTACTTTTACATTGGATCATGTTTTATTTTTACTTCACTACATTTGAAAACAGTATCTGTACTTTTTAATTGGACTTAAGGTTTTTTAAGTGATACTTTGACTTTTTACTTTTTTTTTTTTTTAACCTCTGTATGTGTATTTTTACATAAGTAACAAAACTGAGTACTTCATCCACCACTGGGCTTAATCCACCATTTAGGCTTAAGTAAAACAAAGATAATGAAATCTGTGAAATTATATCAGAATTTCTAATCCCAGAACTTGAGCAGATCCCTGAACTCGAGCAGATCCCAGAACTCAAGGAGATCCCAGAACTCAAGGAGATCCCAGAACTCAAGGAGATCCCAGAACTCAAGGAGATCCCAGAACTCAAGGAGATCCCAGAACTCAAGGAGATCCCAGAACTCGAGGAGATCACACTCCTAGATTATAATTGATACATAATTACAGTTTACCATTTCAGTGTACCATTAGCTTTCCATCTGTGGAGCATCTAGACATGAATGTCAATTTAGGATTTAATCAAAATTTGTTATTAAATGTAGTTTGAATAATCTCAAATCTTGACACCAAAATGCAGTGATGACTGTACATTCTCATTTTTAAAAAATATATCTGACTAGGTTTGTCTGATTGTTCCCCATCACAAATAAGCTTTCTATACTTTGTCCACGACAAGTGATTTTCTTTTATACATTTTTTCTAAATAAAACATTAAAGGGCACTAGACAGACTTTTTTTTAATCTGCTTGATTTGCATGTCATTGTGTCCAGCTCACAAATCTGCATGCATGCTTTATTGAGTTCATTCCAATCAAAAGTTTAAACATGCCTAAAAACAATGAATATGCTTATTAATGCCTTTACTAAGGAACCTTAATTTAAAGCATTGCCAACCAGTGTTGTATAAAGTACTGGAAAATCAAACTCAAGTAAAAGTATAGGTACCCCTCCCAAAAATGACTTTGGTAAAAGTCGAAGTCACTGACTGAAATGTTACTTGAGTAAAAGTCTTCAAGTATCTGGAACTTCTTGTACTTAAGTATGACAAGTAATGCCAAAATAAATGTACTCAAGTAATGTAACTAAAAGTACAAATAAAAGTATCAAGCAAAGGCAGTCTGAATTTAATATTTTTTAATGCCCCCCCCCCCCCCCCAAACTTTTTTTAAATAACAGTGCTGAAAATAAGGCATACATAACACCATTGAAGGAGTGTTTTTGGAGGAAGAGGTTTTTTTGCAATTGGGCCCTTAATTCTACTGTAAAACACCATGTTCGGCTCACCCATGGTAGTTTTGTGTCATATGGAGCACTGTTGAAGATATTGGGTTTGGTGACATCCATGAAACGCCGTCCTATGAGCAAGTAAATGCAGGCACAAAATATGTTATTTGTAATTCCATCAGGGATGTTGTTTGATTAAACTAGCTGCATGAAACCATCAGGTGTAGGCTGATTGTCATGCGCAAGTAGCAAACAAGCCCAGGCACGTCCTGACTTCCTTGCAGTCAGTAGAGTTTTTTTTTTTTTTGTAACGAGTAACTAAACGGCACATTGAAAATGTATTGGAGTAAAAGTATGCAATTAAATTCGGAAATGTAGTGAAGTAAAAGTAAAAGTTATCATTTTTTTTAAAACTCAAGTAAAGTACAAAGTCTCCCAAAATGTACTTAAGTACAGTAGTGAAGTATTATTACTTTGTTACTATACAACACTGTTACCAACACATGTCCATGGAGACAGCTGTTGACAGGTCAGATCTGAAGAAAGATGACCCTGCTTGCAGTAACATAAATAAAACATAAATAAAAACAAAAGATAGCTATGTTTAAATCCATACTGTGGAACAACCAAGTCAAAGCAATAAAGTGAAGAGTGTAAGTCCTAGTTTAACACATTTAGTAGCACATAAAGGCTGTAAGTGTGTCCATGTCAGTCTATCACACCATCTGTTGGACCATCAATTCATTATCAGCACCAATGTGAAATATGTTCCAATGACAACTCTCTAATTAAAACATGAAATACAACAGATATTAACAAGAGAGTCTGGCTGTGGAACTTCACCCAAAGGACCCTATCCCACAGTCCTCCACCAGGATGCATCTCCACCCACATGTCCCTCTCCATCGTCATTAGTTTACTCTTTAAAGCAAATTAATCAGTTTTTGCCTCAGTTCATAATTAAATGTCATTAAAATCTTATTTCAATTTTTGCACTTATTAGCACTTCAAAGATTAAATCCCCAATACATTTCTTAAAGTGTCCTAATTTGAAAGTATCTTTTTGCTGTTTTTGCTCTACTCTTCTTCCATACAGAAATGAGCAGTTTAAAACATGTTAAGCCTACAATTACAACAGCCTATAACATATAGCCTACAATTGCATAACTACAAATAACATAGCCATTTTACCCATGAATGGTTTGCTGTGGACTCTAAGTCTGGTTACGTTTAGGCCCAAATCTGTAATGGTTAAGGTGAGGAATAGCGGTTGGCCTTGTCTTAGCGTAAAACAATAAAAACTTTTTTTTAACTTTACATGGAAAACAGCAGCCAGAAAACAATGGACTTTGGTGGTCTTTTTTTAACCAAGGAAACCCAAAATTATATTCTAAACTTTCTGATAACATTTAATATTAACATATTGTCTATGGGGCTAGAATCTCAGTATGACTTTCCTTTAAAATCACTACACACTGGAAGCCAAAGAAGACAATTCCCCATAGCACCCCCTGCAGGTAAAACCCACAAGGACAGATCATACTACACTTTTATCATTAGTCTAAAAAACAGATTTTGAGAAAGCAAAGGGAAAATGTTGCCTCCGCCACATTAAAGCATTCTTCAGATGGTACGGAGCAGCTGTATCCTGCGGGTGGATCCCAGAACAGCTCAAAATGTGCAGGCGACATATTTGTGACACATCAGAACCTCCATCACTCTGTTTACCCTGGGCCCTGTTTATCCTAAAAGCACTGGGGGACATGATACACACTACAGCCCCCCGCCTGCTAATCTTATTTCATGAAGCGTAACACCGAAACACATATACTGGTGTGCAAGGTGAAATCACAATGGTCTGGGAAAAAAAATAAAAATGTAATCATGTAGTAAGTAATATGATATAATCTGCATACTAAATGTTGATCTAATCCCTCGTTCATTCTGGAGTGAGGTTTCAAAGGATGGCCCAGATGTCCAACTCTGTAGTTATTTGCAAATAACAAAATGTACTGTCTTTAATATGTATTATTAAACTGGCTAAACTTCTATAAATATGAAATGCTCTGAAATGCATTTTTGTATTAGTTTTGGACATGTTTAAAAGGTGATCTGAATCTTTTGAAAAAAGAAATTGCAAATCAAATTAAAAAATATATTATTTTTAAAATGAAATCACTTTACTTGTCTGAAAAAATGCCATTCTTCAAATTTCTTCCTCCCTGCCCAGTACTGACCTGTTCCTTGACGGAGGCAAGAATAGCAGAGGTCGTTTCGGACTCTGAGCCGTCTCCGTTGGACGCGTTCAGGACGGGACTCAACATGGTGGCAGCACAGGCAGTGTCAGACGCCACCTCAGGCACTGGCATACCTCCTGAAAGAATGAGAAAAACACTCTTACTATTCAGAAGAAGCCACTCGCAATGCCAACATGTCAAATGCTGTTGTGGAAGACAGGGAGAACATGCATAAATACAGAACTACGGCAAACGAGAGGGGGATGTCTTGAAATATACTTCTGCAACTACTGTGTGAAACTTGGTATGAGGAAAAACAGCCAATAGGGGTCACAAGTTAGTGTTCATAGACAGTTCCATGCCTTGATAAAAGTAATTTGCCTCTCACAAAATATAAAAATTGCAGACAAGTAACAACTTAATTCCAATGGCAGACGTATCCCAAAAGACACTCAAAGGAAAAGCAAGTAAGGGATTATAAACCAAAAATGTGATTTTACAAACACAACCTCATGTGATGTGTCATGCCCAAAGACACAAAGATCTGCATTAGATGGAGCTGGGATTGAACCGTCAACCGCTTGATTATTGACTAAATTCTATTTTATTTTAAGCAACTACCAAAAGTATATTTTTTCACTATGTTCCATTGCTAAGTTAGTCTATTTATGGATAAAATAATCAACTTTCTATAACACATTTCTGAGGTCCTGAATACATTCTCAGACAAATAAGTTATACCAAAACAATAATAACAAAAAAAAAAAAATAAAAGAAGATTTTTTTTTTTAAATCAGACACCGCAACACAGTGGTAGACAAAGCAGGTCATAGTGCCCCCTGCAGGTAAAATATACATAATTCCTAATACAAAATGATCAAACATTAGATTTATGATAGAATGCACTTTTCAACACAAAATATAATTTGTATAACCATTCTATTCTGATAACTGTCCATGTTTGTTCTATTTTCTGTGCTATTTTTCAGTATCAGTAGAATTGAGTATCCTGTTTTGAACCCTTGGACCCCACACATTTATATTGCTGTGGTTTTATTCATTCGTACACATCTTACAATATGTTGCTTCATTATCATGCAAGTCAACAAGTTACCCTCAGTGTGGTAGACATACCATCACAGATACAAACTGTAGACCCATATATGTAGTAGACACACACAGACACATAGAGACACATAGAGACACATGCTCGGTGCCATGTGTCAGCTCTGATTGGACTGAGCGGAGGAGGACATGGCTCTTCACATGTGCCGTGTAATCCTGATGCAGCGCCGAGATGGTGTAAGCACAGCATCAGCCCATGTACACACTGATGAAAGGCCTGTCAGGGAAGAGATAGAGGGAGAGAGGGAGAGGGAGGGGAACGAGGAGTGTCAGAGAGAGAGGAGGGAAGCAGAGGAAGAGAAGAGAAGGGGGTGGTGGTGGTAGGAAGAAACCCAACAGAAAGCATACCCCAATAGGTCAAATCCTTCAGCTGAGGTACTCTAGACCAAACCTATAGCTTACAAAGGAAGCATTGAAGGATGTGTCAAATGCAGAAGACAAATTTCAATACAGTAACAAAACAATGTACCTTCCCTATGAATTAGCTGTATTCATTTTAGTGTTTATTTGTCAAATTGTTGTTGTTTTGCTAGTTGTTTCTCACTTCCAAAATTGTACAATTTCAAGAAAGACACTTCTATTTTCGAGCTTTCCACCTCCTGTCACAGACAATCACAGGCTTCTCAATAGAGTTAGACCCATATTTTGTTTGGCCCAACTAGCTGCTTACATACGCAAGAAAAATATATGCACAAATCTTAATTTGAACATTTTAGTCTAAAGAGGGTACTGCAAAAATGTGACTACACTGCTCTCTACAGTAGTAAAACAAGGCTGTGAATGAGTTTGTACTGAATTCTAGTTAGATCATTAGGGTAAAATGACAAAATCAGCCCTACATATCGGCAGAGATCACCACCCATTGGTTCCTCTGGATTTGATCACTACTTCTCAACCGATCATTTGTTATGCACTTATTCTCAGAGGGTTTTTACAATTGTTTGATATAAAATTTTATATATATGTTTAAAAAAAAAAATCATTAATGTATGGGGCCAAAAATGCGGGAAATACAACAATCAACAACCACAGCGATGGCTAATATGGCTGACCTGCCTTCACTCGTCATCCATTTTGAAGAAAAGCCCCACTGTTGTTCATCTCTTTTGAATTTTTTATAACTCCCTACTCTTCTCCTCTGTGCTCCTTCTATTCTTGGTCATATTTAACCCTCTTTCTCAGGCATCCCACTTTAAAATTTAAACATTTTATGCTGACTGCCCACATTCTAAGTCATATCCTTTTAGAGAGATTGGATGTCATCAAATTTACATACTGTAGTGATGTGACAATTAGAGACAATGGTGAATTACATTAAAAAAAAATATTGAAATCTACTTTTATTCAGTATGATTTGGTTTGCTGCATGAAAACTTTCAAAATATCTTTTCAATTATAATATACATACTAGTATAAAATGATGAAACAGTTTACTATCAGTTAATATTTACAAAAGTACTTACTGAGGTTTTGTGCTACACATCTGTATAATTTTATAGAACCAGGATCAACATTTTTTATGTTAGCAACTACAAATTACACAGAAAAATCTAGTTTACCAGTTCAGTGCTGTTCCCCTAGTCCATGGCTGTCATCAAATAGACGCTGTCTGCTGCACTGGCACAACAAAACTACAAATGTTTGCTAGTTGTACATGGCTAACCATACAAAAGAGTGGGCCAGTTCAACAACTATGACACATACTCTCTCTGTTGCAAAAACAAATGTTATTTTAGAAACTTCCTCCTCTACTTTCCACCTTGTTATGACCTGCCCGGACAGCTCTCTCTTGGATTTATTCTAGTTTTATTAGGCAGCGGAGGGTGACAGAAGGAGGGTGACCTGAGGTTGTGGCTTTGATTTGAACCTGCGACGCATGAACGCACCTGAGCCCACCCACAATCCCATTCTCTTCTCCCACAATATACAGTCGCCCACAAAGACAATCAGCGACCCATGTGGCCTTTTGTCACCATGGACACTTGGTATTCTGTGCACCTCCACTTTTATACTTCTTAAAGGCTAACTTCTGACAAGTTTTCTAAGTTGATTTTTGCAGTTGTATACTTTTACATAATCAAGCATGTCTATTGATTGATTCTTAAAGGGCCTATAATACGCTATTTTCTATGTTGTATTGTTCTTTCTCTCTTCTCTCAAACAGAAAACACTCTTTTCCAACTTGTGGTGTCATGTGGTAATACAGGAAGTGCTTAACTGTGTTTTTAAACTCCATACACCTTCACTAGAATCATCTGGATGATTTCATCCCTGGAATTTCCAATCTCTACTCAACTAAAGCTAAAAGGTAGCTGTTAACGTGAAAAGTAAACTACATGAGATCACAAGATGGAACGGGGCATTCTGAGCTTTGGAGATGTAGACAAAATAATAATAAATTGTTCAAACATGTGTGAATGAAACAAAACACTACTGCAGTTATGTTTTTGGGGCTGCAACAATATTATAACATCACTAAAAGCTCACAGGAGCCAATTTTGTATAATATGGGGGCTTTAAAATAGTTTGTGGGCCAGACAAAATTGTGATAAATTTTAGATTGAGTCAAAGGAATCTTCTAAAGAAATTTTAAGTACCATGTCATTTTTAATCAGATCTGTGGTCTTTTTTTGATAAAAGCTGCCTTTGAAATCTATTTAGAGCAAACATCCTTGTCATATGACTGAGACTGAGTAATAATGAAATGTTTATTTAATACTGATTTATGTCATGTCCTGCCAAAACAATCCCTCCTTTCCTTCAAGGGCATGAAAATAAAATAAAAGTGTCACTATAACAACAAAAGTAATCCAAAGAAAACACTGAATGTGATATTTGTGTTTGTGTTTGTTTGTTTTTTTCTCTGACTCAGAGTTTAGCCTGGTGCTTTTTGGCCACTGGAACAACCATAGCAGTTTGGGGTAGCATACAAAGCTATTGTAACAGTCATGCTAAAGTCATTAAATTACATTTGCATAAGCTGTTTGTTTTCTCATTGTACAGTTGACAGGACAGTGCAGTGGTTTCAGTGGTCTACTCTACATCAAACCTAAAGGCTAGTGGCTCAATTTCAGCTCAGACCAGTGCTTGCTTAGTTGTGTCCTTGGGCAAGACAATTCATCAATATTGTTGTATTTTATTATCTTTACATCTCTTTTTGTATCTTAACTCTATTTGAAGTAACTCTATGATTTTAGCTAGATTGGTTACATTTAATAGTCTCTTTTTGATAGTCCAGAATTTCGATTGCATATTTCTATTTCCTGTTGCAACAGCATGTGTGGTGACTTGACCGCCACTTTCCATCTGTCAGACTCAGGGCAGATGGCTACAGAAATAACTTGGAGACTAAAGGATGAATGAAAAACGTGACATAAAGAGGTGATGTAAATGAAATCTGGCTAACGAAACGGAATAAGAAAACTCCCATTTCAAAGAACAGTTTCCGTGTTCTTGTTCTGATGAAAAAAAAAAGTGTTCCTGTTCTGAACTTGATCTGCCTGTATCATTATAGATTCTTGTTATGCATAATGCCAATCCAATCTTACAACAATAATGGACAGTATACGGCAGCAGATCATTTCTATAAGTGTTTATTTTATGCAGACAGGACCAGCAGCCAAATATAGGTCAACTCTCCAGCCTTGACTACAGCACTGACCAGTACAAAGCAGCTTTCCCCAATAACCACTGGATGTAGGTTATCAAGGTCTGCATCCCAGCCACAGACAAGATTTCAAATGTGGATTAGGCCTAAAGGCTTTATTCCCCTGTAGTGTAATCTTGGATTTTTAGAGTTTATATTTATCTTTGTGGCATAATGCAGTGAGTATTTAGGGCTGCATTTCAGCGCTAATCTCTGTTGTTGTAACATTGTAAAGGCAAGTCTGATTGACATGACTGACATGGGGAATATTGACTTTAATCTGTGGACCCTTTAATCGCATCAGTGTGGTCTGAGACAGCAGTCAACAGACATCTCTTAACTATTTATTATTACCCAAATGAAGTTAAAGTTACATCAGTTAGAAAGTATTTAATGAAGTTACTTTTGGTTTAATTTAGTGTGTGTGTTAGTTCATCTTAGTAGCAAATGCATATCATACTATACCATGGAATTATAAAATAATAATAGTATTTTTAATAATACTTTTAAGAACACAAATCTACAAAGCTACAAAAAGCAATTGTGGGTGGAATTTGTTTTGTTTATAGCTTGCTTTGTTTAGGTATCTTAACAAATGGAGGCTAAACAGCTATGGGAATAATCATAGATAACATCGTATTCATAATGTATCCCAAGCTGTTTTGATTGTATTATGAATATATTTTCAATTTAATATAATGAACTGTTTTCAGCTATATTTAGATGTAGCTCCTATCTCAACTACTTACTTGTATAGACTCACTTTTGATAACTGTATTACTCTCATCATAGCTTCACAGATAACATTCTTACTAAATATTATTCCCACTCAAGAAAGCATGAGGTACGTATTTTAGTGAGTAAAATATAAGTTACTTTCCTTTGAGTCCTTTATTACAAATAATAATAGTTGTTTTCCTCAGAGTACGTGTTCAAGTCCAACCCAGTGCAGTACACGGGTGTAGTATGGCTCACAAAGGCAGTGGAGTGCGTCTGCTGTTTGCTTGTGGGAAGCTCCTGTTTGTTGTGTGTGACGGCCAGTCCCCTGTTGCCTCATTAGAACAAGCCGCAATGTTTTGTTTTGTTTTTTTACTCGTCATCTGTCCCTTTGTCTAGACCCTGAGCTCACAGCTCCACTTTCAAACAACGCTTCAACGCTCAGATTAATGGTGTAATTACTACAGGCTTTGGAACTATGCAGCGCTTGGATTTGATTGGTCTAAAGGTTATGCTGTTTCCATGTACAGTCATCATTGCTTGCATTACTTAACATTGCTACTGAATTATGTATACAGAGAAAGTTTGTCAAAGATTGCAACATGTTTTACATTTACAAAGTTTTTATGTTGGCGGTCAGTTTAAATAAGTTTGCCTGTGAAACACAAAAAGGTGAGCTAACAATATGTTCAGGTTAACAAAACAACAAGAATCTTTGGCTCCCTGTGCCAGGGCCAATAGGCATCAGCGTGGGAACGAATCTGCGAGTCCAGGAGGGGGTGGGGCAGGCTTAAAGGAGAATTAACGTTTTTTACAATCTGAGCCTTATTTCGGTAATAAAACAAGTTGTTTTACTCACCCATAGCACTTTGGTGTCATATGGAGCACTTCCAGAGATGTTTTAGATTAGCGATAGCCATAGCGCGAGTTCTCATATATTATATGCCCCGAGCATGTAATATATGCCCCGAGCGGTCTCCAAATAACACAAACTTTAGCACTTTTCAAATCATAGAAGCTCGATGTCTTAGTCTACGCTTTAGTTTGAGTCAAAAGTGGCCTGTAATCCAAGATTTATCAATAATTTACATCTTAATCTTAATCTTAATCTTTGGGTTTCATGTTTGGGTCCCGGGAACTGAGAGTGAAATAAACTGTGACTCCGCATATGCGCACTGGCGTCCTCATCTACTCGAAACTATGGATAAATCTCAGATTACAGGCCACTTTTGGGCCAAACGAAAGCGTAGATTTAGACTAAGACACTGAGCTTCTATGATTTGAAAAGTGCTAAACTTTGTGTTATTTGGAGACCGCTCGGGGCATATATTACATGCTCAGGGCATATATTATATGCAGTGGTGAAAGTAGTTTTCATTTGTTCAGTGGTGAAAGTAGTTTTCATTTGTTCAGTGGTGAAAGTAGTTTTCATTTCTTACAGGTGCTATAATGTCCAGTGCATCACTACCGTAAAAAAAAAAACAAAAAAAAAAAAACACTAGGTCACCCGGAGATCGAACCCAGAACCTTCTTGCTATAAAACTAGTGCGCTAGCCACTCAGCCACCACACCATCTGGGCTGTTTCAAATAAGTTTGACAATCCTTGTGTAACAGACTGCGGATATCTCTGCACGAGAGTTTCAGCCCGAAACTCGGGTAGCTTTCAGTTCTCAATTCTTTTCAGTTTCAATTCTTTTAGCGGGGCACCGGCTGAGAATGTTATACCAGTGCGCCGTTCCGGTGCGCACCGGCTTACTTTCACCACTGCATTTGTTACAGGTGCTATAATGTCCAGTGCATCACTTTACCATAAAAAAAACAAACAAAAAAACACTTGTTTTACCTGTTTTTTTTTTGTTTTTTTTTTTGTTTTACACCTTTTTCATAGATAAATAACTTTTTTAATATACTTAATTATTTCATATTTTTGTGGGCCTACGTAAATGGTGCCTACCTAGGCAAAAAGGTTATGTGGAAAAAAGCAGCATAAACATGCAAACTCCATACAGAAATGCCTAAGCAACCCGGGGATCGAACCCAGAACCTTCTTTTTGTAAAGCATGAGTGCTAGCCACTCAGCCACCATGCCACCTAGGCTACTTTCATGGCTACATTCAGATAAGTTTTGACAATCCTTGCTTAACAGACTGGATATCTCTGCACGAGAGTTTCGGGTAGCTTTCAGTTATTCTCGAATGGCATAGTGTGGTTGTTTGTGTTTTCTACTTAAATAGTTCACCTTACTTTTTTTTTTCAAATGTGGGTTTTGGCCACGATTAACCATATTCTCTTAGCGGTGCTGCATACCGGCTGTGAATGTTATACCGGTGCGCCATTCCGGTGCGCACCGCCTTACTTTCACCACTGATTATATGCCCCGAGAACTCGCGCTATGGCTATTGCTAATCTAAAACATCTCTGGAAGTGCTCCATATGACACCAAAGTGCTATGGGTGAGTAAAACAACTTGTTTTATTACCGAAATAAGGCTCAGATTGTAAAAAACGTTAATTCCCCTTTAACCTTAAAGGTCCAATATGTAACTTTTCTGATCAAGGGTCTGCCACCTGATTGTCTCCATGGAGATAATATTTTTTGCATTAGTTCAATTACAGCCAAAGCTAAAACATTCACATGAGAAAAGTAGTATAGTACACATTTAATCTTAACAATTTTGTAGTACTGAATGAGTATTGGAAGATTTTTTTTACAATTTAAGAATGGCATACAAATATAGTATTGTCTAATTTTAATGAAAACAACAGCCAGACAATAATTTAAAGTTATGCTCTATTGAAAAATAGGCAACACCTGAACAGCCACACCAAAATAGACCTAAAATACAAAATGAAAGAGAAGTCTTTACATCCCTCATCAACAAAACTATAACTGAAATCCATAGCCAAATAAAGAATATTTAAAAACAGTTGCATCTATTCTGGGCGCATATGTTGAAGATGTTTACCGGTTGCCAACTGTGTGATAAAAAATAATGATGTTTACTCAAAACCGACTGTGGAATTCCAAGAAGTCATAACCAGCCAAGACATTAACTTTAAATGAGAAACCAAGCCAGGCATGCAGCAGCTCTTAACTGCTTATACTAAACCTATAAAAGTTAACACAGTAATACAAGTCAGATTACCATGGAATCTTGGTAATATTTAACACAAGACACAATATGAAACTTTGCAGTGCAAGTTTGTGTCTATTTGAAAGCTATGGTTGTTTCTTATTGTATTTCAATTAGCAGTGGACGCTGTGATCCTGTTTTAATTAGCGATGCGTTTGAGGTGCCAGGGATACTAGAGCCACCATCTCCAGGGACCAGTCACTTCACACACATTTGCACTCACGGTGAGTCATCCTCTGCCCACTACGGCTCCAGCCATCATATTTATTATCATACAATTAACTCACTCCTGCGCATTATTTATGCACAGTACAAAGCATAAAAGTAATTTTGATGTATGCACACAGCTATTAAATTAAGTTTAATGAGCAGGGTTGTCGATTCTGTCAAACTAATTATGAGTTTTACCATGAAACAGAAATGACATGGGGCATGTCTGCCAAAGAGATTAGCAACAAAATACATATATACATCTATTTTAGTCAGTTATTTTGTGACTGTTACTTTGACTAAATCTTACAAGCATTACACTGCATATACACTGGAATACTTGTTTGGAACCCTTAAAAAATTTACAATCAATATACCCCATAAACAAGAATATTTTTGTCAAACACTAAAATCTCAGCATTTTTGCAAATCATTGTTTTGGGGTTCATTGTGTGTTTTCAAATTGTGCTGATTGTGACTATATCATAAGAAGACTCAAAGGCTGAACAGGGAACCACTGGCTCTATATCACTGTTCCTGGGATCCCTGTTTAATTACACTATTTGTACAGTTAAGTTTTATAACCCTCTGAGGTGTTATTGAGCAATGTTTTCATGTTTCCTTTTTGCTTTAAGTCAAAATGAAGCCAGAATAAATGCCCTGGTTGATTCCCTTTGTTGGTTTTCCCTTAACATTTTATCAGAGTCTCAGATCACAGATCTCACACCAGGGACTCGTTTCTTGTGTAGGTGCATAAATGAGGGCTTTACAAAACAGTCAATATTTATATGGTTTAAGAATATAACAAATCTCCAAATGGTTTTGGAGAATTATCAAGCTGTTGGGGTACTTTAAGAGAACTGGGAAATGCATGTATTGATTTCACAATATATAAGCTACTTTAAATCAAGACATATTGACATTTTACCATATAGAGCCTGAAATCCATAATATAATGGACATTAAATCATTTTATTGACTAAAACAGGAAGGCATTTTCATATTTCCCCAAGTCAAATGTTCCATATCATAATGATCTAACCTGGAATTGAACCACTGAATTGTTTGCTGTTTCAGTTCTCCAACAAATATGAGTATTTATATCTAATTATACAACAGAAAGTATTTTGATAATATAGATAATAAAATGGTTTCTTAGTATGACCCATTTCTGCTAGGGAAAGAGAAGTAACAAAAAACAAGGTGGAAAAATGGTACAGTATAAATAAAGTAATTTAATTAACAGGAATTTACTAGGTAAATTTAACAAAATGGGGACCTAAAATATATACACAAAATAACCTAAACTAAGAAACAAAAAACACAAGATTGACAAATAGCAAAAAACAAATAGCAAAAAACTGGTCAGATAGGTCTATTCAAAACAGAACCATTTTGTTCTGAATGTTACATGAATTTTTGAGAATCTGATGCATTTGAGTGCTAATGCAGTTGGACCATCCCAAGTTAGGGTGGAGGAGTTTCACTCTGTCCATTTCCAAACCCTCCTGGATTCAAACAGAATGTAGAATGGACTTTGCCTGGAAGAATCCATGACTCATCGCTGTACCAGCGAGTGAGTCTGGTAACGTTTGATCCACAGAATGCGCTGCGGTTGCGCGTAGACAGACAGCTAAGTGAACCAATCATAGATTGCGCCATCTTGATTCAAAACTGAGGCGGAACTTCCGCTGCCTAAGAGTGACTTTGCGGGCGAAGGCGGGTGCACTGACGTCACCATCTTTGAACGAATCAGAATTGCGGAGTCGGTTTGGAACCGGAGGAGCGAGAGTGGATGGAGAGTGTCCAAATGGTATCGCGGTGTATAGGAAATACAGAGAGATATCATTTGGCTGGCCAGGTAAGAATGGACTAGCTATACAGGCAAGAATATTAACCCACTCACATTAAGGACATATTTTTGGACTAAAACATTACAGAGTGGGGCTTTTTATGGACTATTTCTGTCTCTTCTTCATTGTTCATGAAACTTTTTAGACACTAACAAGTGCTTAGCCACCACAGTGTTCAATTCCACGCACACTTGCCACTGCATGATGAAGAAATCCAGAGGAAATCATTTTGCTGCTGAGTCAATAAGAATCTCCTGCGTCGGTTTATTCTGCAGCAGTGAACTAATCCAGGACTAGACCCAGGCCATGCATATTAATAACTGTCTCCATAAAAGTTCTTTCAAGGACACCCTCCAGTTAGAATATGTCTCATATTTGACCATGTCTTTGGGGTGAGTATGCAGATGCCTGGATGCTCATTTGGCTCCACGCACACCAGGAGCTGTCATATAAGACTAACAGATCTGCATAAGTCACATGACATGAGAATGACGAGGTGTAGATGTTAACAAAGGAGATGAGAACAAGATATTTGGCCCAGTGACTAATTTGATCACACTGGGCTGCCATTGTAAATCATATATCCATTCATCACGGCTACTCCTGCATGTGCAAAGTGAAACAGACTGTTAACGGTGTAAACCTGACTTGTGAGCTTCGTTAGAACGGTGTTACCTCATCAAAAGCTGAAGTTATGTGTCGTTTCACACATGTTTGAGTAACCCTTTATTAGGAGTTTGTCCACATCTTCAAAGCTCAAAATGTTCTGTTCCATCTTGTGATGTCACGAAGCAGTAATTTTCATGTGTAACAACTACTTTTAACTTTAATTCATTAGAGATGGGCAATTACAGGGCTGGAATTATCCAAAAGATTCTGGTGAAGGTGTATGGCGTTTAAAAACACAGTGGAGAATTACTACATGACTTCCCAATGTGGAGTGTTTTCAGTTTGAAAGAAAAACACGGCCTAAATATGAAGGGTTTGTGTGTTAAACATGTTTGAATGAAACAAAACACAACTCCAGGTATGTTTTTGATGAGGAAACAACATTATAACATATGTCAGAAAAAAGCATAATATGGACCCTTTAATATATACTGTATTTCTAGATTTAGAAATTTTTCCTGTTTATTGTTCCACAGTTTGACATCAAACATATCTCCCAGGAAACAGCAGGTAATGCCACAAGGCCAAGTTAAAGATACAACCATCACAGTAAGAATGCAGGTTTTTCATATTTTAAGCAAGAAAAACAACTGTAATAAATGAATAAATGCAACACACATTTAATTAACATTCCAAGCAAAACAATAACATGAAGCAAGTAGTGTACCCTTTACCTGAAATGTTACATAGTACACCTTTAAGTAAATATGAAAGTAAAAGTTGAAGTAAGCTACTCTGAGATATTCATACTTTAAAATAAGTAAGATAAGAATTACTGAGTGTAAAATCCATAATGAAGATATTAAAGGGATTCAAATACCGGTTTGAACAGCTTTAAGCTTTAAGTTTAGCAGAGCAGGGGAGGACCTCTGCTGGTTGTGATTTGAGCAGTAAAACGCATGTAAGCCAGCCATTCACATTCTATTCAACCCGTATGCCTAGTAATGTTTTTGTGATACTGTTTCAAAATAATACATGGCTTTAAGTATTGCTGATTTATTGAAGAGACTGTAGAGAGGCTAATCCATGTGCTGAGGCTAATCCATATTTACAAAAACAAAAAAATCAAGTCAAGACACATTACATAGCTAGTTTTGTCTTTGTTTCTCCAAGATAAAGTCAATTATTTCTATTGTAATATATTAGATCCTGCCGTATACAGAACATTTTAAAGGTACACTGCGTAACATTTCTAGTGGAAAGTCCATCACCTGATGTCTCCACGGAAATGTTATTGCTTTGTCTAGAATGTTCCGCGGTATAGATTAAACCTATCTATCACAAGGGAGACAAGCACTACGCTGCATTACAATTCAGATCTGTGGAGAGTCGCCCCTATTCACAGAAGGACTTGTATTTTTGAGCAACAGAAATGCCAATAATCAATAAATGCTAGATGGAAATGTTTAAAGTCATACCATATAACATTCCAGGGAAAACAATAACATCCTCTACGAAAAAAGTTGTTGATGATGTGATGTGTGTGAGTGTTTGTCTGGAAGACTTAGGCTACATCCCATTTGTCTGTCTTACCCCTTCGTCTTACCCCTACCCCTTGGTTTTGTGCGTTCATGTGAGGGCAAGGGGTGTCCCAATTCTAATTTTGATCAAGGGCTAGGGCCATGACCGAGGGCTGCATACCCCTTGAAACGAAGTAAGCTCTTAACTAGACTTGAAATGAAGGGGTACGACTCCAAGCTCAGGCAGGTTTTGGGGTCAGGATGGCAGCGTCACATCGACCAGCCAAGGAGTCTCATAAATGTATTTTCAGCAGTTGTAATTATCGATTAACAGTTTAGCATGGTGTACAAGTATGACGCTTATGTTCTACGTTACTTTTAGTGAACTGTTGTTGCGGTTTTAATTGTAGTGATGTCTGTTTAGACGACGTTATCGTTTTCATCGAACTTTCATGCATAAACAAGCTAGTTTTTTTGTCAAGCTGAGGTACCCGATAATCCTAACCTGGGAAATCCCAGGCTGCTTTCGTTCGCTCCGATCTGAAAGACAGCCTGGCGACTATGGCAAGCGAGCTCTCCCGATTCTGGGAGCCAATCAGAGAGCGGGGAGGGGTGGCAAGACGGTGACGCGTACTACGTGACAAACGGAAGCTTGTAATTTGAACTGACAACTGACATGATTGGCTATGGGCTACGTATACGCCAAATGATAGACATTCGTAACGCCCAATAAACGGCTGTTGGCGATCGTAAACCACACCTCTGGTACGAGATATTTCGAAGGTGGCTTCCAGACCATATCTCACTTGTGATATGGTCAGGTGTAAACCAGGCAATGATAATCTTTGACATTTGTTTAGGTTTGTTTGCATCAATTGTTGTCGCCTCTGTAGACGTAGCAGCCAGGTAGAGGCAAGGGATGATGATGCAAACGGTAAGTTCTTAGGGGAACATTCGTACCCCTAGCCCTCTCAGCTCGTTATCGAGGGGCAAGACAAAGACATAGATAAAGGGGAAGGGGAAGGGCAAAGGGTAAGACAGAGTAATGGGATGCAGCCTAAAACACTGATTTAACCAAATTAAGTTGTCATTTATTTTTACTTGTCAAATAATAACTCTTATGTAAGTAAATTAGATGATGTTTTGGCCCTTAAACTTGGTAAACTTTATGGTTGCTAGGTAATGTATGTCATATCTGCTGCCCGTGCCCAACCAGGAAGTAAAACCTTCACCAAAATTACAAAACTAGTAAAGATGCGTGAAAAGTCCCTCAGTCGTCCAGGTAGAATCCATGATCAAAGGAGAAGTTCAATTTGTCAACTGGACAAAGTTTGTTTGGTTGAAAACGTTTCGCCGCTCATCCGAGAGGCTTCGTCAGCTCTGGTTATTGTACTGGTTAGACCCTGCTTATATCTAGCTGCCGGGAGGCGCGTCCTACAATGACAAAAGCTCTGAAAACGATCCCCCCCTAAGTGAGGTTCAGATCTTAGCCAGGGAAAAGAACTGGTTTGAGAGGGGAGTTAAAGAGGCTATTTTTGTCAAAAAAGAGAATCCGTCATTAAACAGAAATGGGGGAGTGAGACATAACTTGTCTCCCATTTATAATGCGATTCTTAGACCAGTCAAACAGAGCCAGGGCAGAGGGGTGGAGAGGGTCGTTAGACGTTGAATAGGGGGTCGAAACCAGCCGTCAGAGTAATTTGAAAAACAAAGAGACAGATTAGGGGGGATCGTTTTCAGAGCTTTTGTCATTGTAGGACGCGCCTCCCGGCAGCTAGATATAAGCAGGGTCTAACCAGTACAATAACCAGAGCTGACGAAGCCTCTCGGATGAGCGGCGAAACGTTTTCAACCAAACAAACTTTGTCCAGTTGACAAATTGAACTTCTCCTTTGATCAAAACTAGTAAAGATAAGCCTAAAATCTTAAATCTAATGATGTGTTTTTGGAGAAAATAGTAGTTAAATGCATTTTAAGTCTAAAAAAAAGCAAAAATCCTTATTGACTGCATCTTCCCAATGGATATAAGTTTAAAAAA
Source organism: Paratrypauchen microcephalus (assembly GCA_036785185.1). Classification (NCBI taxonomy): domain Eukaryota; kingdom Metazoa; phylum Chordata; class Actinopteri; order Gobiiformes; family Gobiidae; genus Paratrypauchen; species Paratrypauchen microcephalus. The sequence goes on from JAVJIX010000032.1 coordinate 7,883,725, forward strand.
ATAAAATAAAATACAAAGTGCTCACCCAAGACTTGATCCTGTTCTTCATTACAAAGTATCCCTTGTTTAACGATACATCTCTGTCTCCAAACAACAGCCCCCCAGCAGCTAAAAATACGAACGCTATCATGAATTAAACATCTTTCCCTCAGATCCTCCGGGTGAGCAAGCATCTTCACCACATGTGATAATTACAGAGGTTACAGTGGCACCGATAAATAGTGAGCTAAGACAAATTAAAACTCACAACAGTCTTTTCCAAAACCACAGAGGAATTTACACTGAGCAATACAAAACAAAACTGTTTGAATAATACATAATGGAATTCATACACTCTTTGATGGATGAACAAAATTGGGGCATTATCGTATAGGTGCACTGTGTAACTTCTCAGAGCCGAGATGTCCTCATGAAGATGTTATTGTTGTAATGTTCCACAGTATTTTTCATTCACACCTTTTTATTACCCAAAATACCTTGAAGATAAACTTTCGTATGCTTGTCTCTTAAAAGCTGGATTGATTTAATGCCATACTGTGGAGCATTGTGGAGCATAGGAAAAAACGTAGCTTTACTTTTAAGAAATGCCATAATATATTTTAAACTGAAAAAATATGGGCGTAACTTTTTTTGTTTCTTAAAATTTAATTTGATCCAATCTGTTAAAGGTCCTGTATTACGCGAAATGGCTCTTTTTTTAGCCTTGTTATAATGTTACCGCCTCAAAAACATACCTGAAGTTGTGTTTCTTTCATTCACACAGGTTTAAGTAATCCTTTATTTGGTCTGTCTAAATTTCCAAATCTCAAAATGCTCTGTTCCACTTTGTGATGTCACAAAGTGGTAGTTTTCAAGTTAAAAGCTACCTTTTACTTTTTGTTCAGTAGAAACTGGCAATTCCGAGGGTGAAAGTCTCCAAATGATTGTAGTGAAGGCAGTGACGGACCATGTCCTGGGGTCTTGGGTCAGCTGCCGGTTTATAACTCTCCATCAAATCTACACAATACACCGTGTACGTACACCTTGGCCAAAACGTTACAAGGCCTTGAGCTTCCGCTGAATGCAAGAGCTGTGATAAATTAGCTTGGGACACCTAATGTTTGGCATAGAAACATCTGAATGAGCCTAATATGATTGTTTATTGTCACAGTAAATAAAAAAACAAATAATTAAGTCAAATTCAATCGTTTGGATTCCCACGACGCACCTGGGCCCCGATGAGCTCCACAGAAACTCGAGTGGTTCGGGTCTGCGTCAGGACTCAGCTGAACAAGGTCCTACGCAGATCAATAAACAGGTGTTCTGGTTCTCCGTGTGATCATGTCAAGATTTGATTTGTGTACACTGGTGTTTACATGTTTGCACCACCCTCAGGCTACATCAGGCATATGGACCCCAAGATGTTTTATCATTTGTATCTGATGTACCGTTTCACTTGCAGATTCGACAAGAACAACGTGGATTCCAATCAAACTTATGTCTGGAATGACTGCGATAAATAGGATGGCTTCAGAATAAAGTAAATTAAGACTTACAGTTGCACATACGCCCATAAGTTATTTGGTGACCTTTACTGACTATGATAAACAGGTTCTAAAAATAAGTAAGAGGGTGCGTGGGCCTTGAACTCTGAGAACTCTTCTGGAAATATGCAGTGTTTGTGTTAAACATGTGTGAATGAACTGACATTATCTCAGAAAATAGAGAAAAATGCTCTTCTTTGTAAATTTGATACAATTACAAGGCCTCATCAAATAAAACAACTTTTATTTAAAATATGAGCACCACTTATTGAATTCTCTATAGCAGTGTTTTTTTTTCCATATGGCTTATTGTATCAGCTTATAGTTGCCTAATTGTCAGTGGTAGCAACTACTTCTCCACTGCTGCTCACTATAGCACCTCATTAGCTGCTTTCTATAGTGGAATATGGAAAGAACAATGTGTAACTTGGTGGAAAATGTATTTATGCAATTCTTAAACATCAAGACAGTTCAAACTCCATTCATCTTTGCATAGACATTGATGAGAGTCTTCAAACCATGTAACAAAATAATAGTAAGGTAGTATCTGTTTTAATCGTTGCATTACCAAAGCCATATATTTGCATAAACATCACATCACTGTAAGGTAATAGCACAGGGAGGCCGACATTACAAAGACCTCCTGTAGTCTTTCTCAGCAGCGGCAGCCTTAGCCCTGAGCGACACTCACACACACTAGCTCCTGCAGCTCCGTGCATAAAGCAACAACCTACTTTGAACAGCTTATCTCTGGGGTAAGTGACATCGCGGGAGACAATGTCAATTTGAGCAATGCAGTCAAGACCACGTACTAAAATGACGTAACCTCAGATGGCGTGTAACTCGGGAGATTCACTGATTTTGAAAGAAATCACAAATGATTCTATTTGCTCTAAATGAGGTTAAATTTAATAATAGGAATAAGAGAATTGCACATACAGTGTCAGCTGTACTTGCATCTCAGACCACCAACAACACATAAAGCACTGTTGGTTGATTTCCCTCTAGACCTGCTGAACAATATGAACAGGAGAAAGAGTTGAGTAATCAGTCTTCAGGATATGACCTCTGCTTTACCTGAGTCATTATCCTGGTCCAGTCCCATTGTGAGACAGGGACAGTTCCAGCCAAATGCCAAATTCTTTTAATACTTTTCCACAACAATGAGTGGATTTTGAATTACCTATATCTATCCACTACAACATAGAATCAATGCTAATCTTCTCCTCTTTTCAGCCATTTCTACCTTCCCATTGAATTGTTCATTTGTACAATATGGAGTGGTTATTGCCCAACAGTCTGTTTGATCAGCCACATTTTGGAATCTCTCTCTTTCCAAAGCGTCACACATTGAACACAGTGTTTTGAGCTGTGAGTCGGGTCTGCCACAGTCTTTCTTTGGCGCTGTCTCGCAATTATTTCTCCAGAAGAACAGGACATGCTGCCGTGTTTCCAGCAGCCCTCAGACAGTTCAGCTGTTTTAACGACAACATGGACGAAATTGGTGCATTGGTTGGAGTGCTCACTGAGAGGCAACACAATGGACCAGAGCCTCACTCAAAGTAAATAAACTCTTGGCACTGGGAAAATTAGACTTCAAGGTTATTAGTGCACTATGCAAATTTGTCGTTTCCATGGACACCTTAGGGCAGAGGTCTTCAACAGGGGGGCCGCGACCCTCCTTGTCCCTCCACCCTCTTTGATGTCTTAAAATGAAAAAAGATATGTTATGTGCAACTCATCAGGGTCAGACATCTCACTGAAGTGGGAATTCACAGATGGCTTGGGGGTTCACTGTCCCCTGTATGTTCATGTATGTTCACAGTTTAACTTGATGTGTTATGATCAAAGCTTAACTTGATTTGTGTTAATTGTTCATTATTTGAATAGCTCTGTATTTGAGCAAGATGTATGTGTAAATGGCAGAAGCACAGCCACTCTCTCCCTTGCACTTGTTTTTTGGTTGAATCAGTGAACAATCTTAATAGGCCTGTGTTATATGCAAGTTGTGTTTAAAAATTGCAGTAGCACATCCTATCTGGCCCATCTTTAAAATAAAAAAAAACATGAAAATACAGTATTAACCTGTGTATTATTTCCTTGTATTGGATGTACCATAACAGAGTAGCAATGTTTATATATGACACTAAGCTCAATTTAATATAAAACACAATTCTATGCCGTATATATAGTAGGGGGTCCCTGGCCCAGTTTGCCATCTGTTTGGGGGTCCCTCGCGTGAAAAACGTTGAAGACCCCTGCCTTATGGTATTGCCTGGGTGTTTTAAGGAGGACTATGTAACTTTTCTGGTGCACTCATGCTTGTCTAATTACTGTGAGTGGGATTGCCTGACCACAGATCTGACGTTTAACTTTGCTGCTTTGACACTTATAGTTGAATTCCATACTGTGGAACATTCTAGGCAAAGCAATAACATCTCCATGGAAACAAGTAGGTGGCGCACTCTCTGCCAGAAAAGTTACTTAATGCACCTTTAACACAATTCTTATATTACTTTTAAGGAACACTAGACCCACTTTTATGTCCCCATAGGTTGATGTCCTTTGCATTTGACACATCTTTAACCACAGCACAGAGTCTCTCTCAACTCTTTTCCGGATCTTGAGCTAGGTTCATGGTCAGGAACACCTAATTGGGAGATAAGCTTAGGGTAAATTTACTTTTATAAGGATGATGGGAATTTTGGGAACTGGAAAAATATATTCAAGGTCCACTAACTCCCTAACTGGCCTTGGAATTACTGGGATATTACTGGGATCTTCTTGCTGTGAGGCACTGAGTAACCATTCAACCACTGTTGCCATATAAATATATATATTTTTTTAATGATCCTGTTCTTACTAGTACTGCCACAAATCCTGGGATTGGGACTGGGATCGATATTAATTTGAAATCTACTGAGTAAAAGCTTTTTTTCTTGTTTGGAAAATATCTGAATAGTAGAACAGTATATTGTTCACAAAAGTAAACTAGTATTGCTTGGTGTGCATCTTTCCACACCAAGTCACCATCTCTGTATGAACGGCATTGCAATCTCCTTGACATATGAAAAAAGACTTGGTCACGGTTCCTTTTTAGCGAGTGAAAAAGTAATGCTAGCTCTGCCCTGGAGTGGATGTAGTGTGGCAGATTCCTCTATCGCTCTCTGGTTCTCCAGCAGCTGCTATAAATAGTGCAGAGTGCTACTGTCTCTCATATTTCATGTGTCACTGGTTTGCACAGTCAGTGTTGAAGAATGCTCGATGCATATAGAGGCTCCATTGCCTCTTATGTCCCCAGTGTGCCACTTCCCTCTCCACTTTCCAGCTCCTATCTGTGCTCCAACCCGAGAGGACACTTACAAACAGCTGATTTTAAAAGCCAATGTCCTTATCTTTAAAGGGCTTTTAAGATTAGTTTTGTAGAGAATTAGCAAAGTTAACATGCAGGCAGAGAAGTGCTGAAAGGTGAGTGGTAGTTACATAATAAAGTACGCAAAATGATGCAACGGTACTATAAATTTAAGGTATTTATTACTGAATTTATTGATCCTGAATAGAGATGCACTGATATGATACTGGTTTCGGATATCAAAGTTTTGATGGATCGGATATCGGTTCCAAGATATCGGTTAAGCTGATACCTCCTTTTGGTCTATTAACTGGTGTAATGATTTACTGCAAAGTTGATCCAAAATGACTCATATTATTAAACTTGTATTCTTTCAAAGTTGTTCTGCAGTTACTTTAAATTATATGATATATATGATTTGGATTTTTTTTTTTTTTTTTTTTTTACCATATGCTTTGCGTTTAAAGGAAATAAATCATATTTTCAGTCTCTGCACTAGTCTCGGCTGATATTGAGTATCGGTAGATACTTAACGCCAAAGTATCGGCATCGGTATAGGAACAGGAGCATTCCTAATACTGAAAATGGGTCCTCGTCATTTAACCAACCCCAAAAGAAAACCCAATCTATAACCAGTAATTATTATTATGTTTTGTTTTGTTTTTTTTCTAAGGGGTATGTCGATGAATACAGCCATATGACATTGTGGACTCCTCCAGTGCATTCCTATCTAATTACTGTCTTTCATTAATTAAGCCATGAAGAAACAAGTTAAATGAGGGCATAGTTTCCCTGTGTCGAATCCTATTCATTTGTTTAGCCTGAAGGTTGAGATAAGTACACTCATGTTATCGCACTACAGCGCTAATAAGGAATCCCCATCCATAACTCATCCACTCACTCACACTAACACATGGTGAGCAGGATGCTAGAATCTCACAGGATCTGACCCTTGCCAATAAACTACTGCTTAGTCATCAAGACGCTACACCATAAAACAGAAATCCCTTCAAGCTATCCTCAGATGACAACTCTATCTCTCATCTGTATTAAGGAGGCAGAGAGTATTTGCAGTCATGATAGCACCCAGTAAGAAGATGGTGCAGGGAGCAAGATGGAAAATTAAACAATTTTTTATCATCTAATTTCTCCTAAAATGTTTTGGTTTTTTTTTAACTTTACATCAAAGACCTGAAATAAAAATAAAATGGCCAATCATGACACGGCTGCATTATGTAGCTGTATGTAAATTAGATGCTTGACAATGTATTTGTCTTTGATTCTGTCCATCTGTTTTTGAAACTGCACAGTCATGACTTATTTGCCAAAGGGAATTTCTCCAGAGGCTGAACTTGTTGTACCATGTGATGCAAGCTGGATCCACAGGATCTGAGTTTTTCAAACTTGCGTTTGTTCAGGCCATTGCTGTTATGTTTGGGTAAGTTTATTTGGTAATTCAAGCCAAGCCAGTGGTGTGACAGTATTTATGTCGACAGCACATAGCCCCTCTGTTGATATTTGTGAACAAAATGCTGCTAGATATTTACAAACACAATCATTGGTAATCATTGTTGTAAGCGTCAGTCATCTGAGACAGATTGATGGAGATGTGGCTGCCATTCAGGACATTGGCTGTATGCAAAGTCTGAAGTAGGGATAAATTTGCAAATGGAATTATGTGTTTCATGATGAAAATTGAGGACCATTGCCATAGAAATGATTAAAAATTCAAAACAAAATATTATATCTTTTCAATTGCTACGTTTATAACCAGAAAACTGAAACCGGTGAATACATCCCTGTTACTGTACTATCACAATTATTACTATAAATGTACTATATTTGCAAAATTACAAAAGAATTAAAAAAAAAAAAAATCAAGTTTAAAATGGACAGAAGAACAAGTTCCCATCACTCATTGGTCCCAACACAAAATAGGGTTAGTATTAAGGTTACAGGGCATTTAGGATTATAGTCTGGATGGAGCAGTTTAATGTTAGGACCGGATTCTGTGTTTTATTATTTGCCACCTGAATATGATAAACGTTTTTTTCCTTAAAGGTCCCATGGCATGAAATTTTCACTTTCTGAGGTTTTTGAACGTTAATGTGAGCTCCCCTACCCTGTTTAGGGCCCCCTCCCCCATGGCTAAAATTTGCAAAATGTCTAAACTGAGCATTTGCGATCCTTTTCTGCGTTAGAAAAAAACACAGCTCAAACAGGCGATTCTGAATAAGGCACCTTATTGACGTCAGATCGAAAAATGCAGTTCCACCCCCGTCTGTGTCTACTCGGCGTCTCTGTAAATCACGCCCAGAGAGTTTGGACTGTGAATGCGCTAAGCAATGCGAAATGCGTTTTTTTATTTGCCTGGAGGCACGTCCGAGTGTTTCTAGGGTTGGAAGTCCTTTATCTGAGCCTCTGGACCTTTGAACAGCAGTGGTTTCATTTTATTTTCTGTGGAAATGTGTTTATTTTTCAATGGAACGCTTCTCATCTCTTCTCCGCGCAAAAACGCGGAAATGGATCAGCTGAGAGCTGAGAGCTGAGAGCGGCGAGTTTGGCCACGCCCCCACCCTCTACTATAGGCCATCTCTGTCCTCCTCATTTGCATTCAAGCAACAACGCCCATAATGGCCTGTTCAGAGAGAGAAAAATTACTCTTTCTCATCTTATCTCTGTTTCTCATGCACTGAGTGTTGATTTTGAAGAAGGATTCATTTACAGTATTAGGGAACCATTAAGGAGCCACATAAAAGCATCAAGAAGTACCATGTCATGGGACCTTTAAAATCAGGTCTGCAGTGATGAGCATTTTGACAGGCTGTAATTACCTGCATGTGTGATAGGTCAGCACATATAATGAATAATGACTCATCCGCAGACACAAAGGGCCTCGGTGTTAGCAAACTCCAGCGTCATCCTGGCTTTTGTAGCACCAGGACTAACTGACACACACAAGCTTGTACGAAATGATTTCTTTGCAAATTCCCTCCTTTGTGACTCAATGCCCCCTTTCAGTCGGGACAATACCGCAGTGGGTTATTGTTTCAAAATGAAAAAGTGCAAAATTAGTTTCCTTATTACTACTGCTAGCACTGTGCCTACAGTAAAGATAATCGTGTATGCAGATTGAGTTCTCATCATGTGCTGTTTTCACTGGAACTTGTCTCTTTTGTTCTGAGTAATACACCTATTTGAGAGGTTATGGTATGTTGTCTAATTGAATAGTGGAATGTTTCACAGTATGGCATTAAACTTTTCTATCATCCTGGAGACCAAACCAGATCTGTGAGAGGCAACCTTGCTCACAGTGTCTGTTTTTCCAGGTAATTTTGAGCTATAAAACCACATATAATTGAATAAATGTTGTTTAACCCTCCTGTCGTGTTCGGGTCAAATCTGACCGTTTTACAACTTATAATACTCATAAATATTATGTTTTTCATCTGATTACCTCAAGACCTTATGATATCCTCCACACTGTGGACTTGAACATATAAAAGTGATGATCACCTATTTCATTCTATTTTGAGTGTTTTAATCAACCTTGTTACACCTGTGGTGTTCCCGGTCAAAAGTGACCGCCATAGGAAATGAATGGGTATCCAGAGTAAATTCATTCAACATACAGAAAACATCCCCATACACACTGCCCCAACTCTCTCTCTCTCTCTCACACACACACACACACACACACACACACACACACACACACACACACATACACACACACACACACACACACACACACACACACACAGGCACACATGCATGCACACATGCATACACACACACACACACACACACACACACAAACACACAAACCAGGGTATGCGTGTTGTGCTGGACATGACAACCGGTCTCCAAGGACATAATATCACATGTGACAACTTCTTCACATCACATGCTCTTGGTCAGGAGCTACTGAAAAGAAAGCTCACCACGGTAGGGACAGTGAGGAAGAACAAGCCCGAACTTCCCCCTGCGCTGGTATCGACCAGAGGAAGACAGGCACTCTCACACTCACACTCTTGTGTCATACGTTCCCAAGAAGAACAGAAATGTCATCCTGATGAGCACAGTACACAAAGACGCCGCTATCAGCGCCACAGAGGACAGGAAGCCCCTGATGATCCAGGACTACAACAAGAACAAGGGAGGCATTGACTGCCTTGATAAGGTAATGTAAAGTCTCATCATGCATTTTATTTTATTTTTATCTAGGTGAACCATAGCATTTTGTGTATGACAGATTGAATATTGTTCCTAATCTCTTATTATTTATTGTTCCTTTATTGAAGCTTACTGGTACATACACCTGTAAGCGGATGACGGCTCGCTGGCCTGTGGCACTGTTCCACAACATCCTGGATGTGTCATCTTTCAACACGTATGTGGTGTGGACAGCAATCGACCCAGCCTGGAATCAGGGGAAAAGTTTCAAGAGGAGACTTTTCCTCGCAGAGCTGGGGAAAGCTTTGGTGACTCCTCTTATACAGCGACGCCAGCACATTCCCCGCACACCAGTCTCCGCCAGTCTGGTTAGGAGCATGCAAGCTCCAGCCGCTGCCCTGGCTGCTCTCCCCCAACAAGGACATGGGCAGAAAAGGAAGCGTTGTGGCCTCTGTGCCCCTAGAGACATCAAAACGAGCCTGACATGCTGCTAATGTCATGCTTATGTTTGCAAGGCCCACTCTGACCTGAGTGTCACATGCCACTCATGTGCATGAATACACACACACACACACACACACACACACACACACACACACACACACACACACACACACACACACACACACACACACACACCCTGTTGAGTTTGATGTTTGGTTTTCCATTTATTTTTTGTATTATATGTTCATTTTGTAGTTCATTTTCAGTGGCCAATTGTATTTTAACTGATGTTATTTAATGTTTACTTCTATAAATTGTTGTTAGACACTACTTTGAAACATTGTTCTCAACTAAAGAATGTTTAATAAAAAAATGGTGTTGAAAAAAACTGTTTTTGTGCTAATTTAAGAGCAGTTAAAACAGACCGGTCAATTTTGACCGGGAACACTAAAGTAGGGAGCTGGAGACGAACACGACCGGAGGGTTAATGTTATACTGTGAAACATTCTATAAAGAGCAATGACACAAACAAGCGTGTGTATTGTTCAAAACAAACAAAAAAATAAGTTTCTGTTTCCATTCCAGCGTCTGTTGAATTCCAACACAAACACAAAGCTGAGCTACTTCAGTTCATGCACCAGGAGTGGAATAAAGCCACCCAAGAACAATGTGAAAGACTTGTGGAGAGCATGCCAAGACGCATGAAAGCTGTGATTAAAAATAAGGGTTATTGCACCAAATCTGAACTCTTCTTAAGTGTAAACATTAGTATTATGTTGTTTTAAAATGAATTTGATCTTGTTTCTTTGCATTGTCTGAAAACATGTATCTTTTTGTTATTTTGACCATTTTCTGCAAATAAATGCTCTAAATGATAATATTTTTATTTGGAATTTGGGGGAAATGTTGTCAGTAGTTTATAGACTCAAACAAAAATGTTCCTTTTGCCCAAACACATACCTATAAGTAGTAAAATCAGAAAAACTGATAATTTTGCAGTGGTCTCTTATTTTTTTCCAGAGCTGTATTGTGGACAGATGTTACAGCTACATAGTCCATAATACCTCATTAGACCGTACTTGCCCCACTAGTGCAATACCCAATAACAACTAATGGCAAGACTATACACACCCTTTTAAGTGCAGGGCAACTGGCTCACGTCTCCACTGCTCTGATGGGGACGGTGAAGTGCTGAGCAAACCTTAAAGATAAAAAGCAGATTAGTAGCTGTCAGTCCGCTGTCTGGGTGTGACTATACTGGACTCAACACTGTATAAAGAGGCATTATGGCCAGACAAAGCAGGGCAGCTCCGGGCCAGACACCACTTCCTGTGATTCAGCCAAAAGCGCACACATACACAAGAAGACACACACGGCACGAGTGGCTAATGATATAAAACCTGCAAGCAAGCAAATGTCTCCGAAGGCTGAGGAATTAATGAGGACAAGGGCAACTGCAGTTGCCCTTTCAGGTTTTAAAAATGCTTAGAAAATTAAAAAAGAGGGTGTGAGAAGTTCCAATCCAATCCAACTTTATTTCTATAGCACATTTTATAAACAGAGACAGTTTCCAAAGTGCTGCACATAAAAATCAATAGAACTTAATAATAACATTACTAAAATAGCAATAAATAAAGTGATAATAAAATAACTAAAAACAAAAGCAATTATAAAAACATTACTAAAAAAGCAATAAATAAAGTGATAATAATAAAATAACTAAAAACAAAAGCAATTTATAAAAACATAGAGGACCACACAACTCACGTGGTATTAAAAGCCAGAGAATAAAAGTGGGTCTTAAGACGAGACTTAAAACTCTCCAGTGTGAGGGCTGTTTTGACATGAGGGGGCAGAGCGTTCCATAACCACAGAGAAAGCCCTGTCCCCCCGAGTTTTAAGTCTAGTCTTAGGGACCACGAGCTGGAGCTGGCCCTCTGACCTCAGAGCACCGGTCTGTAGATTTGGATGAGGTCAGAGATGTATTTTGGGGCCAGTCCATTCAAAGCTTTAAAAACAAACAATAAAATCTTAAAATCAATCCTAAAACGAACAGGAAGCCAGTGCAAAGACGCAAGAATAGGGGAGATGTGTTCATATTTCTTCTGTCCTGTTAAAAGGCGCGCAGCAGCATTCTGGACTAACTGCAGTCGATAAAGTGCGTTTTGATTCATTCCAGAATAACTTGCGTTGCAGTAGTCCAGACGAGAAGAAATAAAACCATGCATGACACGCTCAAAATCTGAAAAGGATAAAAAAAAGATTTAATTTTGGCTAAAAGACGAAGGTGATAAAAACTAGATTTCACGACCGCATTAACTTGTTTATCAAGTTTAAAATCAGAGTCCATAATGACGCCAAGGTTGGTGGCTGTTGATTTTGTGTGCTGTCTGAGGTCGTTTTCACACCTGCCTTGTTTGGTTCGTTTAAAACGAACCAGAGTTCGTTTGCTCCTTTGATTCGGACCTTTTGGGCTGTTGTGAATAAAAACCAAAGGTCTCGATCCGAGCAAACAAGCGGACCGAGACCACCTAAAAAGGTCGGTCTCGGTCCGGTTCCATACGAATCCTGGTGCGGTTCGTTTGAGGTGAGAATGCAGACCGGTCTCGATCCGACACAAGTTGGCTTTTTGTACTTAACGAGCTCCCGTCGTATGTCGAGCATTATGGGAAACCGAGGCTTACGAAACAAAACGAAACGAAACAAAACGAAACTTACAGTCTTACTTACGTTTTGCGTGAAGAGCAAGAGTCAGAACTTGTTGCGCACATGAGCGCTGTCCTCCGGAGCCGTCCTGCCCTGTGTCTTCGTCATTTGGAAATTGATTGTAAAATAGTGTAAACCTCACGATGCTGCTCAAACATTTGTGCGAACTGTAAAAACTGAGTAAACCATATCGCTAAGGCTAGATTGAAAACAGCAAGTAACACCGTTATTCTCCTCCTTCCGCGTTTGGACACCGACAGGGCTCATTCTGTCCTATGGCTGAGCGACCTCAGCACATGTGCTTTTGTTTATAGATGTTAGTTCGCTTGGGGAAAAACTGCAGTGTGAAAGCGAACCGCTCCAAAATAAAAACATTTAAAAAAAATTTGGTCCGGACCAAAGCAAGTGAACTATCGGACTTTCCTGGTGTGAAAACGACCTGAGAGGACCCAAGTCGGACAAAGAGCTGGCACCGCCACCGCCACCGCACACTATCACCTCAGTCTTGGTCTCATTGAGGTTCAAGAAATTTTGAGCCAACCAAACCTTGACGTCATTAAGGCACTCAAGCAGGGGTGTCAGGGGGCTGCTGCTGCTTTTTTTCAAGGGCAGATAAATCTGTGTGTCGTCTACATAAAAGTGATACGACACACCATATTTATGTAGAAGTTGGCCAAGAGGTAGAAGGTACAACGTAAATAAAACAGGTCCAAGGATTGAACCCTGGGGGACTCCACAGAGCAAGGGGGCAGCGGATGAGGTGGAGTTCCCCAGCTTAACAGAAAAAGATCGCCCTGACAGGTACGACCTGAACCACTCTAAAACCTTCCCCCTGACACCCACACAGTGTTCCAAACGATTTAAAAGAATTGTGTGGTCAACTGTGTCAAAAGCAGCGGTCAAATCTAAAAGTACTAAAATGGCAGAACCACCAGAATCAGTCATTAAAAACAGATTGTTAAAAACCTTTAAAAGTGCAGACTCTGTGCTGTGAAAGGCTTTGTAGCCTGACTGGAAAGTGTCTAAAGTGCCATTTTGATCTAAAAAGGACTGCAGCTGTGCAAGTACAGTCTTCTCTAAAATCTTACTCACAAAAGGTCATTTTGAAATTGCCCGATAATTTGAAAGAATTGTAGGGTCAAGGCTGGGTTTTTTAATTAAAGGTTCAACAGCAGCTTCTTTACAAAATGAAGGTACAATGCCTGAAGATAGACTGCTGTTGACGATTTCCCTGACCGAAGAGCCAATAGTCCCCCAGATATCTTTAAAAAAGCGAGGAGGGACTGGGTCTGTGGGACAGGAAGAGGGCTTCAACTTATTCACTATCCCTGTGAGGACAGACAGTGACACAGGCTCAAACTTACAGAAAAAAGCAGCACATTCAGTTTTCAACACAAGTTCAACAGCGGGTGGCACTATATACTATACAAGTCATTTCTAGTACAGTGGAAGGATTAGGGTTTAAAATCGAACCAATTGTTTTCAAAAGAATGCGAGGCTTACTGGCGTTATTTAAAATTATGCTTCGGAAGTACATATTTCTTTCCTCTTTAACAACTTCTTGATAATAACACGCAACTTCTTGATAAGTTTTTCCAACTATCTTTAAGAATTTCTTGTGACACCTGCAGCCGGTCATTTTTCCATTTGCCTTTCTACACATGCCTCGCAGCGCGTGTAGTGTCATTTATCCATGGCTCTTGTTTGGATTTAGGGCGCATGGCTTTAACGGGGGCTATAACGTCCATGGAAAGGGAAACAGACTGCACTGAAGCAGTGAAGAGAGGGAAGCACGCAGCGGCAGTGTCAGACCTGATGACACGCCCATGACGCACAGGACCAGGAAACTTCGCCTCATCATTCAACATAAAATCAAATGTGACAGGACTGTGGTCGGAAAACACAGCATCCCCAACAACAACATTGTCCACAGAAAAGCCGTAAGACAGCACAAGGTCTAAAGTGTGTCCGTGCGTTTGTGTAGGTCCAGTGACATGTTGTGTCAAATTAAAAGCATCAACCAAGTCTAAAAACTCCCTGGACATGGGCTTTGAAGGACAACAAACATGTACATTAAAATCAGCCACAATTAAAATCCTGTCATATCTTGTTAAAATAAAAGAAATAAAATCAGAAAAGTCTTTAATAAAATCTTTGTTGTGCTTTGGTGGTCTGTAAATGACTGCGCACAGCAATGGATCTGTCTGCTGCAATTCAAAACAGCTCAGTTCAAATGAGGAGTAAAACTCCATTGATAGCGACTTGTGATAAAAACAGTTCTTTAAAACAGTGGCTATGCCCCCGCCATGACCAGTAGTTCTTGGCGTGTTAATAAAAGTGCAATCTGGAGGCAGAAGTTCTGAGAAAGGAGTAGACTCACCGGCATATATCCAAGTTTCAACCAAGAAGAATAAATCCAAACACTGCGATGAAAAGAAGTCTTGAAGAACAAACGTCTTGTTCATCACAGATCTCGCATTGACAAATCCACAATTTGTGACAACCGGCACGTCAGCCGCTGGGGCTGCCCGGTTCAGTGTCCGGAGGTGGCCGGGATTCACACCGCCCAAAGCCCGGAGAGAGGAGCGGCTGGGGCGCAACGCACGGAGCTCCACGTGCTTTCCAGCAACAGGCACTAACCAGGTGCTGACTGGGGTTAGCCGGCGCTGGGAGACGTAGCGATAAAAGCAGTCCTCGTAATCCCATGGAATGGACCGGGTCCACGCTGCGTTGGGAGAAAGTGCCAGCCAGGCTTTGAGCTTCACTAGGCGGCCAGCTCGCACCCCACGGCGTCTACGCTTCCTGGGGAGCAGCGCATTCACGCAGAGCAGGTACTGCGGAACGTCAGCCAGGTAAGAGACTCTGGACTGATTTGTTCCATTGAACTGGTAATCCGCACTTGATTCCACAGTTTCTTTGATTTTGAGTAATTCCAGGCGATTATACACCCGCAGTGAGTCGATGGTCCTTGTGACAGACGTTAAAACAGACATAAAACAGATCAAACTGAGCACAGCCAAGCGGCGAACCAGACACACCGGCGCCATCTTGCAACTGTTTGGAACGTTAAAGGTTCTCCCCATGGAATATAGTGGAATGATTTGAGGAAGTCATCACAATCTCCTGATGTGGACTCATTTTATATCAGATGCCCTTTCAGACACAATCAATGAACAAAGATATAGGACTTATTGATGAAGATGGGGTAATGGTGGTGGCAGTTAATAATCTACCAGTAACAGTACCATGCATGACTTACTAACTGATAAAAATAACTTCACATTATTAAAATTTGTAAATTACAGGTAATTTTTGGATTTTGCACAGTGACCATTTCTTCTGGTCTGAAATATTTGCTGTGAGAAAATGAAATCATAATGAGAAAAACTTTCAAGGACACGGCCTGAAGTGAAAGAATACATTTATACTATGCAGTCTCCATGGATGGTTGTCAGCAAAAAAATACTACATCCAGGACTAACAATGGAGCTGTGAAAAATGGGGCAGACGGGGACAAAGATGAAGATGAAGATGTCACAAAAGGGTAAAAGAAATCAAGAGAAATATGAGATACATACACATTATACACCATGACTTTGAATATTCAGATTTTCTGTGATCTATGATGAGATAATTTTCAAAAATAATTGTGCATTCAGCTACTGTTACTCAAGTAAGTACTCTACATAAAACAAAGTAAAGCAGATACTAACACTACTCACACTATCTCACTATACCAGACCTGGGACTTGTACAGTTCCCGGGCCATGTACAGCCCTTTAGTTGACTTGGACCGGCCCATTTAAGCTAATTTGGAATTACAAAATAAACATATTTTATCATTTTACCTCATGCATGGACTAAAGCTGCATTGCTTTTATTTTAGAGGTGTTTTTTTTTTAAATGGTATTTTTTGTAAGGCAACCACACTTTTTCATTGCTTAGTCATAACTATTACCAGTCTTACCAGCTTGTCAAAACAATGCTATTTACTGCTTTTTATAAAGAAATACAATTAATATTATGGCAAAAGGAGAAATTCAATTTGTCAACTGGACAAAAGTTTAGTTGGTCAAATACGTTTCGCAGCTCATCCAAGCTGCTTCTTCAGTTCTGGCTAGAGTGCTGCTGGACACTGCTTATAACTAGCTGCAGGAAGGAGCTAATGAAGCTACAATGAAATCACTATGAAACTATCACACCTATTTGTTTACAGTTTCTGTTACTGTCCTCAAAAGACTCTTCCTTTGAGGACAGTGAGGTACAGAGAAAAAGGCCAGAGAAAAGAATTGGTTTGAGAGGGGATTTAAAGAGGCTATTTTTTGTCAAGAAAGAGAAACCTTCCTTGAACAGAAATGGAGGCCTCAGACATAATTTGTCTCCCATCTATAACTCTATCCTCAAACCTAAATCAAAACAAACAAAGAAAACAATAGGGTTAGCCAGGTCAGGTCCAGAGGTGTGAAAACACCCATTATGGCCCTGAATGGTTCTGTTAACAAGAGCCCACACTCCCACTGCATATTGAATAGGCTTACCTGACTAACAGAAACTGAAAATAGGTGTGATAGTTTCATAGTAATTTCATTGTATTTAGCTACTCCCTGCAGCTAGTTATAAGCAGTATCCACCAGCACTCTAGCCAGAACTGAAGAAGCAGGTTGGATTAGCTGTGAAACGTATTCGACCAAATAAACTTTGTCCAGTTGACAAATTGAATTTCTCCTTTTGCCATGGATTCTACCTGGATGAGTGAGGGATTATCCACACAATTAATATTATTCAAAATTTGTGTTAAGCATTTTGGCCCGGCCCTCCATAACATTTTCTGTTTCTCATGTGGCCCCATAGAAAAAATAATCCACCCCTGGACTATACAATACGGCTAAAATGTATCTGAGACTGATATACTTCTAATAGACTCTACAACAACACCTATTACTACTACTATTACTACTATGTGGTGACAGTGGTTAAAGCAGAGGTTCCCAACCCGAAGGTCAGATGATCATTTTCTAAACGGACCAAGTTATGTCATTGTGTCCTTAGGCAAAACACTAAATGCCCATGGAGGATACATAGGTGGGCACAGCGCGGTCAGTCCAGGAACAAAATGAGAGAAGGGCACTGCAAAAGTCACCCACACACCTGCTTCAACAGTGAAACAACCAGGTGAATGTGCAGAAAAGAATGCACCTCCTCCCACCTGTTTAACTGCAGAAGAATCAAGGACAAAGAAATCTGTTTACAATAACTTATCAGAAATCAGGTGGCCACTACAAGATCTCTTACATTTTAAAATTGTTTAAACAGTTCTACATTCACACACATTTTTATTGACCTTATTCCGCCCTGTCCACTTTTGCATCTAAATCGCGTGGCGATGCTTCCGGCTAAGCAGGAATCCTATTCATTTCATTGCAAAATCTGAGAAAGGTTTTGCAGCTAAAATATGATATAAAGTAGGTTGATTTGTGTATGTCAACAAAGCACCAACAGATACATAGAACTTATTTTGCTCTCAAGATCAACAGCCCCATGCAAAATAATACCATCTAAATGACAATGGTGGTGCCCACAGCAACTTATAAGGTGAGTAAGGTGAATAAGTTCATGATAAATGATAACGATTGTCCAACCAAAATGTAACTGTACATTCCACTATTCTAGTCTGGCCATAAACAAGTAGATTTAGATCCAGTAGATCAAAAAGTCACTATAGAAACTGAATACCTAGGCATAGTTGGTCATTGTAAGACATTCTGTTGCTTTAACAAAAAATACATTATTTTATACAGTTTTTCCAGTATATTACAGTATGACCACTGTATCCTCATTTAAAGGTCATATATCAAACAAAATTAGCTTTAAGCCATGTTATCAAAAACATACCTGGAGGGTTTTTTGTTTTTTTTTCAGTCACACATATTTGAGTAACCTTTTATTATTAGTCTCTCTACATCTCTAAAGCTTAAAATACTCTGTTCTACCTTGTGGTGTTATCAAGTTAACAGCTATTTTTTACTTCCCTGGTTTACACCAGACCATATCACAAGTGATATATGGTCTGGGAGCCACCTACTAAATATCTCGTAGCGGAGGTGTGGTTTACGATTGCCAAATGGCCGTTTATTGGGCGTTACGAATGTCTATCATTTTGCGTATACGTACCCCTCCCCCTTCCACCCCTCCCCGTCCTCTGATTGGCTCCAGTGGTGTAGTGGGGATTTTTTAAGTGGGTGTACGCGATTTGTGATGTCATGGATGTGAATTACCCCCCCCCCCCCCCCAAAAAAAAAGCCATATACTCAGTCTATAGTCTATAGCCTATGACACCTGTGTGTATTTCACACAGGTGTCATAGGCTATAGACTGTTTATTAAAAACAACTGACTTCTAGTACAAACATAAAGCCGCCAGCCCAGTAAAAAGCAGTAATATTTGATGTTTTTTTTTACTCAAAAATTATGCCGAATTATGCTATTAATATTAACGCCATTCATAATCACATACAGAACATCAATCATAGGCTACAACACATTTGAGCAGATGGCGTTTTGTGTGAACTAAATCTTCAGATAACTCAAACATTCACCTTACAATCACCAGTTGAACTAACGTTACATTTAATGTTTTACTACTCCAAAATTATGGGTCGTCATATTGTGCTTGTAAGGAACGCCATTTGTCTCCCATTCGTGAACCCTGGGCTTTGAATACAGACAAATCACTAATGGACGAGCACACCTTGCAGCCGAGTTTCCCGTCCTTATCGTCGATCCAGGGATAGGCCTCCTTCTTTCTCTTCCACATGTCTTCAGTCCAAATCGCGAATGGTGAGCTACTGGAGCTCCCCGCCACCTCCGCGCTAGCATCACCACAGGCTGTATGGCTAGCATTAGTTGAAGAAGTGAGAACTTCGGTGTTGGCGCTGACTGATTGCTCATACAAAGTCTCTGGCTTGGGTGTCTGAATACTGGTGGCGTCTTTCCGAAAATAAAAAGCAATGTTTTTCTGCTGAGTTGTCATTTTAGTGCAGGGCTAAAACCGTGTTTTCACCATTGCCAATAGCTCCGGTTTGACATTTAAGTTGTAGGATATTTTATATTTGTTATTTTTTTATATCTCACGTCGGGAGAAGTGGGTGGACGGCGTACCCCCGTGTACCACGCCCACTACATCCCTGATTGGCTCCCCAAACAAGGATAGCTCGCTTAGCCTCGTTGCCAGGCTGTCTTTCAGATTGGAATGAACGAAAGCAGCCTGGGATTTCCCAGGTTAACTTTTTACCTTTTGTTCAGCAGAAAAAGGCAATTCTAGGTCTGAAATCATCAAATTGATTCAAATGAAGGTGTATGGTGTATTAAAAACACAGTGGACCACTTGCTGTATAGCCATATGACATCACAAGGTGGAACAGAGTGTTTTCTGTTTGAGAGAAGAATTCAGACATATATACAGTATGCATGGTTTGTGTGTTATGACACAACTATGTTTTTGAAGTGGAAACATTATAACATAGATCTTAAAATAGTGTGTGGGCTCTTTAACTTGATCTAACTGTGTCCCCATATGGTTTTTCTCTAACACCAACTAACTGCATATTTTTTCTCACTACCTCTACAGCATTTTTAGATCTTCCTCTTGGCCTTTTGCCTGGAAGTTTGAATCTGAGCATCAGTCTCAAATCCATCTCAATCTGTCTTCTACCGTCTTTATATGAATACTGACATCTATCTTAGTCACCCCCAATGAAAACCTTAAAAGGCCTATATTATGCTTTTTTTCTGGTCTATGTTATAATCTTGTTTCCTACCTATACTTCAGTTCCGAAAATCCGAGACGAAGCTGTGTTTGTCTTTTCTTTTTATTGATATTTTATTACAAACATGTATAAAAAAAAAGTGTGTGTTACTTCTGAATCTCATCATTATTGTATATGTACGAATTTAGCAGACAAAAATACTCCTCCTAATGCACCCAACCGCTGCATCGCTCACCCAATCAATCCCCCACAGAGCAGGACGTGGCCAAGTCCTTGTTGCCAAGTTGTGGTTACCCTGGCAACAAGATCCATAATTTCCAGTTTTTGCCTCTTTTTGGGGGAAGGAGGGGGGGTTATGGTGGTGATGTCAGCCAGGTGCAGTCTGGCAGTTTACGCTTTAACAAGGCAGACCTATGTTGCAGATAATGAGCTGGACTCCACTGTCATGGCAGGGATGGCTCTTTTTGTGCATAAGGGCAGAGGGGTCAGAGAGGGGGGAGTCCCAATTATGTGATGGAGAGCAGAGACCAAGAGCTTTCCCTCATGGCCCAGGGATTTCAAGAGGATAAATGGTGTTTTCTGCAAATTGTGGCTTGTATTCCCAATATTACACTAGACACACAATGATTTGTCAAGACTATAATGCTGCACACTACTGTAGCAAAAAAATAAAAAATAAAACCTACATACTTATTGGTCAGACTTTGAGCAATAAAGCCACTTGCAATTGAAAAACTGTAAGGTAGATCTGTTTAATGCCGCAATGGGGAAAATTTGAAGCAGGGCATTGACATATCCATAGAAACAAGAAGGTGACTGACCCCCCTACTTAAAAATTACATAATGCACTTTGAACAAAAACTAAATTTTCTTGAATAAGACATGTATTTTCACTGTGGCAATGGTTAAAGCTGGGTTACCCTACTTCATTCCTGCTAATAAGTAAATCTAGTTTCTTCCCTCATAGAATACATATTTTAAAATCAGTACTTTGTGACCAAATATGTAGAAAGCTGCACAATGTCCCCATATAATAAGAACTAAGGCTAATATTTTATCAGTTGCCTTTATGATTCACTGAACATTGGCAGTCCATCTTCTCTTCTTCTGAAAAAGCTATTTTAGAGCTTTGCACACAGTCACAAATTCATGTGTATAGTTTATACTAATAATTAGGGGTGTGCAAAATAATCGTCATGACAATGCATCGCGATAGTAACTTTCACAATATACTGCATCGATTCTTGATGCCAAAAATCGATTATTATAATTAATAATTTAATATTTAATAATTTAATATTAAAGGTTATTGAAATTTTCACTTTCTGAGGTTTTTGAACGTTAATGTGAGCTCCCCTACCCTGTTTACCCCCCCATGGCTAAAAGTTGCGAAATGTCTAAACTGAGCATTTGTGGTCCTTTTCTGCGTTAGAAAAAAACACAGCTCAAACGGGCGATTCTGAACAAGGCAACTATGTGACATCAGATCGAAAAAAAGAAATGCAAATGCAGTTCCACCCCCGTCTGGATGTCTACCCCTTGTGTCTGGAAATCACGCCCAGAGAGCTTGGACCGTGAAGGAGCTACGCAATGCGAAATGCGTTTTTTTATTTGCCTGGAGGCACGTGCGAGTGTTTCTAGGCTCGGAAGTCCTTTACCCGACCCTCTGGACCTCTGAAACAGCAGTGGTTTAATTTTATTTTCTGTGAAAATGTGTTTTTTTCATTGAAATGCCTCTCCTTTCTTCCATCGCGCTTAAAATGCAGAAGTGGTTAGAGGAGCAGGGGGGGCCCCCCACCCGCTCCTCTAACCCTATCTGTGTCCTTCTCATTTGCATTCAAGCAACAAGGCCCAGAATGAGTTGTTCAGACAGAGAGATTCTGACTCTGACTGTGTACATGTGTCTTTCTCATGCACTGAATGTTGACTTTGAAGAAGGATTCATTCACAGTATTAGGGAACCATTAAGGCACCATATAAAAGCATCAAGAAGTACCATGTCATGGGACCTTTAAAGATCCCATGACATGGTACTTCTTGATGCTTTTATATGGCTCCTTAATGGTTCCCTAATACTGTAAATGAATCCTTCTTCAAAATCAACACTCAGTGCATGAGAAACAGAGATAAGCTGAGAAAGAGTAATTTTTCTCACTCAGAACACTCTATAATGGGCGTTGTTGCTTGAATGCAAATGAAAAGGACACAGATAGGGTTAGAGGAGCGGGTGGGGGGGGGGGCCCCTGCTCCTCTAACCACTTCTGCGTGGTTAGAGGTGCTGGCCAATAGTAGAAGGTGGGGGCGTGGCTAAACGCTCCGCTGTCTCTCTGTGCGCTCTCTGATCCATTTCCTTGTTTTTGCAAGGGGGGAGAGAGTTGAAGTGTTCCATTGAAAAATAAACACATTTCCACATAAAATAAAATCAAACCACTGCTGTTCAAAGGTCCAGAGGCTCAGATAAACGACTTCCGAGCCTAGAAACACTCGGACGTGCCTCCAGGCAAATAAAAAAATTTATTTCGCATTGCCTAGCGCATTCACAGTCCAAACTCTATGGGCGGGATATACAGGGACGCTGAGCGGAGACAGAGGGAGGGGCTGGAGCTGCATTTGCCGATCTGACGTCAAAAAGGTGCCTTGTCCGAACTCGCCCGTTTCAACACTGGTTTTGTGTAACGCAGAAAAGGACCGCAAATGCTCAGTTTAGACATTTCGCAACTTTTAGCCATGGGGGGGGCTAAACAGGGTAGGGGAGCTCACATTAACGCTCAAAAACCTCAGAAAGTGAAAATTTCATGCCATGGGACCTTTAATAAATAAATACATTAATTATTAGTTGTTTTTTTTATAAATCCTATGCACTTTTTTCTTTGTGAAAGGGTATTGTTTGTTATGATGGTAGCTACCTTCAAAATGGCAAATGTTTGAACATCATTTTTTGTTTTAGAAAAAATCCTATGCACTTTTTTTGTTATTGGTTTGGTTTATTTGTTTTTGTTATTCAATAAATTCAGTTATGAATTGAGTTGCTCAGAGTTATGTATCAATTGAAGACACTACCCAGATACACAGCCACTGATATTTAAGTTATCCTCTTTTTTTTGGTACATTTTCACTGAAGTATGTCGAATATATTGTAATGCATCGCAATAATTCAAGTATCGTGATGCATCGTGATAGTATCGCATCGTGGTATATGAATCGTGATTCGAATTGAATCGTGACTTCTTTGCCAATACCCACCCCTACTAATAATGCACCTTGTAAATATGTAAATAACAATCAGACATCTATAGAAAACTGTCTAGTGCTAAGTCACCGTGAAACTAAGAAAGAAAACCCTGCAGGATTCTGTGTTGTAGCATTATTTTGACAGAAATTGAAAATGTCACAATTTGTTTACGAAAACAGAGCTGAAGGATTTTGACACAATCTCCCCAAATTCACACTACTAACTTACATCAGGGCTGCATTTTTCCAGTGGCTAGTAGTTATATAAATTCTAGGTTGAAAAATAGAGATAAAAGGTAATTTTGCAGTCATGGGGCTTTTTAGACTCTGAAGTAGCCACTCAGGCATGGAGTGAGACGAACAAGTGAAAAACGATGTGTCCTACAAACAGCCATTACCCCGCTGTGCTCTGCTCTGCTCTTTAGGCTGAGGGAGGAGAGGGAAAAGCACTCAGGACACAGGCTCAGAGTGCACCTGTTTTAGCCCCCTCCATTAGCCAGGCAGCCCAGAGAGGAAGTGCTCAGGAACCATAGTGTCACTGGAGTTGTGTGATCTCTAACTATGGACAATGTGAAAACTGTCAGAAAAATTATTACATTGTATTTTCATGAAAACTGCACAGTATCTTTGCTGTCCCTAGTAGTGCACTTTTCTGGACTGAGATGTCTGATGTTTTTCCTGGGATCTGTGTAGCCACTCCTCCAGTTTGGGGGTTACAGCCCCGAGTGCTCCGATCACCATAGGCACCACTGATGCCTTCTCCAGCTCTTCCTTGAGCCACTGGTATTTCTCTAGTTTCTCGTGCTCCTTTTTCCTGAAATTACTATTGCTTGGTTTGTTCTGTTGCTTACCAACACCACTACTCTACAGTATGTCTGGTTGGTTTGCAATCACCATTGTGTTAGTCTGAAGTCCCACAGCATTTTGGCTCACATTCTCCACAACCTTTGGAGGTGTTTCCCACTTTGACCTTGGGGTCTCCAGACTTTTTTTTGTATTTTACAGACACAATGTATTTTAGACACAATGTATTTTAGCTGCCACATTCCCATCTGTATTGTCTTAGATAGAATGTTTAATGATATCTGAAAGCCAGCAATAATACACAAAAAATATTGAAATTAAAAAAAAAAAAAAAAGTGTTATATCATAATAAAAGAAGAGTACATAGTAATCTTCCAAATGGTATGAGGTATATTTTGGTCTGGTTCATTCACTTTTTGTGCCATACATGTACATACTGTAGTAGATATTAACACAATATGGCCCATCCCCAGCTGGAAGATTTGTAAATAATAAAGAATCTAGAAAATGGCAAAGCTGAACATCACAATATAGTAAATGGGTGTGGTGATGAGTTAAAGATTAAAGGGACAGTGTGTAAGATTTTTACCCGTTAATTACTGAAATTGAAGATACCCATTCAAAAATACATTGTTTTCCAAGCCTTTTCACTTCCATCATGAAATCAAAGTATTCTTTTGGACTTAGATATAGTCACATAAAAGGGGGATCTTCCCCATGTAGAGGCAGCCATTTTGAATATGAGAGACGCAGAAGGACATTTGGGCTCCGCCTTCGCCTTCGGCAAGGCTCGTGGTTTTGGGTAAACAACACAACCATGTTCCGGATCACACGTCGTAATGGATCTAACACGTGTTTTGGACTAAATTGTTTTACTGGATTTTATTCGTTGGATCCTTACGGACAAATTGAGAGCAAGTTTATGGTGAAATACAGAGTTTGACCTGTGCAAAGCATTCTAAGGTAATCTAACCTCGTTTTGTGCATTTCCGTATAAAAGCCCCATGTGCTCAGGGAGTGATTGTTGTGCAGGGAAATGAATTGCATAGTCAAAAAGAGGAGACTGTAAGGTTTCATTTGATGTGTAGAGTGTCATGATACATGATCGGGAATGTGTGTTTTCATAAGAAAAATAAAACAAAACAGGACCGCGTTTTATTTATACAGTAGCGGCGCGCGGCTCATGCGCGCGCGCCCAGGTGACCCTCGAGGTCTGCCGTAGCTAAAACAGAAAGTGCAATAGCACCATCCACCTATGCGCCACGAATCCTACACACTGGGGCTCTAAGTCAGAAGCCACCCTCATGTCATGTGTAAGAATGGACCAGAAAAAGCATCTATTTAAATATGAAAGACATGTTTTACCACCATCTGCCACTGAAGACTGAGGTCCCTGGGAGACGTACAAGAGTGCATTCAAATATTCAAAGAACCACAAGGAACACTGTAGGACAGACACTGGTTAGATATGCACTCTGTCGAAATATGGCCACATAAATGAAGAAAATGTGAACGTAATAATAATTTTTAAAAAAGTAAGTTTTTAAGTTTGAATGTGCAGGTATAAACTTGTATTATGCATTATAGTAGTAGTGATTTATAACATTTTTAATATAGGTCCTATATTACACTAAACTGACTCCTTAAGCCATGTAAGAATGTTGTTACCTCCTCAAAAACATACCTGGAATTGTGTTTTGTTTTGTTTCATTCAGTCATGTCCGTCTACATCTCCAAAGCTCAAAAGGCTCTGTGCCGCATTGTGATGTCATGTAGTGGTTGGTTTTGTTTTACCTTTTATTCATTAGAGATTAGCAATTCCAGATCTGAAATTATCCAAATGATTCTAGTGAAGGTGTATGGAGTTTAAAACCATAGTGGAGCATTTCCTATTATATCACATGACATCACAAGGTGGAGACATGGAGGGTTTGCGTGTTAAACATGTGAATACAAAGAAACACAACACAACATTATAACACAGATCAAAATTTACTGTAATATGGGACTTTCAAGAAAAAAATACTACTTATGGAATACTTAATATCTAGTTGAACTGTCTGGGGTCATTTGAGGCCATAAAGAGACACTGGACCGTGCAGGACCTGATATCTCCACCATCTCCTCACTGAAGGAGTGAGGCGCCAGCTCCGATTCAAATCTGATCCAGTGAATACAATACAATGAGACACAATAAGCAATGTTCCTACCCATTATTTGATTGTCTGTCCCTTTCACAGTACAAGGTTATCAATGAAGATTATCAGGTTACTATGGTTACAATATTGTTTTCTAACTAATCCTAAATTACAGAGATCCAATGAATTCAGTGTTTGAACTTTGAAAAACAAAACAATTCCTTATTTTCCAGGGTTAAACATTAAAAATTTTATTTCCCAGATTCACATTTTTGTTCCTCCAGTTTCAAAGATTATGGACCTCCTTTGGCTCCATAATTGAGTCCATCATTTTTCCAAGTCTGAAGAAATGTATATAGGTGTAGCAAAAACATGAAATAACACTAGAAATATCTCCTGTTATGCTCCCAGTCTGAAAAGCTAACATGAAAAACTATAAGAAATAACATTCATATTATTTGCTATTTTTAATACAAATTTGTTTCAAATAACCACGATTAATGCAGTGAAATCCACACGGTGTTATCCAAATAGGCACAACAACACATGAAGTAAGTAAAAGATGGCAAAAGGAGAAATTCAATTTGTCAACTGGATAAAGGTTTCCTAGTAGTTTCATTGTAGTTAGCTCCTCCCTTCAGGCAGATATAGGCAGTGTCCACCAGCGTCTGACCAGAACTGAAGAAGCAGCTTGGATGAGCTGCGAAACGTATTCGACCAATAAACTTTTGTCCAGTTGTCCTTTTGCCGTGGATTCTACCTGGACGACTGAGGGATTCTACACACATCTTAAGTAAAAGATGCAAATTGAGCGTAAAAGTGGGTCAGAGGCTGATGTGTACTCTTTGACTACTGTTTTTGACAACAAAGGGTTTGTTGCTTTTGCCTTTTTTATGTTTTAAGTGTATCATATACAGTACATCTATTCAACAGTAGTTCCTGAGCATTTTTCTGTTGAAGCTCAACTTTTTGGCCCATGTTTCTTTCTGTAGGTCATTTATTTGAGAGGAAGCTATTAAGAGGTTTCCAACATTAAATAATTCATCTTACACAATTATTTAAATATAAAAACTATTTTTGAATAATATTTTCAGTTTATCATATTTTGATCATTACCAGCATCCTCCACCAATCTCGAGGTAAGGGACCCCAGGCTTCCTGTAATGGTCCACAGAATTTTATTCTAAACAACAGCAGCAGTATCAGTGTTTCTGATCTGTCTAATGTTGTGTAACAGAGACACTGGCTGGCTGCTTTACCTGCTTATAAAACCTCAGCTTGGATGTTCATTTTTAAGATGTTGTAAAATCAAAAGTTGCCAGTAAGTACAAGCTGTTTGTGTGCACTGTGGGAGCTCAAATACACACTGGAAAACAAGACTGAAATGTGTGACCATGTGAGAATCTGCAGAGAATCCCAAACAGTGAGAATGATGTGTTTGGGTAGTCATGAAGTGTGATACAGTTCCAAACTCATAGCCAGCTTTAGGCCTTATAACTTCCCAATCTTTCTTTGCCTATTTAAAGCTGGGTGCCCGATTTCTGTGTAAGGCATGTAGGCCTGTTCAAATATAACGTATTTTTTAGTTCTCACCCTTCAAACCCTTTGGTACATGGCATCTAGTTATGAATGTTTTTTTTCCTAAACTTTTTTTTATTTAATTGACAAATTGAGAAAATTGGTCTGAAAATGTATGGGATTTTTTTCATATTTACAAAAAACTTAGTATCCAGTGAACACAAATCTTTCACACATCACGCAGAATGCAGAAGAGATGTGCTAATCTTCACTTTATCATTATAACCTGTCAGTGGATAATGTAGTATTTCTCTAAGAATGTTTGTATTCTATAAAAACTATAGCGTAAGACATTATAAACCAGGTTTCCGTCAAAGTCGTCAGTGGTAATTTGATGTACTGGAGGCAGCCACAGCCAAAAAGCCTGATTTCTCAACTTTCAACAAGCACCTCCGAAATTGAAGTTGTCAGACGTTTTAGTGGCCAAAGACAAATTATTTTTACACCAACGCTGAAACAAAATGAGGTTGTATCCAGATACAATCACAGCTTTAAGGCATAGAGCAAAGAGCATTTGTAGTGGCACATCAATTTGAAATGTTCAGCAAGCTTCCTGAAGGCTGCGTAAGGGAGGGCATTAGGGAGGGCATTTGGCATATATAACCTGTACCAAATCAGGATGCAAACCACTGCACACCAGGGGGTAAGCAAGGACTATGACACCCTTGGGAAAAAAGAAACCAGATGGACCAGACACCACATCTGTCTCTAAACTGCACCTTTAGTTTGTCTGTAAACTGCGCACACATTAAATCTTTTCAATATTCAACTTAAATATAAGTTCTTCCTTTCGCACAAAAAGTATGAAAGGTGATAAACATGAAATAAAAAGGTGCATGGTCATGTTGAAAGTCAGTCCACGGCCTATCACATGAGTTTATACCCTCTTCCATGTATCCTGCATCATGCAATGGCCTTGGGTCAGTCAAACTCAATATAGTGACGAAGCTCTGCTCTTGCCACATCACAAGCAGTCTTCTTGGCAACGTGATGAATGAGATTAATTACTCTACGGTAGGGGACAAAAAAAACAGCCCGGAGCCGCTTACAAACGCGCCACGGTGTTATTTTTTGGGAGCAAGCAGCCAGGAAGGCAGCAGCAAGGTGCTCTTCATCTCTGCACATGCCTCGTTATGTGATGGCTGAGGCAAGGCATGGCAATGGGACTATTTGGGGGTCTGTTTTTTACGGCTCTGAAACACAGCACAAAGCGGTCACGATGCCGTACGTCTATTGATGCGCTGATGGTAGGATATTTAGGTCAATCTGAAAGTAATAGCCGATTTCACAACAGCAACATCCCAATCCACCCCTCCTCCCTCCCCTTCTCCTCTTCCTGTGCGACCCCCACACAACACACACACCCCGTCCTTGGATAGATGGAGGGATGGATAAAAGGATGGCGAGTATAGATGGATAGACATAGCACGGGGGTTTTCCATTTTCAACCCAGAATCGATGCGAGCGCGCCCCATATAGTCGTTACGCCGCGCGTCTCGACCATTCACGCACTGAGCAGCACTACATAGCAACTAGACATATTCCCAGCATCCTGTCATATTTGGAAGCGTATCCCCAAGCATTTTGAGGTGCGAGACGACTAAAACAGGGGAATGACATTGCAGCTGCTTACTGTAAAATCAGTTCCCTCCGATGGGGATGGAGAGTCTTCCTTTCTTTCCTCCTTGGACTCCCCGTTCCGGTTCCGACGCGCGCTTCCCCCAAAAATCACACCATGCAAAGTAGGCGATAGACCATCATCATCGTTCCTGCTTCGATGTATAGTCCGTAGTAGCGGTGGGGAAACCGGGCAAACGCAGCCAGCATCCAACAGATAGGGATGAGGAGAGCCAGCTGTGCGCGAGGGAGGGAGGGAGGGAGGAAGGAAGGGAGGGGATGAGGAAGCGGCGTGGCTCGGAGCACTGCGCACAGGAGCAGCCAGGCAGAGCGGCAGAGGTGCGAGCTCTGTCTCTCTCTCTCTCTTTCCCCGGTTCCCCCTCCTCACCCACCTCCAGTGCTGCCAGACGGACTGACAGACAGCGCTGGGTACCAGTGTCAGCAGCGACCCCTACAGGTGATGAGAGGGATTGCGTATGTGGAAGACGCACGGAGACAAGCGTCATTGTGCTGTTCGCCACGTGTCTCAAAATGTCTCTATTAAGCAGTCTTTTCACTGGAATAACCGATAACTGATAGCTTTAAACATTATCTGGAGGCGCAATTATGTTTTGATGTGTGATTTACATATTGTGTCAGTGTATTCTTTGGTAATTTGATAGATTAAGGGAATATTAAGGGAAAACAAGCTGCTATAGTCAATATGCTTTGTTTGTTTTTTCAAGGATGGCTTTGCATTCATCATTTGGATATCTACTTGCAATAACCTGGATAACCAATGTGTAGTACCAGCTTTCTTTGCACTATTTTTTTTTCTTTTTTGCACATTATGCTGTAAATATCCTTTTGTGTTGCAAATATCCTACTTAAATGTCTGCACTGAATTGAGAAGCTTTCAATCTCAATGTGAGTATGTATAATGTAAATTGTACATATGAATAGTGACAACAAAAGGCATTCTATTCTATTCTATTCTATTCTATTCTAAAGGAAAGGACCAGACAATAGGAGACACTGACTCTACCCCTGTTTATCTGACTGTGCATCTCCTTATTGGTTTTCATTTTTGGCTCGGTCTATATTTGCCTAATTCCCATTTTCTTTTGTCTGGCGCTTCTTTGTGCACTCAGCTGGGAGTTCTTTTTTGTCACAGTCAAGAGCTTCAATGGGAAACTAAATCTTGCACACATTGTTTGTGTATGAGATGTATGTTCAGATTTAGCTGTAACATAAAAATCATCAGTAATAATATTTCAATTTTACATTTCAGTTTTTTTTTTTCTTCACCCCATTCCCTGTTTATTCAGAGTGTACTGGTTGCATCACCCCAAAGATGCTTTACTTGTTCGACACTGTTCCAGCCCACTCCATGTGAGCTATTCTTATCTGCTCTCTTTCCTCTAATGACCTGACATCTCCACTGGGATCATTAAAGTTTCATCTGACCTAATCTAAAAACTGAAGTCCCCTTAAGCCCTCTACTTGCCTGCTTCAGTAGAGCTGCGCAGCGTCCATCAAGAGAGGACGTGCTCCAACTGAAGATACTGCCTGTGTTAAAGGATGAATCCAGCATAGGGTCAGACCCATGTTCACTCCAAGGCTGGGGCTGAAGAGGATGGAGAGCACTTGTGAAAGAGATAGGATCATTTTAAAGCCTGCATTTTTGTTATCCTGTTTGATTAAATAGTGAGTTACACAGAATCAGAAAATTACTGGAAAATCTACCCCATTATCACCAGTACAATCATGTTAGACCTAATTATTAAAAAGGTACACCTACCATACTCATTTGGTCAAAGAATAGAGCTAAGGGTTTAAAGTTAAATTCCCATTACTGGCCTGATAACAAAGAGGAGAATCACTTTGTCAACAGGTGGTGTGCTGTTTGGGTAACGTTTATTTAGTTCCACCCGTTCTTTAACCATTTTTAGGTCATGTGGCGCCCTCGTGTGGTTTGAAAATGCATTGCAACATAAACACCATAACGATAATAATATGATCAGTATCCCAAATCTCCAGTATCTCCATCAAATCAGAACCAAATGTGCAAATAAATCTCGTGTGTTTAATTTTATATAACAACATCAGATAACCCAACTAGCTAATTTAGAGTGTGATTGTTATATATGTCAAATTGTCAGCATTTGAAAATATTTGGTACATCATAACATAGGCATATGTTATGGTGTGTGTGTGTGTGTGTGTGTGTGTGTGTGTGTGTGTGTGTGTGTGTGTGTGTGTGTGTGTGTGTGTGTGTGTGTGTGTGTGTGTGTGTGTGTGTGTGTGTGAATACAATCCTGAACCATAGTTCATTAAGTCGACGTTAAATGAAGCATTTATCCCTGGTGCTGCCTGGAGCTCTGTACTCGCATCCCTTTGTGTGCGACAGCCAATCAGCGCTAAGATTGGGATAACTGGGCTCTGATTGGTCAGTAAAGAGGAAGATGCGACGGCCGTGGAGAATCGACTCTGGCTTTCCCCAACCGTATCCTGATATCACGGACAATAACGCATTTATTACGTTTACGCATTGCCTATATTGAAGACACGGTGCATTTCCAGCGTGCAGACGCGCACTGTGCGTTATCTCAAGTGTGTGTTCTTGTGTTTGTTTGTAGAGGCTTTGTTGCTGGGCTGTTGGGCCCATGGCGCTGCCCTGTGGATGAAGTCACTCCCTGAGCAGGTAGCCGGTTCACAACGCTGGGCTGTTGTCACTCAAGGTAGGTTTTTCTGTTTTTAGAAGGATTCATTTTCAACCTTTACCATACCATAATTGTCTGCTGGCCTATAGCGTGTTATATTTTCACCTCACACCCTTTAGCCCCTCTCACTGTCATTACTAATGCATCATTATGTTCCATCTTTACAGTGAACTGTAGTTATTGTTAATGTCAAGGTGGGTCATAAATAGGAATGCACGCACCCCATCATCTCTTGTTTGTACTCTTACATTTCTTCTATGGTATTATTTTGTAGGTCATCTTTACAGGCCCATACAAGAAACAAATCCAAAATCTAGTCACTTAATGTAAAATGTGCAATAAAATAAGCAACACTATACATTTACTCAATGAAAGCTTTATTTTCTCAATTGCTCCAGGTGCAGCTGATTGAACAATGTACGAGCAATGTCTGATGTTGAGGCCACATATGCAGACTTCATCGCTTCGGGCAGGACGGGACGGAGGAACGCCATGCACGACATCCTTCAGAGTCCAACGGATCCTGAGGGACGCGAGATGCCCCTCACACTGTCCCTGTCCCAACTACACATCAATGCTGGAGGGGGAGGTGTGTTACAGTGTTCGCAGTGACCTACATATTTAACTTCATTATGCTGGTTTGATTTTTTAACTTTCTGTTGGTTAAGTCAACATTTTTATGAAGCCTTGCAAGGCCAGTACCAGTTATGAGTAATCTTACAACTAAACCACAAATAAAATCAAGCGTAAACATGTCTATCCTTACGTTTGTTACAAATTACACAATATATTTTCAATCATTTTTACTATACCACACAAAAGAATCAAGTTAAAACAATTACTTACAAAAAAACGCAACACCTGAATGATTTAATCATTTTAGGTCATTGAAATATTTACAAATACTCTTACAGTCTTGAACAAAGGATGTCAAGGAGCGCTTCATGGACCTCCAGACAGTAATGAAAAGTAGTAAAATTGTTAAAGAGGTGCTCTTTGGTAAAGGAAGAGACCATCAATGTACAAAAATACAACACAATAAAATAAAACAAGACACCCTCTTATAAATTTAAAATGCCTTTATTGATTATCTCATGTCTTAATAGAACTGAGCCCTAACATGTTTCAGCCTACTGGCCTTTGTCAGAAGGACAAACAGTAAAATACCAGGTGATAAGTTCCACCAATAGGGCTTCCCCATGTAACAGAGGCAGTGTGGGAAGTAAACTGGTGAGTCCAGTAAGTGGTCTTTTCCATGTACTTAAAAGCGGCTGGGTTGTTGTTATGATCCAATAAGTGTCTGTGTGACTTTTGTCAATGTGTCCAGTGGATCTAAAAGTATTACTGAAACAGTAATAATTACTGTTTGATTTTTATTTTTATTTTTTTCTCCATAGAAGGCGATGAAGCAGAAGACGGCCAGAGCATCTCCTCAGCCCAAAGGGAGGCCGGGCAGAGGAACAGCTAACCTGACTCATACTGTTACTGCCAGCACACAGAGCTTCAACACTGTAAAGCCATTCACAACGTGTGGACCCAGTACCGGAGGGTAGAGGCTGTGGAGGTGTGATCATACAACACTAAAGGACCTATAAAAGACACTGACCACTGAAAAGGCATCCCTGTGATATGAACATGTGTGCTCTTACAAGTGAAAATTGTTGTTTCTTATTGTACTGTGCAAAGGACAGGTTTATGGTATTCATGTGTAACAAAGAAAAGAACATAATTTTTGGAGATTATAGACATCTGCAATGATAGAAGTTATGATTTCTGTCTTGTCAAACAAACTAAAAAACAAATCTACCCAAAGTGATCCTTTACCCTATTATAACTTACACCACATGGTACAGAAAATCTTGCTAACATTTTTTTTTTTTTTTTTCAATTTCCAACCCAAACTAAAATCTGTAATTAAAACTATTGATTATGTTAATGAAAAGACCTGGAACGGAAAGAATGAAAATGATATGTATTCACAACATATCATAATTATAACAGTAAGAGTAACATTTAAACACTTATACAACTAATAACTTGTGCTTCCTTTCTCAGTGCTGTTAAGAAAAAAAAGGATAGGGGAAATGTCGAGCTGTGAATATAGACAGCTATTGTATATTAAAGGTTAAAATAGGCCAAAAATACAGAACAATGGGAAATGTCAGTGTAATGTTTTTTCTAAAGTACTTTTGCCAAGCATAAACAACAGTCTTAACTTCCTTTATGTGAACACTAACATCCTCTGCCATTGTGCTGTAATGTATGTATCTGCATGCAAATAATTTTATAAACACCACTTCATAATCTCAATGTAATCTTTTCTAATAATCAGGCCTTAAACTGCCATGTGACTAGTTACTCAATATAAAAACACTGTGTAAATGATTCATTCATTCTCCAGCATGTACTGTCCAGGCAGGTGCATGATACTGCTAATGTTAATGTACACGCGGTGCTTGTCTCTTTACCCATTTTCTTTTTTACACAAGCTGGTGGCAAAACAATAAAATAACATTCTTAAAACTCAATTATTGTGACTGTGTGGTTTTGTCAACAGAGGGCAGAGGGTTAAAGGAAAAGTAACGTTATTTTACAATCTGAGCCTTCTTTCGGTAATAAAACAAGTCGTTTGACTCACCCATATCACGTTCGTGTCATTTGGAGCTGTTTGAAGAAAGTTATGTTGTAGAGTATCCGTTAGCATTTGTATTCGGGGCATTACTTTGCGGTCTCCAAATAACACAAACTTTAGCACTTTTCAAATCATAGAAGCCCGATGTCTTAATGTAAGATTTCGTTTGAAGCAAAAGTGGCCTGTAATCCGAGATTTATCCATAGTTTTCAGCTTTGCGTTTCATGTTTGGGTCCCGGGAGCACAGTCCGCGCATGCGCACTGGCGTCCTCATCTACTCGAAACTATGGCTAAATCTCGGATTACAGGCCACTTTTGCTTTAAACGAAATCTTACATTAAGACATCGGGCTTCTCTGATTTGAAAAGTGAAAAAGTTTGTGTTATTTGGACACCGCAAAGTAATGCCCCGAGCAAATGATACAGCACCATGTTAACAGATACGGGATCATTACTAGAACAGAACGGCTCAACATAAGTTCTGCGATACTGCTCCAATTGACAGAAAAATGCTATGGGTGAGTAAAACTACTCGTTTTATTGCCGAAAGAAGGCTCAGATTGTAAAAAAACGTTAATTTGCCTTTAAACAAACACAAAAACTGATTTGATTCTATATAGTAGTTTAAATAGTCATAGTCATAGTTTGCTTTGTTGTCAAAAACAATCATGTACATCTACATAGAGTGAATTCAAAATTTAGTTTCTCCACTAACCAGGCAGGACAGTGATAGAGTGGGCTAGGGGAGGGGCCGCTGCGCATGCGCGCGCCGCCGACTGGGAGATGCAGAGTAGAAAAGATGCAATACACTCAGTGACAATTTAACAACATGTAATGACAGAAAAACAATTGGAGATATAACATACAGTGATCTTTTTCGTTGGCAACAGAAGGAAGGGTGTGGGGGGATCAGATTGGAAATCAATTAAATTGATTGAACCGAGAGCAGAGATCAGACCTTTACTAAAAGACAGAGACCATTTCTACTCAATCGTGTCAGTGTCAGTGTGATAGTGTGTGCCATGTTTATGTAGAGTCCAGATAACAAACCACATTCTGTGGCCTTGGGAGTGTTCTTGCAGGAGGCGAAGTCGAAACACAGATAACTGTTGGAGAGACAGGTTTTCACAGGCAGACATAATTTGCAAAGGGATTAATTTAGCATGATGAAATACATTTTTAGAGACCCAGGTGAACAATTTAGATTGAGCTTGGGTTTTGCCAGACCCCCATCTTCATATCAGCATGAAGATTCATGAGAGATCTCATTAGTTCGTCTTGGCGCACAGACTGCGCTGCGTTGGCTTTACACAGTTCTGTCACCATGCCCGTGATGATATCCAAACGTCGAGATGTTTCCTTCGGTTGAAATCCTTCCAAAAGGTCCTCAACCTGTCCCACTTTCTGATGTAATCCTTTCACGAGATCCCCCATGGCTTCACAATGGCTCGAAATTGCTGCAGACAGCTTGGGGGACTCTTTACTTGCTGCCAGCTTACAAATTTTGCGATAGATCATGGACAATCCCAGGCCAATTAACAGATGTCCAGCTATCAGAAATCCGAATACGTAAATATCCTCCACATCCTCCAGGTACACTGGTGCCAAACATACGACTTGCCACGTATGATACGAGTCCCTCGCATATCCAGCAGCAAAAGTACCATCCGGACACACCGCTTCTCCTGGAGCGGCACTCCTCCGTGAACAAAGAGTATCAATCGTGCTGAGGGTCCAGCTGATCACATCCATATTTTAGGAATTTGGAAAATCTGCTCCAAAAAGCGGGAAAATGACGAAAAACAAGAGAGGCACGCAGACAACAGGAGCAATAGGCCTATTTGACGGTTACTAAATTCATTGATTACTACTGTGCACTTTGAACAGCAGGGGCAAAATATAAAGCAAGATAATTTAATGGAAATTTTAGTTTTTGTATGAAGGTGATCACTGAATATACAGCTCTGGGAAAAAATAAGAGACCACTGCATTTTTTTCTGAAATCAGCATCTCTACATGTATTACAGCCATTCCATTCCAGCGTCTGTTGAATTCCAACACAAACACAAAGCTGAGCTACTTCAGTTCTTGCACCAGGAGTGGAATAAAGTCACCCAAGAACAATGTGAAAGACTTGTGGAGAGCATGCCAAGACGCATGAAAGCTGTGATTAAAAATAAGGGTTATTGCACCAAATATTGATTTCTGAACTCTTCTTAAGTGTAAACATTAGTATTATGTTGTTTTAAAATGAATTTGATCTTGTTTCTTTGCATTGTTTGAGGTTTGAAAACATGTATCTTTTTTGTTATTTTGACCATTTGTCATTTTCTGCAAATAAATGCTCTAAACGATAATATTTTTATTTGGAATTTGGGGGAAATGTCAGTAGTTTACAGACTCAAACAAAAATGTTCCTTTTGCCCAAACACATACCTATAAGTAGTAAAATCAGAAGCAGTGGTCTCTTACTTTTTTCCAGAGCTGTATATTTTAGCAGATACATTTAGGTATTTGCCATATTGCCTATATTATAACTTCATACCATACGCCTTAAAGGAAAATAATCTATTAAACGCACTTTTCACTAAAACCACTGGGGGGTACCATTCAGTGGACCGTGCAAATAGCCTCTAGACAATTGTACCAGGAAGTTTGAGTAAAACTGTAAAAATCCCCTTAGGTATAGTGAAGTTCCTCATTCTAGTTTCCAGTCTTTGTCGTGCTCTTCAGGCTGTACAAACCGTTAGTCTGACAACTCTTAATTCAACACAGACGGACTTAAAATTGAAAAAAAAAAATAATAATAATAATAAAAATAAACTGGAATATATTGTAGGCTACATGACTTAAGGTAAGAAAAGAAAACTTTTTTTTTTTTTTTTTTTTTACAGGTTTATAACGGAATATTGGCAAGAATTTTCATTCAACTCCAGTATTTAACTTTGCTTGCTTTGTAATGGGTCTCATATTTGTGACCTAAATTAATCACTTTTATTGTTTTGACACCATCAGGTAATACTAATAAGCTAGCCTGCAGTTTATCTTGAGAGCGCTTGTTACCACACCATAAACACACCTGAAGTTGCTTTTTTTCCCCATTCACACATGTTTGAGTAACCCTTTATTGTTAGTTTGCTTACATTTCCAAAGATCAAAATACTCTGTTCCACCTTGTGATTTCATGTAGTGGTAGTGGTAGTGTTCATGTTAACTTTTACTTTTAGTTCAGTTGAGACTGGCGATTCCAGGGCTGAGATTATCCAAATGATTTTAGTGAAGATGTATAGAGTTCAAAAACACAGTGTAGTGCATCCTGTATTACCACATGACATCACAAGGTGGGATGGAGTGTTTTCTTTTTGATAGAAGAACTCAGCCTAAATATGTAGGATTTGTGGGGTAAACGTGTGAATGAAAGAAAGCACAACTCCGGGTATGTTTTTGACGAGGAAACAACATTATAACAGGGCTCAGAAAATAGAGTAATAGCCCTTTAAATGTGTTTTGGTAAATAAAAAACAGAAATCCCTCTAAAATCTTTAAGAAATAGTTAGTTTTAATCTATTGTTTGCTATTGCTGGACAACTCTTTGGATTCCTGGAAGTAACTGGCTCAAGCAGGGAAGTGATACTGGTCAGTGGCCTGTGAGATTGAATGCCGATCTGTAAAATGTTTAGTTGGCTCTTTGTTTCCGGTTAGTTAAAAATATAAGTCTGAATCACTTGACTAAGGCTTTACATCCCTATGACTAAAATACGGATGACACCATGTTGTATACTTTTGACTGGTCGGCTGCATCCTTTATTTCATCTGGAATGTAGTCTGTTGTCATTTGTTAACCCTGGGTAAACACAAACAAAGTTGGACATACATGGTGCCCATTCATAGTCAAACAACCATGAAAGTCCTAATAAAGCAGGACCGTCCAGTTTTTCAGTGACCAACTGGAGAAGAAAATACCTCCACTTAGGTTTATAACACATTTTTGAAGTAGTAGTAGGTAGTAGTTAAATATTGGCTAATGTTGCAAATGAAGTTAATGTGTCAGGATTAAAGTTAATGAAACACCTCCAAAGCTCTCATGGAAAACTATAAATGTATATATAATACATGTCTTGGAAATAACATGTTGGCAACTGTGTTTTTGTTCTCTGCCCTGTCACCATCATATTTACCCCCTACAACTAGTGCATAATTTATGAATGTATTATATTGTATACTCTCCAATAGTTGTCAAATCCTGTACTTCAAGAAATAATTTGATCTGAAAATAATGAATTTAATGGAACTATTTGACCTACTCATGCACAGGCTACGACCCGGCCCCAGATAAAGCAGAAGAAAATTGATAGATTGGGAATCAGTACTAAATTTGTAGAACTGAAACGAGATACTCGTTTCAAGTATCAATACTGTAGAAATTACATAAATTGACTTTCCCTTCTCTATCAGAAGAACCATTATTAGATCACATAATAATAATAATAATAATAATAATAATAATAATAATAATAATAATAATAATAATAATAATAATAATAATAATAATAATAATAATAATAATAATAATATAAACTACTTTTCTTTGTGTTGAAAATTACATTAAGTTGTAAAAAAAAAAGATTGCAATAATTATGTTTGTGCTACTGAAATGTGAGTATGGTGACAACACTAAGTAAGAGGAAGGAGAAAACAGGGACTGAATTGTTTTTTTATTTTAGTGCAAATGAATAGCTGGACAGGTGTTACGAGTTTAGTTGGTTTCGGTATATTTATTGTTATGTTAATTATGTTCATACTTCATGTTTTTCACTTCCTCCTGTGCAGACACCATGGGCTGTCTGGAGTCAAAACTTTGCGATGATTTTGAGGTGGAGAACAAGCCAGGCCAGCAGACTAACAAGGATCATCCGCACTATGTCAGAGACCCCACTTCCACGACACAAAAACGTATAGTAAGTAGCCGAGAGAACAGCAAACCTCAGCAATGTTAATACTATTTTAACTGTACAGATTTACGTCTATTTTGAAATGAGCGGAACTAAAATTCTAATGGCTGTTATTCGTGATAACGTCTCTCGAAACTAACAATCAAATGCTTTTGATTTTACAGGACACTTCCCTGTTGCCTGGTCAGATGTTTCAGAAGATGGAAGGTACACAACATTTACTATGTGCTGCTAATATAAAAAGAAGAATTATTCCTAAATTAATCAAGATGTGAGGTCACATGTTCACAAGCTACAATTTAGATTAGTTCCTTCCTCCAATTACAATGTATTAAAGGTCCCATGGCATGAAATTTTCACTTTCTGAGGTTTTTGAACGTAGCTCCCCTACCCTGTTTAGCCCCCCCCCATGGTTAAAAGTTGTGAAATGTCTAAACTGAGCATTTGCGATCCTTTTCTGCGTTACAAAAAATCGGAGCTCAAACGGGCGAGTTTGAACAAGGCACCTTATTGATGTCAGATCGAAAAAAGAAATGCAAATGCAGTTCCACCCCCGTCTGTCTGTACTCAGCGTCTCTGTAAATCACGCCCAGAGAGTTTGGACTGCGAATGCGCTAGGCAATGTGAAATGCGTTTTTTTTATTTGCCTGGAGGCACGTCCGTGTTTCTAGGCTCGGAAGTCCTTTATCTGAGCCTCTGGACCTTTGAACAGCAGTGGTTTAATTTTATTTTATGTGGAAATGTGTTTATTTTTCAATGGGACGCTTCAAATCTCTCCTCCGTGCAAAAACAAGGAAATGGATCAGCTGTGGGCTCTGAGCTCTGAGCGGAGAGTTTGGCCACGCCCCCCCACCCTCTACTATTGGCCAGCTCTTTTCTCCTCATTTGCATTCAAGCAACAGCGCCCAGAATAAAGAGTTTGAGAGAGATATTTATGACTCTTTCTCATCTTATCTCTGTTTCTCATGCACTGAGTGTTGATTTTGAAGAAGGATTCATTTACAGTATTAGGGAACCATTAAGGAGCCATATAAAAGCATCAAGAAGTACCATGTCATGGGATCTTTAAGTTTTATCAGTTGTTATAGTTATGGCCACAATGCCTTCACTTAAAAATGTCCACACATTCTACTAAAAGAAAGTGTGGACATGTTTAGGTGAAGGCATTGTGGCCATTACATCCCTATTTATATCATCTATTTACGGTATATTAATTCCTCTTTTATTGTTAAAATCAGCCTAACTCTTCTTGTAAAATGCTTATGCCATCATTAAAAAAGTGACTGATTGCGTGTGGCTATGGTTTAGCAACAATGATCACAAAACAGTTTATTTTGATTGTACCCATGTTTTTTAGGTTAAAAACCTGCTCTATTTGTTTTTTCTTTCAGAGCAAAATGGGAAAATAGTGGTTGGCCTTTACCCCTATGCAGGAACACATCCAGATGACTTACAATTCAAAAAAGGCGAAAAGTTGGTCATCCTTGAAGAGTGAGTGTTTCTTATGTAGGCGTATTCAATTTAAAGAACATTTGGCATTTATTACGCAAGTGTAGAGTCAAGATTTTACAGAAACTTGCATCACCAAATCATCAGTGTTTCACAGGAAATCAGAT
This sequence comes from Paratrypauchen microcephalus, assembly GCA_036785185.1. NCBI lineage: Eukaryota > Metazoa > Chordata > Actinopteri > Gobiiformes > Gobiidae > Paratrypauchen > Paratrypauchen microcephalus. Next base: position 7,924,960 of record JAVJIX010000032.1, read on the forward strand.
GTGTTTCTGTTGTAAATAATAAGATTATACAAAATATACAGTATATTATTTTCTTTTTTACAGAAATGGAGAGTGGTGGAAGGCAAAATCTTTGGAAACCAAAAAAGAAGGATTTGTTCCCTCTAATTACGTGGCACAAGCTGACACAATGGAAACAGAAGAGTAAGACATAAAATACTTGTGTACATCTAATATTAATAATCTGAAATATTACTACTGTAATACAAAACAATGCATTACAGGAAAAAAATTCACCAAACTCAATGAACTATTAATGAGTTTTCAGTTTTCACTTCTGTATTGTTTTCATTCAGGTGGTTTTTTAAAGCCATCACTAGAAAAGATGCAGAGAGGCAGCTGCTGGCTCCAGCTAAAAAACCCGGGACCTTTCTCATCAGGGAGAGTGAGACGTCACAAGGTATCATAATTGTAAATAGCAATTATTAACGTCATAGAAGAGGAAAAAGGGGAAAGACAATGCATTTTAACAGCGCAATTTCAATTTGTTTCATTTTAAATTCCACAAAATAAACAATGTATAAAATATATTTAGTAAAATCTAGTATAATATTTTGATGATTTTTGAAATTTTGACTCAATATCTCTTTTTAAAATTCTGTTGATTTCTGTTTCTTTTTTATGCAGGTTACTCATTGTCCATACGAGACGCAGGCCCGAAAGGCTTGGATATTGTCAAACATTACAAGATCAGGAAATTAGACAGTGGTGGTTTCTACATTTCTCCAAAGAGTTCCTTCCCAGACATTGGCCAAATGATAAAACACTATCAACGTGAGTACACCCTGTATTTCAACATTCTAAATCATTGTTATAACTTAAAGCTGCACTATGTAACTTTGTGGATGAGGGTCCGTTACCTTCTTGTCTCCATGGAGATGTACTGGTTTGCCTGGAATGTTTCACAATATGGCATTAACCTGATTGTCTTGTGTTTATTTCATCACTGGTGTTTTAATAGTTGATGCATTCTTACAGTGAGCATAACCACAGACCCGACTGCTTCTCTCTTTGGGGAATGCAGATAGATAAGTTTAATGCCATACTATGGAGCATACCAGGCAAAGCAGTACATCTACATGCATGGAGACAATTCTTTGGCTGACCCTCAACCTGAAATATTGTGCGCCTTTAAATAAAATGTTCTATGATTGTATGTGTAAATAAACTATGGTGTGGTTTTAGACAAAGCTGATGGACTATGTCGTAAACTGGGTAGTCCGTGTGCTAAACCTCAAGCTCAAAAACCCTGGGATAAAGATGCGTGGGAAATTCCTAAAGAGTCCATTAAGATGGTGAAGAAGCTCGGAGCTGGGCAGTTTGGAGAAGTTTGGATGGGTGAGTAATGTGTCTTAATGTTACACATGTTTTAACCGGGCATTCAATATGTGCAACCAAGTTACTTTTTATAGGTGTAGTTTCAGTACAAGCCATTATGTTTCCATCTGGGGCATTAGATGGACCTGAACCACCCCAGTGTTGTATAGTAACGAAGTAATAATACTTCACTACTGTACTTAAGTACATTTTGGGAGACTTTGTACTTTACTTGAGTTTTAAAAAAAATGATAACTTTTACTTTTACTTCACTACATTTCCGAATTTAATTGCATACTTTTACTCCGATACATTTTCAATGTGCCGTTTAGTTACTCGTTACAAAAAAAACCTGGACATGCCTGGGCTTGTTCGCTACTTGCGCATGACAATCAGCCTACACCTGTTGGTTTCATGCAACTCGTTTTATCAATCAACATCCCTGATGGAAGAGGAGACAGCATCCACGTCGGCTACAAATGAAGGGGGACCTGACGATGAGCGTCCCTGGCCGTACTTAAACACAATGTTCTCTTACGCTGATATGAAGGATTCGTGTAACGTATTTTGTGCCTGCATTTACTTGCTCATAGGACGGCCTTTCATGGATATCACCAAACCCAATATCTTCAACAGTGCTCCATACGACACAAAACTACCATGGGTGAGCCAAACATGGTGTTTTACAGTAGAATTAAGGGCCCAATTGCAAAAAACCCTCTTCCTCCAAAAACACTCCTTCAATGGTGTTATGTATGCCTTATTTTCAGCACTGTTATAAAAAAAAAAAAAAACATTAAAAAATATTAAATTCAGACTGCCTTTCCTGGATACTTTTACTTGTACTTTTAATTACATTACTTGAGTACATTTATTTTTACATTACTTGTCATACTTAAGTACAAGAAGTTCCAGATACTTTAAGACTTTTACTCAAGTAACATTTCAGTCAGTGACTTCGACTTTCACCAAAGTCATTTTTGGGAGGGGTACCTATACTTTTACTTGAGTTTGATTTTCCAGTACTTTATACAACACTGAACCACCCACAGTCATTTATCTAGAAGGAAATAAATGGGTTTCCATGGTGTGTTGAACTGAAGGGGAATTCAGAAGAATATTGTGGGGTGTGGTTCCTCTTTTTTAATTAATGAAACAAAGGAAACAAAAGCTCTGCACTGTACAAAAGCAGAGTAATATAGATATACCAATGATCAAACTTTTTGTCCTTTCAGCTTTCTACAATAGCACAACCAGAGTGGCAGTGAAGACGCTCAAGCCAGGTACAATGACGGTAGAAGCCTTTTTGGACGAAGCCAATATGATGAAGACCCTTCAACATGATCGCCTGGTGCGACTCTATGCTGTGGTCACCAAAACACAGCCTATCTACATCATCACAGAGTTCATGGCAAATGGTGGGCAATAAACAAATGTATGTTGGCTCATTTGAGTGTTTTCTAACTCACCATAACATATGTGTTCTAGGCAGTTTACTGGACTTTTTAAAAACAGATACGGGGTGCAAAATCCAGTTACCGAAGCTCATAGACTTCTCAGCACAGGTAATGTTAAAAACAAGAATTGAGTCATGTGTACAGTCTAGGCCAACTCAGTAGCCAAAAATATACATGTTTTATTACACTAAGAAGCCGCAACTGAAAGTGAAAATATTGCATCAGCTGTCGGTGGAGAAAATGTTAAACCACACATGTCAAAAATATGTATTTCTTTGGGCAATTGTCTACTTCACAATTTATATATATATATATTTTTTTATAGTATTGGTGTTTGCTATTGTTTGTCAGTAATTGTGAAATCGGTTCCCTGCGATGGCCTTTTAAGTGTATTTTAATTAGCACTTTAAATGAGATCATGCAAAGTTTGAAGTCCACTATGCATGAGTGTCAGTGTAATGAAAAAATTAGCACAGTTGCCATAGCAATTAATATTGTAGATCAAATATTGTATCTTTTCAATCATTAGAAGTTCTCAAAATGTCACTTCTAACAGGAAGTTGAAAGCCATGTACATTGTTCTGCTTTTTTCAGATAGCAGAGGGCATGGCTTACATAGAAAAGAAGCATTATATCCACAGAGACCTGCGAGCGGCTAACGTTTTGGTATCAGAAAGTCTCTTGTGTAAAATAGCAGATTTTGGATTGGCGCGAGTGATAGAAGATGACGAATATTCACCGAAAGAAGGTAATGTTTTTAGTTTGGCCAGTCAGTATTTAACAAGATTGATTTATTTCGTTATTCTGTGAAAGGCAGTAACTTCACTTAAACATAGTGATTTGCTTTGCTGTTATTTTCATGATAGAGTTGTGGTTCTTACTTAATAATACTCAAACCAACACATGGTTCTTTATTTGATTTGAACCACAATCAGTGTCTAGTTCCTATTTACAACTGTGAAAATGACTTACAGTTGTGAAATGTGAATTAAATGTAAAGGATGTTTTTGTCACATTTCACAACAAATATCACAATCTCAAATATGAATCATAATTATCCAGACCCTTTACAAATAGGACAAATCCAGATGTCTGTAAGTGTGCTGTGTTATCTTTCAGGGGCCAAATTCCCCATAAAGTGGACAGCACCAGAGGCCATTCACTACGGTTCATTCACCATTAAGTCGGACATGTGGTCCTTTGGGGTCCTGCTCTATGAGATTATCACTTTTGGAAAAATGCCCTATCCAGGTAAATATAATACAGACCTGTGTATGCTTGAAAACAGATTCAGCGCTTATCTGTTTTTGGTACAACTTTAGCATTATAACACTATGTAAATCTGTTTATTATTAGCTTGCAATTATTCAAAATGTAAAGATCCAAACTATATCCTCCTGAGACCCACCCATTCATTTGTGTCCTTTATAGTGGACATTGAGTTAACCAGTCTGTCAAAATAAATAATACATAGAAATAAATAACAAAAATACTAAAATAAATAATAGATAAAAATAAATAATAAATAAATAAAAAATAAATAAATAAATAAATAACACATAAAAATAAATAAAAAATACTAAAATAAATAAATAAGAAATTAAAAGGGAGACTAAAAACTATTTGATGTGACTGTAGAAGCTTGTCAGAGCTTCTACAGTGACAAGCTTGTCATCAAAAAAAAGAAAAAAAGTTTTTGTTAGGTTGTTAAAGGCAAATTAACGTTTTTTGTTTTTTTTTTACAATCTGAGCCTTCTTTCTGCAATAAAACAAGTAGTTTTACTCACCCATAGCAGTTTTCTGTCAATTGGAGCACTATCGCAGAACTTATGTTGAGCCGTTCTGTTCTACTAATGATCCCGTATCCGTTAACATGGGGCTCGTATCATATGCTCGGGGCATTACTTTGCGGTGTCCAAATAACACAAACTTTAGCACTTTTCAAATCATAGAAGCCCGATGTCTTAATGTAGATTTCGTTTGAAGCAAAAGTGGCCTGTAATCCGAGATTTAGCCATAGTTTCGAGTAGATGAGGACGCCAGTGCGCATGCGCGGACTGTGCTATCAGCTCCCGGGACCCAAACATGAAACGCAAAGCTTAAAACTATGGATAAATCTCGGATTACAGGCCACTTTTGCTTCAAACGAAATCTTACATTAAGACATCGGGCTTCTATGATTTGAAAAGTGCTAAAGTTTGTGTTATTTGGAGACCGCAAAGTAATGCCCCGAGTATTCAGGCTAACGGATACGCTACAACATAACTTTCACCAAACAGCTCCAAATGACAAGAAAGTGCTATGGGTGAGTCAAACGACTTGTTTTATTACCGAAAGAAGGCTCAGATTGTAAAATAACGTTGCTTTTCCTTTAACTTCACGTGGATTTAACACCAAAATGACCCTGACATCTATTACAGAGGACATGTTACAACAGTATGAATACAAATAAAATTAACAAAATGTAAATGCCAAGGTGTTCATTTACCTCCAAATATAAAATTTAAATAATAATAATAATAATAATAATAATAATAATAATAATAATAATAATAATAATAATAATAATAATAATAATAATAATAATAATAATAATAATAATAATAATAATAATTCAGATACACTTTTTTTTCTTCAGGTCCCAGGAGGATATATATTTTGTGTGTCATTAAATTGTAGCAGATATTATTTACATGTTTGTTTTTTTAAGGAATGACTAAAATGGAGGTGATGTCAAGTATTCAGCGTGGATACCGGATGCCCCAGCCTGAAAACTGTCCCTCTGAACTCTATAATATCATGCTGTCCTGCTGGAGAGACAAACCACAGGACAGGCCCACCTTCGACTTCTTACAGAGTGTCCTCGATGACTTTTATACCAGCACAGAAGCACAGTATCAGGAACAGACCTAATCACAGACAATTAACTTTTATTTCCCTGTTAGTATTTTTGTACAGAATGTTTTATATTGTTGAATGTTGTGAAAGTGTTTAGTGTGTGTGGCTGGGTATTTATCAGATAATAACCATGTGATATTATTTATCACATGGCTACTAGATCAACAACATGTTTCTAAGTTTATTACAGAAGTTTAGTTCAGAGTTTAGAGCTTAGGTTAAGGTATTTTTGGATAAAGATTCTGGTAAGGATATTTGAGGCTAGGATTGTCAGTCTCCAGGAAATAAAAATAATAATAAAAGTAAGACAATTTAATGTTCCTAAAAATTACAAAAGCCTAATATACTGATGATGTGCACCCATGATTATATACAGATTTTTAACAAAAGGCTATAGATTGAGAGTAATATAAAATATATTAACATGAAAAGCACCTCATCAGTTCCTGGTAAAAATGATGGCTCAAAATCCCAAATGCATAACAGCAGGTTAGTTCACATAGGGACATGGAATTAATTCAGATAGTGTGTTCTCTGTAGACAATATAAAGAACACATATGAAGCCTGTATAATACATCAAATTCATGAGGATTCAATGAGCTGAGCACACTATATAAGAGTATAATAACAAACTATATATTTTTTTCTACATTTTTCAAAATAATCATTTGATAACACGATCATCACTCAAAAAATGTAAATAACTGTAATAAATGATATACATTTCTGGAAAAAAATAAGAGACCACTGCATTTTTTTTTTCTGAAATCAGCATCTCTACATGTATTACAGCCATTCCATTCCAGCGTCTGTTGAATTCCAACACAAACACAAAGCTGAGCTACTTCAGTTCTTGCACCAGGAGTGGAATAAAGTCACCCAAGAACAATGTGAAAGACTTGTGGAGAGCAGGGTTATTGCACCAAATATTGATTTCTGAACTCTTCTTTAGTGTAAACATTAGTATTATGTTGTTTTAATTTTTTTTTATTTATTATTATTTATTTATTCGTTTATTTGGAAGGGACAATGCATATTAATGAACACACAATTTGTATAAGATCACACAAACCGACGTAAATATGCCGGATATAGCACAGTGCTAACTTCCATTAGACAATTTAGTACATGTGTTATGATCACAAACATAAAAACAATATAGTAGCCTATCTATACAACAGCAGACCTCTCAAGTTTTGAAGTTTGGTAGGAGTGACTTTTTTCGCTGAAAACGCGCAGTGCCTGCGTTAACTAACCGATTTTCAGGGCACAGAAGTGCTGTGAACGGTGGCTACAGTTTTGAATTGCTTAAGAAAATTTCAGCGTGAGAAATACCATGTGTGGCGTGTGAGCGTATGAACATGTCGAATTGCGTGTGTCACACTCTCAAAGCGTGAGATTGAGTAAGTCTGCAACAGTAGCATATAATTCAATAAATTACAGTAAAAATACAATTGATGGGCTTAGCCTAAAGTGCAAATTAAAAAGTGCTTCTTAGTGTGCCTATTCTATTTACAATGTGGATTTTTGTAGAGTATGCATGTAAGAGTGTGTGTGTGTGTGTGTGTGTGTGTGTGTGTGTGTGTGTGTGTGTGTGTGTGTGTGTGTGTGTGTGTGTGTGTGTGTGCGTGTGCGCTTCTTGTATGTCACTGCTATTGTATTAGGCCTATATGATTACAGTTTTGATTCCTTTTCAGCCATATTTTAAGATGTGTTTTAAGAGAAGCAAGAGTTGGACTAATTCTGATTGATATAGGTATTGTGAACTTGATCTTGTTTCTTTGAGGTCTGAAAACATGTATCTTTTTTGTTATTTTGACCATTTGTCTTTTTCTGCAAATAAATGCTCTAAAGGATAATACTGTATTTTATTTGGAATTTGGGGGAAATGTTGTCAGTAGTTTATAGACTCAAAAAAAATGTTCCTTTTGTCCAAACACATACCTATAAGTAGTAAAACCCGAAAAACTGATAATTTTGCTGTGGTCTTTTATTTTTTTCCAGAGTTGTGTATCTGCTAAATGTTGTGACTCTTATTTGGAAAAGGCTTGTATTTCCGGGTCACATGACTGTCTAACATGGCCGCCCTGGTCCACTGTTGTGCAAAGAGGAGAAGACACTTGAGGAGGCGCAGCTTTTAGAGACACTGAAGCAGAGACACTGAAGCAGAGACACGTCCCACAAACTCCTCAGGCTCCTCTGTACCGCAGAAATGAGCAAGGACGAGCTCATCCTGTGAGTTCTCTTTTCAATACAGTATATAACAGTTATATTCTCGTGTACCTTGTCAGTTTTCCTGCATTACATCGTCCTTATGAAACCGTTCAAGCTAACATACAGGTCTTAAACATGGTCTTATCTTTGTATTTGATGAGATTTTATGCAATAATCTCTCATTGTGGTGTATATTATGTGGTTTAATGTGCTTGCTCAGACTGCTAATGCTTATAAAACTTATGAAAACTTTGGTCAGCCATAAAAAGGTGCACCATCTTTTTTGATGCCTTATTGTGAAACATTCCAGACAAAATATAAATAATAAAAATATCTCAATGGAGACCAGAAAAGTTACAGTGCATCTTTACTTTTTTTTTTTGACATATTGGTTATAATGTTGATTTTTGCACACATTTTTTTAGGGTTATGGTTGATTTTTTTCCTCTTTGTTTGAAGATAGAGCAGCGGTGTCAAACTCATTTTGGTCCGGGGGCCGTATCCAACCTACTTTGATCCCAAAAGGGCCAGATCAGAAAAATCATGGCATATATATCCCAAAAATAGCAATAAATTCAAATATTTGTGCAGAAAAATGCTAATCTATTACAGAAGTCTTTTTTATTGATGAACTCTTTCTTTTACAAAATATTATAATATTTTGAACAACTTGAAACTTTAAGAAAAATGCAATTTCAACACAATGTTTTAACATTAAGATAAGATTTTATTGATCTCACATAGGAGAAAGTTACTTGCCCCAGTAGCTCCAGGCAGAAACCATTTGAACAAGAAAGAAAGTGCATGCAGGCGAGAATAAAATAAGTAATAATAATAAAAACAGTAACTAGGAGAGTATGGGAAAAATATTGCACCTTTGGACTAAATATTGCATGTTTGGAGTGGACTATATAGTAGAATTATACAGTTTGATTAACTTGTATTTCACAGAATTTAGTCATGCTTTAGTCTTCATTTGTGCTGCTCTGGTGGGAGGGGCCACGCACAGAGGCGCTGGAGACGCGGCTATGCTAAACTGCACAGAAAGCTACCAATATTTTAATAGAAAATTAAAATTGTATTAAAATATTTTAATAGAAAATCAGCTGAGCGCCAGATTAAAGGTCTTAGAGGGCTGGATCTGGCCCCCGGGCCGCATGTTTGACACCCCTGAGATAGAGCATTGTGTGTAAAACTCGTACAGTCTGTAAATAACCGTTATTGTGCTGGAGTTTGATAAGCGTAGAGTCTGGGCTTATCTCTGTCCTGGGCTCCTCATCAGTCTGCTCACTGGGGCTGGTTTTGGGTTCACTTTTGTCTAGCTCTGGCTCTTTGCATTGAGTCACTGTAAACCCTTATTTTATGTTTGCTCTTTGCAGATGTATGGATCAGGGTTATCGATTATCGTAACTTTGGAAAAGAATCTCTGTGATAATTGTCTTTTCCCACCAATTTGCAATCTGTAGTACAAATGTCAATAGTGATCACAAGAACAATAAACTAAGAAGGTATTACAAATGTATCTGAGAGAGTACATGTCTGTTCTCAGCCCCAAAGACTTCCCCAAGATCAAGAATGACACGTTCCTGAGAGCAGCTCGAGGAGAAGAGACCGAGCATGTCCCTGTGTGGTGCATGAGGCAGGCAGGGCGGTACCTCCCAGGTACAACTTTGCATTATTATGTCCTTCTTTTATACTTGATCATATATTCTTTTCGCTAAAATCTTAATGTTTCACTTGTAATATGATAGAGTTTCGGGAGTCCAGAGCTGGAAAAGATTTCTTTGATACATGTCGCTCACCAGAAGCCTGTTGTGAACTCACTCTGCAGGTAAAGATTTCATTTACAATTTTATAGAACATTTTTAACTGTGAAAGATATGTTATTTGATCATTATACATTATTTTGATGTGTTTTGCATCTACTTTCAGCCCTTGAGACGTTTCCCATTTGATGCTGCCATAATCTTTTCTGACATTTTAGTGGTACCCCAGGTCAGTGCTTTCTTGGCTGTCTCTGTTACATTTAATTAAAATTTAGTTACATAGTTCAGTCATCTAAAAAAATCACAACTCCAAAGCCCATACTATGCAACATCTCATTATAGAATTGTACATGCAGTCAATGTATGCTGCACTTTCATTTTTGTCTATCAAGTTCATCTGTTGTCTCTTGTCCGCAGGCCTTGGGTATGGATGTACAGATGGTTGCAGGTAAAGGGCCTACATTCCCTGACCCCCTAAAGGACCCCGAGGACCTGCAACGGTTACGCCCCAAAGTGGATGTAGAGAAGGAGCTGGGATACGTCTTTCAGGCTATCACCCTGACCAGGCACAAGATCGAGGGAAAAGTGCCACTCATTGGATTCACTGGCGCTCCAGTGAGTTATGACACACACACGCACTGAAACGATACACAGTAGAATTATATCAGTTATGATCAGTGATGACAATTTGTAGAGCAATTTCATGAAAATGCTTGTTTCATTTACTTTTTAGTAGAATTTAAATCTAAAACTTGATTATACAAAACTTGATTGGGACATGCTGTATCAGTAGAGCTCAGAAGCCACTGTAGTATCGATAAGTACTGTATAATAGGAGCTAGTCCTGTGAATTAAATGTTGTTAATTACAAATGCATGGATTTAATAATTCTTGTACTCAATTACAAGCTACAGTTGCCCCAAAAATGTAGTATATTGAGCATTTGTAAGTAATTACTTCCCACCTATGGATATGCTGTAATATTTATAACGCAGACACCTTATTTACTTGTGCCATGTGTTGAAATACTTCATTTTCTGAAGTGTGTAGAATCCCTCTGTCATCCAGGTAGAATACATGGCAAAAGGAGAAATTCAATTTGTCAACTGGACAAAAGTTTATTTGGTCAAATACGTTTCGCAGCTCATCCAAGCTGCTTCTTCAGTTCTGGTCAGACGCTGGTGGACACTGCCTTAAAACTGCCTGCAGGGAGGAGCTAACTACAATGAAATTACTATGAAACTATCACACCTACTTGTTTACAGTTTCTGTTAGGTAAGCCTATTCTATATGCAGTGGGAGTGGAGTGTGGGGTCTTGTTAGCACACCTTGTTTTCTCACCTTGTTGTCTTGTTTTCACACCTCTGGAGGTGTGAAAACTAACCTGCTAGTTTTCTCTTTTGCCATTCATTTTCTGAAGTTGGGCAAGTTTTATATTGTATATTTTAGCAGCTTTTTAGCCTTCAGTTATCAAGAGTGCCTTTAGTAGTGGTTTACATGGACAGGGGAATGACACAAACACACTGACCTGGGTCATATTTAAGGCACTCTTACCAGACATATTTGGAGGTATCCTAATTTCTTACCAGTTTATTGTTATTTTATTAAGTCATTGATTTGAAAAACTATTTGACAAGGCAAATGTAATTACAGTGAAAAGGGAGGCTTGACCATCAGCACAACTATTCTATTTTAGATCAACTTTTGTACAACCATGGTTAAAAATCTGAGAACATACCATGCGCTTTGTGAATCATTCATACACTCCTCCTTTTTATTTCATCAGTGGACCTTGATGTCGTACATGATTGAAGGTGGAGGCTCTAACACTCACTCTAAGGCCAAACGCTGGTTGTACCGACACCCAGAGGCCAGCCACATCCTGCTGAAGATGCTCACAGATGTCATTGTGGAGTATCTGCTAGGACAGGTGGCAGCAGGGGCACAGGTAAAAGCCAGAAGTATATTTGGGTATACATTTTTTTGTAGACTCACACATACATAAATAACCTGATAAAGGTTACAGGTAATTGTAATTAAGTAGTCAGGTTCAATTCAGTTCAGACACTGATTTTGTACAGTCTTTTAGCTAAAGGTGCAAACCATATATTTAACATACCGTACTACATTCAGGTAGTTTTTTTTTATCAAATGAAAAAAATAGAAAGAGAAGAAAAAATCCAAGACACTAGAGGAAAAATCCCTTATCAAGCAGGTATAATACTAGGGCACAAAGGACTTAATGTCATCACGTATTTTTTCTTATGTCTTAAGACTATATTCTTGTGATCCCTAAGAGCACCTGACCTTACTCTGACGACCCACTAAAGCGCGTCCTTTCCAATCTATTTAAAAAGAAAACTATATATATGTTATTAATTCATAAGTTTCCCTGTATTCCATTGATAATGTATCATAAATAAAGACAATATCAGTCTATAACGCTTGAATTAATTGGCATTTTGAAATTATTATATTATTATTATTATAATTATTATTATATGCTGTATAAAGCTTTGTTTATTAGGTTATAATGATTCTGATCATTCTTGATTGTGAATAAAGTTTAATTTAGGCAATTTAAAAACATTGTAGTAATAACTACATCCATCTTGTTCAGGCTCTGCAGGTGTTTGAGTCCCACGCAGGTATTCTGGGCCCGGTTCAGTTCAAGGACTTCTCCCTTCCGTACCTCCGAGACATCGCCAAACGAGTCAAAGAAAAACTCAAAGAAACAGGCCAGGATGTTCCCATGGTGAGTTTGGGCACATAAAAACATGCAATTAAAATTCACAACATTGTTATTGTGTTAGTGTTATTATAATTATAATATACAGTGTGGTAACAGCTCTGGTCTATTCTTGGTGCTTGTTCTTCACGGTTCTCTCTAGAGGCATCATTATCTGGCCTTGTTTGCATGCGTGTTAATTTTGTCACCACTAGGGGGTAGCATTGCTCTTATGGTTAAATCTTAAAGCGATACAATCCATATAAAATATTTAAAACGTTACATTTGAAATTAGTACAAATAGAAAACATTTTATTTTGCAGAATATTTGCATTTATGGAGCAAATATTTGGCTTGTAATAGTAAAGTTTATAATAAAAGGAGAAATTCAATTTGTCAACTGGACAAAGTTTGTTTGGTCGAAAACGTTTCGCTGCTCATCCGAGAGGCTTCGTCAGCTCTGGTTCTAGTGCTGGTTAGACCCTGTTTATATCTAGCTGCAGGGAGGAGCTCCCTACACTGGATTGTCTGCCCAAAGGGCAAATCTATGCCCAAAGGGCAGACAATCCAGGGCAGAGGGGTGGAGAGGGTCGTTATGCTTGAATAGGGAGGCTAAACTAGATGCCAGAGAAATTTGTAATACAAAAGAGACAGATTAGTGGAGATAGTTTCAGAGCTATTTCAGTGTAGGGAGCTCCTCCCTGCAGCTAGATATAAACAGGGTCTAACCAGCACTAGAACCAGAGCTGATGAAGCCTCTCGGATGAGCGGCGAAACGTTTTCGACCAAACAAACTTTGTCCAGTTGACAAATTGAATTTCTCCTTTTATCATGGATTCTACCTGGACGACTGAGGGACTCTTCACGCAGTAAAGTTGATAACAAATTTCTTTTCATCAGTTATTAACTATTTTATATTCCAGAAGTGCTGACTTGAAAATTAGATGACTTGAGTGTACCGCTTTGTTCCAGATTGTGTTTGCGAAGGACGCTCATTATGGCCTGGAGGACCTGTCCCAGTCTCACTATGAGGTGGTGGGACTGGACTGGACTATTGACCCCCGATCAGCACGGTAACACTTACTAGTAAAAGTTCTAGATATAGTACGTACATTTAATTATGATTTCTTCCACGTCACATTATATCAGTAAAAACATTTTACCCACCATCTTTCTGAAGTTTTTTTCAGAAATTTGGAAACCATTTGATCAAACTGTACATTTTTGTTGTAAAAAAGAATTTGGATTAACTTGGATTGTGTTTCATAATGCTCGAAAAGGCTACAACTATTATATATGTGAAATAACTTGGATACAGTAGGTCACACATTACAATATAATGGCAACAATCAAAAAGGTAATACATTTCAAAAGGATTAAAATAGCAAAAATGGCAAAAGATGTGTCAAATAATGTGTATACAGTGGTACCTCACCTTACGAAATTAATTCGTTCCAGAAGTGGTTTCGTAACGTGAATTTTTCGTAAGTTGAGTAGCTATTTCAATGGATAAAGCCTGATTTGTTCCAAGGCCCCGTTCCAAGTTTTTTTTTTTTATAGTGTAACATTGTGTTCTGCGTAGAGACTGTAAACCCAGGACTAAACGTGGACTATACCAGGTCTAGACCAAGCAGCAGTGGTGTACCTCACGAGGCTGAGGCTGAAGCGAGCAGCGACTGCGTGCATGGGGGGGGAAGGGGGAGGGCGGTGTGTGTGCGCGGACACATGTGCAGCGCAGCATGACCCGGCGCGTGGCTGCGAGCAGAGACCCGTGCTCAAACCGTGCCAGGTCTAAACCAGGTCTAAACCACCGCGTGCGGGTCTATTTCCTGGTTTCGTTTCGAGTCACGGCTGAGGCGACCAGCGAGGACTCCCCTCGGGACCACACGCAGTCTGAGCGCATGAACGAACGCAAGCAAGTCTAATCCGGTCTAATCCTGGTTTAGACCTGGTTCAGACCTGGTTTAGACCTGCCACGGATTGAGCACGGGTCTCTGCTCGCACACGTGTCCGCGCACGCACACCGCCCTCCTCCTTCCCCCCACGCTTCACTATTAATACATTTTGTTGAAAATCTATGAAAGTTTGAGTGTTTAAACGAGAGAGAAATGTGAGAAAAGTTTAAATCCAGTCTGAGAAAAGCGTATAATGTGTGTGGCTGAGCGCGCATTATTTGAATTTTTTCGTAACTTGAATTCTAGAGACCAAAATTTAACGTGAAGGCGTTTCGTAACTTGAAATTTTCGTTTGTTGGGTCTTTCGTAAGGTGAGGTACCACTGTATATATATATATATTCAGATGTGTAGATACATGAAACAAAAATTGAAATACAATATATCTTAAGGCTATGTATAAGAGGTGGGATAAGGTTTTTCCCCCAAATACTGAAGAATTGCAAACAGGAAGCTTGTTTGACCATGGTCTGTAGTTAACCATTACTCATCACTGTGATCACGTGTTGTTTTCTGCTCATCAAATACATAAGCTACTGGTTAAACTGTTACTCTTTGTACATTATTTGTGTTCAGGGAGCGTACAGGAGGGAAGGTCAGTCTACAGGGAAACATGGACCCCTGTGCTCTGTATGCTCCAAAGGTAAACCAACACAACTTACAGTGGAGGAAATAAGTATTTGATCCCTTGCTGATTTTGTAGGTTTGCCCACTGACAAAGAAATTAACAGTGAACATTTTAATGGTAGGTTTATTTTAACAATGAGACAAAAAGAAAATCCAGCACAGAGGTCAGACGTTTCTTGTGGTTGATGACCAGGTTTGTGCACATATCAGAAGGAATTTTGGTCCACTCTTCTTTGCAGATCATCTAAGGTTTTGTGGCTGTCACTTGGCAACTTGGAGCTTCATCTCCCTCCATAGGTTTTCTCTAGGGTTAAGGTCCAGAGACTGGCTGGGCCACTCCATGACCTTAATGTGCTTCTTCTTGAGCCACTCCTTTGTTGCCTTGGCTGTAAATTTTGGGTCATTGTCATGTTGGAGGACCCACCCATGACCCATTTTCAGTTTCTTGGTGGAAGGAAGGAGGTTGTCACTTATGATTTTAACGGTAAATGGCTCCGTCCATCCTCCCCACAGCATAAAAGCATGTACACGGCTGGTTAGCTCAACTGGTAAGTCACTGACTTTCCCTGGCGGGATGTGGGTTCAAATCCCCCCCGTCAATGAGCAAAACCAGTGTGAGACCCCCCGAGCGCCGAAAGATGGCTGCTCACTGCTCCTGAAAAAAAAAGGATGGGTCAAATGCAGAAGTCAAATTTCTCCCATGTGTCACTGTGTGTCATTGTGTATGAGACCAAATAAAGACTTAAAATCTTAAAAATAATGTTTCCACCTCTATGCTTGAGGGTGGGGATGGTGTTCTTGGGGTCATAAGCAGCATTTCTCTTCCCCCAAACATAAACAGTTGAGTTAATGCCAAAGAGCTTGATTTTGGTCTCATCTGACCACAGCACCTCCTCCAAATCTCTCTTTAAATCATTCAGGTGTTTATTGGCAAACTTCAGGCAGGCCTGCACATGTGCCTTCTTAAGCAGGGGGCCTTGCAAACACTGCAGGATTTTAATCCATTGTGGCATACAGTGTTACCAATGTGTTTCTTAGTGACTGTGGTCCCAGCTGCCTTGAGATCCTTGACTAGCTTCTCTCGTGTAGTTCTAGGCTGATTTCTCACTGTTCTCATGAGTGAAACCCCACGAGGTGAGATCTTGTGTGGAGCCCCAGACCGAGGTTGATTGATGGTTGTTTTGTATTTCATACATTTTCGAACCATTGCACCAACAGTTGTCGTCTTAACACCCAGCTTCTTGCTTATGGTTTTGTAGCTCTTTGGTCTTTCCCATGAGAGTTTGGAGTCTGATTGATTGACTGATTCTGTGGACAGGTGTCTTTTATACAGGTGACTAGTTAAAACATGTGTCTAATTCAGGTGACGAGTTGATTAGTAGTGTCTAATTGGTCTGTGGGAGCCAGAACTCTTGGTTAGTAGGGGATCAAATACTTCACAATGTTAAAATAAACCTACCATTAACATTATAGACTGTTCATTTCTTTGTCAGTGGACAAACCTACAAAATCAACAAGGGATCAAATACTTATTTCCTCCACTGTATCTTATCAGCACAGGTGAAAAATTTAGTGTTACTTGCATCAATTTAGCATATTGTACCCATTTTTATAATGGTGGTGCTATTGGTGTGCTTGTTGTTAGCTTTACAGTGATGGCAAAACTCCATTCTTGCTTCAGAAAGTTGTGAAAAGTGCTTGTAAAATCACAGTGAATAATTAGGATGCTAAGAATACAGTTTAAATGCAACTAGTTCTGTTTTTCAATTGTTTAAAAGAGTAATAATCAGGTGCAGTGCATTTAATGTTGGTTACAGTTCCAGAATATCCATACTTTTCTTATTATTTGAAATGGAAGAGATGAGATTAGTCAAGAGAACCTTTATTGGTCCCACAAAGATGAAAAATGTAGCATTTTAACAGCAAAGTACAAAAACAGCAGCAGTAGAACAATGCAAAGGTAACAAAAACAAGATGACATATTCACAAATAAATGTGTCTATTGTGTTTGTTGTCATAGTCGTAGTAGTGGTAAAAGCAGTAATATTACTATTATTATAACTCTTTTTATTGTTATATTTCTAGGATCGTATTTCAGAGACTGTTCAGAAGATGTTGGAGGGATTTGGCACCAGAGGTTACATTGCCAACCTGGGTCATGGCCTGTACCCAGACATGGACCCAGAAAACGTGGGCGCATTCGTAGAGGCTGTTCACCAACATTCAAAACAGATGATCAAACAGATTTAATGATGGGAGTAAACTTCCTCCACCACTTTAGTTTAGCACATTAGTGAGACATAATGTTATAACCGTATGTTTTTGGTTTTTTTTGCGTCCTACAAGTCACTATTTGCACAAGAGTGTATTCCTATAAAAACATTTTCATAGACGGACAACTGCAGACCAGAAAGGCCCCATAAAAGCAGCTATTTTGGGCATGATTTGACCCCAGCTGTCTGTATATTGCCCTTTAGTAAAAATAACTGAACCATCATTGGTTATAATTTTATGCCTGATAAGTGTTCATAAATCATGCATATTTAATTAGAGGAAACCATTCCATGTTATTCCACACATTTGCTTTGAGCTGCACTAAAGATACAGGGAATTATGCCACAACCATTATAAATAAATCTGCTCTACCAAATGCTCAGAATCATCTTCTTGTGGCTGACACAATAGGATAAAATGTATATGTTTTAAGTGGATTACACCCATAACATAAGTGAATACTGCCCATAAAGATGATTATAAGTGAGAAAAACACACTCTCCAGATCAAATCCACCACTTCAATTATAGATGGAAATAAACCTTTTGTAGCTCCTATTTCAAGCAGCCTTTTTGTGATTATGGATCTGCATGTTACAAACAAAGTTTTTGATTTTAGATGCTGACAAATGCTATTATTATTTTTTTTAAAGAAAGCTTACCTAAAATTAAGTGCCTTCTTTTAAAACTTTGCTGGGATAAATTATAGGTTATTTAGTGTATTTGAAATCAATAATGCTTGTTGTTTCTTGTTGACTGAAGTTGTACATGATTAAGTGAAAGTAAGGAGAAGTCTCTAACATAGCAACACTTCTACACCTATTGTGGTCTTAACTCTGGCTGCATTGTTAAATCTGCTCAATGGTATTTGGCTGCCTTTGTCACCAAGTTTGAATCTTGTCAATAAACGATGTGATTGGTCCAGCTGAGGGTTAAGGGTTCTTGAGATGACCAATCAAAAACCTGCATCTCCTAAGAAACTCAACTAACCAATCATGGCTACTGTGTGAAGAGGGAGGTACTGAGGAGACGCACAAAAACAAAAACCTGCATTTGTTTGAGAAACGTTTTGAGAAAGTGTTTCTTAAAGTCCATTGTTGATTCACTCCTCAATCACACTTAATCACAGAATTTGAAACCATAGCCGCCCTTGGGAACGCTGACAAAAATGAGGTTGCAGTTCTATGCCTACATGGCCCCTGTGACTACAAATAAACACACATATTTATACAGGCAAAGTTAGGAAAGTGTCTTGTCAAAAGCATGACATCGGTATGCATTGGGGTTAGCGGGGATCAAACCACTCACCTTCTGGTAAAGAGATGAGCATCTACAGACTCGTGCCATCTCGCCGCTATTTCAGTAACCTTGTACGAACCTTTGAAACTTCTTCTACCATGGACTACTTCTGGAGAAATGTGAGATTACATCAATGGCTTTCAACAAATTTAAACAACTATTAAGTTATTGCCTAAAAACAACACTATCAAATCATTTAGTCTGGTTGTTAATCCAGTAAAACCCCACAGAAGTGCTGTACAGTGTATTTATTTCGATCTTACTTTCATGCTTTTGCACTTGTACCATAACCTACTTTATAATACCGTAATAATAATATCATCTATGGAAAATCAAAGCAAGTCCAACCTCCACGTCTTATGCATGGAGTTGACTGGTCAATACTCAAACGTACATTCCCCTTTCCACGCAGAATCTGTCTTAAAATTGTACTCATCAACATTATTACTGTAATCATTATGTACATGCTTATACAAGAGCCTAGAGATCAGTTAATCCTAAATTGTGTTTTTCCCCTCTCTGTGTGGCAGCTAAGAACGCCCCATAAGCAGATTCCACCAAATCCGGTTGTTGTTGTCAAGGATTCAGGCAAAATTCATAACATCACGTGACCAGATTGATACACAGGGGTCTAAGGAGTTCACTCAGAAATTGGTCACCATAATGTAAGCTACAATGTTTGTTTGTTTTTCTCCATTAGAGAAAAGGGAAAGCTATGTAAGCAAGTTTCATCATATTCTACATACATGGCAGCTACAAGCTTTAAAATAGCAATAAAACCTTAAAATAATATTATAGCTCTTCAAATTCTTCTTGCTTGTGGCAGTGTATTATCCTGTAAGAGGTTTTATGCCTGATGCCCTACCTGATGCAAGTCTAACAGGAAGACAGACTAGTGACTGGCTAAGCAAAATATACAGTATTTTTCATCAATCTAGGCCTAAAGTAAATTTAGTTTGTCAAATTCCTCAAACGTGTTGCGCTCAGCTAACTATGAAATGCAAAGTACTGAGTGAGTGAAACTAATATACATATTTTGGATGCATTTACATGTATAAATATTTTCTGTCTAATGCATAAATAATCTGTTCAAAATCTTCAAGCTATAAAGAATCAGAATTGCATCAGGAAGGCATCCGTAGATTGATAGTTTGGTGTATTACTATAGATTAGGCATCAGTAGTTAAGTGCTTAGCCAGTGGTGGTTGACAGTTCTATCAGCTCAGACCAGTGCATACTGTTGTTGTGTCCTTAGGCAAGACACATATTCTTCATTGCTTCACAGCAAGAAGGTTCCGGGTTCGATCCCCGGGTCACCCGAGCCTTTCTGTGTGGAGTTTGCATGTTCTCCCCGTGTCTGGGTGGGTTTCCCACCAACCCAAAACATGCACCATAGGTACCTCCAGCTTTGGTCCTGACTAAGCCGAAGCAAGAAGATCATGGAGATGGTCCCCGGGCGCAGTAATGTGCTGCTCACTGCTCCTGATAACAGGATGGGTTAAATGCAGAACTGGAATTTCCCCACTGTGGGACTAATAAAGGCATAGCTTTCTTTCTTTCTTTCTTTCTTTTCTTTCTATATAGTATACGGTGTGTGATTGGTGGTGGACAAAGGCAATGATGTAGGCCAAAATCAACTGTTTGAATGAATAATGCAATCCAAAGCGAGCTTGAGAGTTACCATACTAAATCCAAGGCATTCTTATTATTACTCTATAGAAAGTAGCATACAGATATTTTAAAAATAAATGATCCCATGACTAAATGTACTGTGCTTTATAACTGGCTAAACCAAAGTTATGTTGCTCATAAGTGGAAAAATCAGACCGTTCATGTGGGTCCTTTGTGCTCTGAGCAAAGTGCCATAAACACACACAAATACAGGCGCACAAAGGCTTTTGTTGTGGGGCCCATTGGGTAAACAGCAGTGATTGTCAACAGGTATAAGACTGAAGAGGCTGCAGTACTGCCCCTGAGGACCAGCTGCGGCCAAAGCGACAGCAGTGAGCCCACAACAATGAATCTGTGCTCTTTACAAATGGAGATCAATTTCACATGGGCAGCTCAAGAGGCACTGGTAGGAGCAGAAGTGTGTGTGTGCATGTGTGTCCGTGTGTCTAGAACTCGTCATCTTTGATGTCACAAATATTTACCACTGAATTTTAGGTCCACTATAAAAATGTTGAATTTCATTTTATATGGCAACATTGTACCATGGCTGAATACAAGAATTCTGTGGTTAATCAAATACGTGACGAGTCCCTCAGTCGTCCAGGTAGAATCCATGATAAAAGGAGAAATTCAGTTTGTCAACTGGACAAAGTTTGTTTGGTCGAAAACGTTTCGCCGCTCATCCGAAAGGCTTCGTCAGTTCTGGTTCTAGTGCTGGTTAGACACCGCTTATATCTAGCTGCAGGGAGGAGCTCACTACACTGAAATTGTTCTGAACCTTTCTCAACTAATTTGTTTCTTTTGTTTTTCAAATTTCTCTGGCGTCTAGTTTAGCATACCTATTCAACCCTAACGACCGTCTCCCATTTCTGTTCAAGGAAGGGTTCTCTTTGTTGACAAAAAATAGCCTCTTTAACTCCCCTCTCAAACCAGTTCTTTTCTTTGGCTAAGATCTGAACCTCACTGTCCTCAAAAGAATGGCCCGTGGCTTCTAGGTGAAGATGTACGGCAGATGACGGACCACTCTGGCAAGCCTACAGAGGATTTTCAGACAATATGAAATCCCAGTTTATTTCAAACCCACAAACACTTTAAGACAAAAACTCGTCCACCCAAAGGACAAAACACAGAGCCACAAACAAAGCAATGTGGTCTACGCCATTCAGTGTAGTGGAGACTGCAGTGAGCGCTACACTGGAGAAACAAAACAGCCACTTCACAGGATGTACCAACACAGACGGGCGTGCCAGAGTGGACCGTCATCTGCCGTATATCTTCACCTAGAAGCCACGGGCCATTCTTTTGAGGACAGTGAGGTTCAGATCTTAGCCAGGGAAAAGAACTGGTTTGAGGGGCGTTAAAGAGGTAATTTTTGTCAAAAAAGAGAATCCTTCTTTAAACAGAAATGGGGGAGTTAGATATAACTTGTTTCCCATTTATAATTCGATTCTCAAACCAAAGTCAAAACAGACAAAGAAACAATAGGGCAGACAGGTCAGGGCCAGAGGTGTGAAGACGGTCATTAAGGGTGAATAGGTATGCTAAACTAGATGCCAGAGAAATTCAAAAAACAAAAGAAACAAATTAGTTGAGATAGTTTCAGAACAATTTCAGTGTAGTGAGCTCCTCCCTGCAGCTAGATACTGTATAAGCAGTGTCTAACCAGCATTAGACTGAGCACAGGAGCCCCCCAGGGCTGTGTGCTCAGTCCGATGCTCTTCACTCTGCTGACCCACGACTGCTCACCGGCGTTCAGCACCAATCACATAGTGAAGTTTGCGGACGATACGACTGTGGTGGGTCTCATCTCTAATAACGATGAGACAAACTACAGGAGTGAGGTGAGCCTTCTGACCCAGTGGTGCAGCAATAACAATCTCCTTCTTAATGTTGAAAAGACCAAGGAGATTGTTATTGACTTCCGGAGAGGCCCCACCCAGCACCCCCCACTGTCCATCAATGGTGCTGCTGTAGAGAGGGTGAGCAGCACCAAATTCCTGGGGGTGCACATCAGTGAGGACCTCTCCTGGACAGTGAATACTGTATCACTGGCAAAGAGGGCTCAGAAGCGCCTCTATTTCCTCCGCAAACTGAGGAGAGCTGGAGCCCCTCCACCCATTATGACCACCTTCTACCGAGGCACCATTGAGAGCGTCCTGACCAGCTGCATCACTGTGTGGTACGGGAGCTGCACTGAACAGAACAGGAAAGCTCTGCAGCGCATAGTGAATGCAGCTGGGAGGATCGCTGGTGTCTCTCTCCCCTCCCTCCTAGACATTTTTAACACCCGGCCCACCCGCAGAGCGTCCAACATTGTGGGTGACCCGAGCCACCCCGCACATAGCCTGTTCAGCCTCCTGCCCTCGGGGAGAAGGTACCGGAGTCTCCGGGCCCACTCCACCAGGCTTTCAAACAGCTTCATCCACCAGGCTGTCAGGAGGCTGAACTCACACCCGAACCCACACCCGAACTCACACCTTACCCATCTCCCACCCCCCACCCCCCATATTGGCATAACCTGTATTCCATAAAAGACATATCACTCTAGACACTTTAAAAAACTGCTGCTAAGGACTACTGTTGCACTGTTGCACATTTACATTTACTACTGGATTTTACTCCTGTTGCACTGTTGTTTACTACTGTTATTGCACATTTACATTTACTACTGGAATTTTTAGTACTGTTGTTTACTCCTGTTATTGAATTTTACCCCCGTTGCACTGTTGTTTACTACTGTTATTGCACATTGACTACTGGAATTTTAGTACTGTTGTTTACTCCTGTTACTGCACTAGAATTACTACTGTTGCACATTTATTTTTATTTTATCTTAATGCACAGTCACTGCTGTATCTTCCATTGCACATTTTGATGCACACTGCACACTTTGGAAATCTGTATATAGTATAGTTTATTTATTATGTTGCACTGTTTTAAGATTTTAGATCGTAGACTTTAGTTTTAACTTTAGATCTCTGTCTTAGATAGTTTTTTTGTTGTGTTTTGTCTTCATATTGTATTTTGTACACTGTCTTTTTGCACTACCTGGCCAGAGAGAAACAAAATTTCGATTCACTGTATGTTGAACACATATGGCAGAATTGACAATAAAGCTGACTTTGAACTTTGAACTTTTGAACTAGAACCAGAACTGACGAAGCCTCTCGGATGAGCGGCGAAACGTTTTCAACCAAACAAACTTTGTCCAGTTGACAAATTGAATTTCTCCTTTTATCATTAATCAAGATACTACGTTTAGTCTAAGGGCTTCTGGAGTAAAAGTTCGACCTTTAAACATGAACCAATACAACTGTATCTAAAATAACATGAATTGTGATCATACAGTTTGTCTATGAAAGATATTTAAAGGGTGTGAAAATCTCCTTATTTTATTTCAGTCTTTTCTGTCTTATTAGTCCTTTTTCATTGTCCATATAGAATGTGTAAGTACTTTCCCCCAAAGGCACAAATGGCTGACATCTTAATAAAGTTTTTCATCACAGTAAAGGTCAGATCACCCATATTTTGAGTGTGCGACTTTCACTTCCTATTTCCATGCACAAGGACACAGCAGGTGGATGCGTTTTTATGCTATTGTTTTGTCTGTGTGCTTGAAGGAGGTCCAGGCTCAATCTCTCAGCGAATCAGCAGGCCTGAAAATCCAATCTGCCCGCAGAGACAGCAGGCTGTACATCATCTGCCATAGACGGACACTATCAGCGCTTCATCAGTGCCCGCCCACAAGCACACACACTCTTGGGTTTCCATGCTTCTTGGGGACATTACATTGACTTAGATTCATTTCATGGAAACCAATCACCTTAACCATAGTTATTACTTTCCTAACCTTGAAGATGCACTGTGTAACTCCACAGATCTGACTTGTAACTGCATGTCTCCATGGAGGTTTAGATAATGCCATACTGCAGAACATTCTAAGCAAAGGAAAATTGTCTAATATGATAAACAGATTGCTGATCCACCTTTACCTAAATTCTAATCTTCACATATTGTAAACCATATGAACTTCAAACCAGGATTTACATAATTTGTCTCCATGTTATGTCATGGGCTTCAGCTTGTTGGATGCAAAATATTGATGGCTTTATGGCCCAAAAGTATAATATTTAGTTTTAAATTGCCAGGGAAATGCTCCTAATTTCTTATCATTCTGAAATTCATGAATATGGATTTTAGTTCTCATAAGGTGATAAATACCCATCCACACACAGACGCAGTATCTCTGACCACATGCATGAATGGACACACACCTCCGCACCATGACAGAGACTGATAGGCATTATTACCATAGTGGTTATATAGAGCGGCAGGGAGAGACTCAACCACTGGATTTCGTGACAATTCCAACACTAATGCAGCTGCCTCTGTCCGTCTTTGCTGCTCTCCTGTCACTGTTTCACTTTTGATATGGAAATAATATGACTCAATATTTATGCCTCATTTTCACAAGTACTGCTAAAATATATACAATACCAATATGTAATTTAGAACATTTTTGTGTTTTATGTTTATAACTACTAGTATATTCTTCTACTCTTTATCAAAACCTCACATCATGGTCATCCAAATTTGTCTTAACAGAATTTGACTGTAGTATTTTCCTCTGCTGCAGGTAATATATATCTGGAAACAACACATGGAGTACCTTTTGTTATTACGTAGACTTCCTGTAATTTAATAAAATCAGGAACCGAATGTGCAAATTCAATATACATTTTATCTATTACTCACATGCTCACATGGAAACTGTAAATCTGATTTGAGTGAAATATGGACGAACCTAGTGCTTCTAATATCTTGTGTGCCGGTATATGGTAAAATGGGCAAAAATATGGCCTGTTTCTTGTTTGCTGCGGGGAGGTCACAGAAATCCATAAATAATACCACATCGTTTTGCCCTTTGCAGAGGACAGAACATGTAAGCCTGTAGAAACTAGAGTTCACATTTGAACCCCGAAGTACAGTATGTATGAAGATAGTATGCCCGCCATGTACTGTACATTATTTTGGCTAGATTTGCAGAAGTGTGTTTTTTCTCATGCTTAATAATTCTCAGTATTCAGAGAAACATATACAGAGCTCTGGTTATGCTACTGTGCATGGGTGTCCTGGAGAGAGGTCCCAGGGCCGACCCGCAGAAGCTTAACTTGGTTATTATTACCTTGTTATTCTTTGGGGAAGTGTGGCCACCACTGCCTGCTGGTCTCATGGATAAGATAAGAAGAGGAGGAAAATGGATGGTTGGCAGTTGGCCTCAGGATAAGAAAGGGGAAGATACAATGAATTCCAGTGATACAAGATACTTTTACTCTACACTGAAAAAAAGGTTGCTGGATTTGCGTAAAAAAAAAAAAAGAGGAAAGCAGTTGCATGCAATAACATATCGTTTAGGCTTTGAAACTTTGATCCCCTCTACACACTTTTTCATGTTGATGAAATGTGCTCAAATCACACTGAATACATATATTTATCTTGTTACTTTATCTGAAATATTTTACTTTTTTATGGTTTTATTTTTATGTATAATTTAATTCTGTCTACACAATTATTTTAACATGCAACGTCAAATGTTCTTAAAGGATTTTATAGTAAAATAATACAAAAACAGTCTTAAGTTTTCCACAGTTCTGTATTTTCTTAAAGAGAATTAAACACAGAGAGAGCACAGGTACAGAGACACACAGTTTGGAGCTGGACAGTGTGAGGACTTATTCCAGTGAAGACGCTCTGGTCTCTGCCTGTGGACACAGAAATAACACATGATGATACATTATGATGATCTACTCTGTGTTGTACATGTTTAAATTAGGGCTGTCAAACGATTAATTTTCTTGATCGCAACTAATCTCAGAAATTTCATAGTTAATCGCGATTAATCGTGATTTATTTTGCATGTTTAAAATTGATATCTTGCAGTAAGATCGTTCGAATCTAAAGTTAAACTCACAATGCAAAGTATTTCTCACCATTTTTTTAATTTAAAAAAAGTGCAGAGAAAGGAAAAAGTAACAATGAACCAGTAATAGTGCTTACTTTGAGAAATTGTAAATAAATGATTGAAGACCGCTCGAGCTGCCTACGGATGCGTAGAAGCCCAAGCTTACGTACAGTGTTGATAAAAAATATTTACAAAAGTGGGGCAGTTTAAGGCAAAAGTTAGGAAAGTGCAGGAGCGTTGTGACGGGCAGCCAGCTCGCGCCGGCGCCGGAAGTACTATGGATGGTAGAATTGCGGAAAATGCTGGCAAACTCTGATCGCGATTGAAAAAATTGTTCGCGATCATAAATTACATTAATCTAATCACGATTAACGCGTTAATATTCCCAGCCCTAGTTTAAATAAACTTAAAGCTACTCTCTAATACAATACTGGACTAGAACAGAATCACATGAACATTAGAACTGTAGATGCAGAAACAAAACTCACCATGTGCTGCTTTTCTTCCTTCCAGGTAGGGCATCTGGTATAAAGTCCTCCTACTGCCACATCACCCTGTAGAAACACATGATAAATGTTCACTAGGAAGTATATGTTGAAAAATATAATTCTGTTCAAATAATTTTTGTTGGTTTACTTACTTTGTTCATCTGTGGTCTGTGTTTTGTTGGTTCTCAAACATCTTCCTGTTTTCTGAAAGATACAGAGATTTTTTATTTTGTTATTCTTCGTTATTGTTGTTAGACTTTTTATTTTATATGTTAAAGGAATAGTAACGTTTTTACAATCTGAACCTTATTTCGGTAATAAAACAACGTGATTTACTCACCCATTGTACTTTGGTGTCATTTGGAGCATTTCCGGAGATTTTGTAGTTTAGCGATATCCGTAACATGAGTGCTCGGGGCATGGTGTTGCAGTCACCAAATGACACAACCCTTAGCAATTTTCAAATGACAACAGCTCAACACACTTTCGCTGGAGTTAAAAGTGGCCTTTAATCCGATATCCATCCATGGTTTCGTGTTTGGGTCCATTCTCAAAGTAACTAGCCACAGCTTCAATAACTCCGGATTGTGATGAGGAAGCCTGTGAAAACTCAACTTCGTCCGAGCTATCATTCTGTTTTCACAACCGGGAAAAATGCATGTTCGCACCATTTTGGGTTTTCTCAAGCGGAGATGTTTCTGTCTGTAACCAAGAGCTGAGAGCAGAGCGTCGTGTTATCTGCAATTCAGCTGTGAATGCGGGCATGCGCACTGTCCTCGTCATCCAATCGAAAACATGGATGGATATCAGATTACAGGCCACTTTGGACTCCAGCGAAAGTGTAGACTAACATTGAGCTTTTGTCATCTGAAAAGTGCTAAAGTTTGTGTCATTTGGTGACCGCAACCGTATGCCCTGAGCACTCACATTACGGATATCGCTAAACTACAAAATCTCCGGAAATGCTCCAAATGACACCAAAGTACAATGGGTGAGTACATCACGTTGTTTTATTACCGAAATAAGGTTCAGATTGTAAAAACATTACTATTCCTTTAACCTCACTTTCAGAATGGTGCAAAAATGACTAACATCAACTATAACATTCATGAACTTACCCAGCTGCAGCAGTGCTCTGAATATCACTGTTTGTTTGTAGAAGACTCTGGAAGCAGCACATTTCAATTTTAGTCCAACTGTCCCACTCTTGTAGATGGACAGTGATGTTAACAATTTGCTTAATGCAAACAGTCCTTACATTAACCCAAATTTCAAATAAAACACCACAAACATGTTTTAACAATGACTACACTCTAGGCCAGAGAAGTATAAAGTCTTACCTCCATATGAGCTCTCATAATCCTCCTGATGCACACTGCAGTGTCCTCTGCTCCTGTAACTGTCCTGTGTCTTGTTACATTTTAATTTTCCCTCCCAAAGTTTTGGAGAGGAGAATTCCAGAGGGGGAGCTTTATCAGAAATGATAACAAAGTCATGTTTCCTCAGCCTGATTAAAATACACAGGTCTATAATTGGCACGTGACCTTTGTAAGATTTAAACATACTGGACAGAGAATCATAAACAAGTCAAGTTATTGTCAGATTTGTGTTTGCAATTTGAGCGACCTCTCTCAGACCATTCTTTCAGTGTACTCTAGTATTTTTTACTCTATAAACATGCATTCATTATAATTGTAATATTATTATTATTATTATTAGTAGTAGTAGTAGTAGTAGTAGTAGAAGTAGTAGTAATAGTAATGATAATTTTTTGATTATTTATGTTTTAATTTTCTCTATTTGTATTGTGATTTGAATATATTTCAAATCAAGATCAAAGATCAAAGTTAGCTTTATTGTCAATTCTGCCATATGTGTTCAACATACAGTGAATATTTCTTTATTTCTTTCTTTTTTTAACTTTGTGGACAAATTGTGACATAAATAAACTTGCTTTGCCTTATAGTAGTAGTAGTAGTAGTAGTAGAAGTAGAAGTAGTAGAAGTAGTAGTAGTGGTAGGAACATAAGGATTATAAAATTCTACAAATATTATTCAGATGCACTCCTCTCCAAAATACGTCTTTCTTTTTCTTCTGCCAAATGATAAAGTTATCTTAAATTCCGCGTTCCTATCCTACATTAGAAACACTACTTTGAGTTTGAGAGTTTAGAAAGAAATTGGGCCTTCAGCAATCACTTCTCTGGCCATCTATCTGGATAATTAATATAAATCTGCTCATTTATCACCAGCCAATCAATCAGGATACAGTGGTCCATGCACGCGCTCACACACACACACACACACACACACACACAGTTACTCCTGTGGCCTGATTGTCTGCTCGTATAGGCGCCGCAGGAATCTCTAATGAATAAGAATGAATTGGTGAAGGAGGGTTAGGGAGAAATAATTCTGATTGGAGATAAATGAGTAAAAGATTGATGAAACTATATGAGGCTCCTTATGGTTGATTTATCACTAATGCAATGAGAGCTGGTGGGGGGAGAAAAGAGATGGAGAGGATTGAGATGGAGAGTTTGAGCCACTGTGAACAAAAGGGTGTTTTAATACTCAGCAGCTAGAGCTAGGAGGAAATTGAGGTGCCCTAAATAAATGTTTTTGTTTCATCTTTTTGAAGCTTCGCAATGAAACAATAAAGTGACCGTGAATTTTTTTTAAAGAGAACCTGGATTAACATTTGTGGTCCAAATAATGATAATGATAATGATATACAAGCACTTTTAAAACTACTTACTCATTTGAACAAGTATTGGTATTTAAAAAAAAAACTAACAAAGCCAAAAACACATATATAGGGACAAATCAGTTTTAGAAGGGTCTTTATCTCAAAAATAGTACAAGACTACATGGTATAATTAATGTACGGTAAATATTTAATGCTATTTTGTGGTCCAAAAATGTTATAGGCAACGTTGATAATCCATGTCTATAGAATGCCGAGACTTTCTATACAATGCCTAGTGTCTTCAGGCAAAGTGTTGGATTTATCGTGAAAAGTCCCTCAGTCGTCCAGGTAGAATCCATGATCAAAGGAGAAGTTCAATTTGTCAACTGGACAAAGTTTGTTTAGACTGACATATATTGTTATCGGTACGTATATATATTCATATTTGTCAATATACCCCTAATGCTGATCCCCTTTCATGAAGCCTCAATGTATAAATGTAACCTACACTGACAAACCTTCTTTGTAGACCCTATATGTGCAGCAAGCCTATTGTTATATTATTTTTTATATTGTTTGGATCTTGTACCTTGTCTGTAGTTGTTCTATTAATAAAATTAATCAAATGCTTGAAAATGCTGCTAAAAGCAGAAGAATGTTTTGGCAGTGAGTAAGTAGGTTAAATCTACCAGAAAAAAAGCCATCTGGTAAGACATGTAAGTAATAGAGAATAAGAGCAAGCTGATTTATCCAGTGAAATAAAGACTGCAAACTGTTTACTTTCACTTTTCAGAGTTTCTCTAATTTGCCTAGCCTAACTGAGTATTAATATTGAGTTTAATATTTTAGTTTGGTAAAATATTATGTCTCCTGTCTCCTGGATTACTGACTACCTCTCAGGCAGGCCTCCGTATGTGTGACTGGGGACCATCACGTCTGACACTGTGGTCAGTAATGTAAGAGCCCCCAGGGTACAGTCCTGTTGCCATTTCTGTACACTCTGTACACCTCTGATTCCCAGTACAGATCAGGGACCTGCCATCTGCAGAAGTTCTCTGATGACTCTGCGGTGGTTGGGTGTATCGGGAATGGACAGGAGCTGGAGTACAGGATGCTGATTGCGTATTTTGTGGAGTGGGCCCAGACAAACCATCTGCTCCTGAACATTGACAAGACCAAGGAACTGGTGATTGACTTCAGGAGAAAGAGGACACCAGTGGAGCCCATTACCATCCAGAGTCATGAGGTGGAGATTGTGGACTGCTGCAAGTACCTTGGCGTCCGTCCATGTGAACAACAGGCTGGATTGGAGGGACAACTGTAATGCTGTCTACAAGAAGGGCATGAGCAGATGCTACTTCCTGAGGAAGCTCAGGTCTTTCAATGTGTGCAGTAAGTTACTGGAGATCTACCAGTCTGTAGTTGCCAGGGCCCTGTACTCTGCTGTAGTCTGCTGGAGGAGCAACACCAGTAAAAGGGACATCGGACGGATTGACAAATTGATCCGTAATGTTGGTCACGTGTTTGTGAGCTGGAGACATTTGTCACAGTGAGGGACAGGAAGACACTGAACAAACTGCTCTCCATCATGGACACTCCTGCTCACCCACTGCACCAGACCATAGAGGGACAGAGGAGTTCATTCTTCAACAGGCTCCTACAGCTCTCCTCAAACAGTGAGAGATACAGGACGACATTCATACCATACTCCATACAACTGTACAACTCACCCTTATGTAACAGATAATACTCCCTACAACTGTATACAGCTGCTACTGTACATCATATTTGATACTGTATTTTATATTTGACTACTACTTTTCTATTTAAATCTGATTTGTACATATGTATTTTATTATCATTATTTTATGTATATAATTGTGTCTCATCTGACACAGGACTATTGCTCTTTGGTTGCTATTCCATCTATTTTTTTTTTTTTTTACCCTCTGTTACATATTATATATTATATTTGATGAGTGCGCTACTGTACCCAAAACAATTTCCCTTATAGATCAATAAAGTTTGTCTAAGTCTCAGTCTATTACATATTTATATTATAAAATGTTTGCTAGAGCTATAGTTTTTCAAAAGCAATGTTTTTACATATTAAAGGTAAGGCAGCTGTATACAATCAAAAACATAGTGAGACAAAGCCTGCACACTTACTCCCAAACTGCTTTTAATGAATGACGTTTTGATCAGTGGATCTTTGTCAGGTCATGACCCGAAGATCAGTTCACTGTAGTAGCCTTGCACCAGTGACGTGTTTATACCTACACCTTTTATGATACAATCAAAAACATACCATAGCTAATTGGAGAACATGCACATGCTTTCAAATAAAGAACGAGTGAGGTTCATTCTTGGGCTGGGCAGCTACAATCTTATCTCATGAAGTATGTACACCTGTGCTCTTGTTATTTAAGTAGTTGCTACATGACTTGTGTAATTCTAAATATTTTGTCACAGAATGAAATCAGTGTAACGTGTTTCACACTTTATTCATAGAAAAGCACCGAGATTCCAACACAAATCAATATAAAATGGTAGTAGCGTTACATAAATAGTAATAAATTCTTGCTTTATAGACAGTAGCTCAAGAAGTTGCACAAAAACAAAAACAAAAAAAAAAACAGAACAAGTGTTGATGATACGCTATCATACTTCTGTGGCAACAAATACTGGAAATACCTTTTTTCATAATCAGTAGCACAAAGAGGCAACAAACACTTTTCAATTTTCCCTTAAGTCAGAAAGAAGCAAAACAACAAAACAAAACAGGGAAAACAGCGGGTGAACTAGTGAACAATCTCTATCAGAAAATATCCTACACGTCCAGAGAAATCAAATAGAAGAAAGGTGAAAAGGAGAGGGGAGCTTCTTTGTTGCAATGCCGTCAGTCTAAGAAAAAGCATTACAGAAAGGCAGCAAGTATGTTCCCCTTTTTATAGAAAACTATGTCTCTAAGTAAACCATCACCAGGCCCAAGTTGTAGATTGGAAAACTAAGCTACAAAGCAAAACAGACTGTAGACGTGAAGAACATACAGAACAAGAGATATTAAAGGTCAAAGTGTTGCTGGCTAACACAAATATATTAAGAATAAAAATGAGGTTTGAACTAAAATATGGGCCGTTCCACATTTCCATAACGACTGGGATATCCTTTTATTGTTCTGTCCCAATGTAAGAAGACACTAAAGGCTTTTTGATAAATAAAATGAGCAAATATAAACTTTGTACATTGATCTGTCAGAAAGGCATTTTCCACCATTTTGAGTCTCGATACTAGCATGCTGGTTCTTGCCTTTGACTGCCCAACTTCATCTTTATTCATTATTTAGTAGTGGTGTGGTCCACTCTATTTGCCATACTGCACAGTTTAGCAGGCAGCCATTTTGAAGAGGTGGCAATACCGAGTGGTTTCTGCATAGTCATTTAATTTTTTACATTGAATGCCTTCTTCAATTTCCTCAACATGCTTCACTTTTTTCTTTGTTTAACTACAAAACAGATTATTTTAGCCAAAGAAATGTACACTGGAGCACCTGAGTAATGCTTTTAAGTCTTTGCTATTAAAAACAAAAATGCTGTCAAACTCCCCCCATTCGAAACATCCCCACTCAAAACAACAAAACATTAAAATTAAGAAAAACACATAACGTACATATCATAAATAATTATAACTTTACAATTTTCTGAATTGACACTTTCATATTTACAATATTTTAAATGCTACTACTTTTTTGTTTCGTTTCTTTAAATGATGTCCCTGAGAACTGAGTTTGTAGCCTCTTGTTCCTTTCTTTTGCTCAGTTACTTTCAATTAAAAAAGGCCTGGAGTTGTGACTGACTATACCCAGGTTTTAAGATAACATTTGGGAATGCAAAATGCACTTTCTTCTCTATTCAAAACCTCTGTCTTTTGAGTTCCCCAAGTGAGAATATGTTTCTGTAGCCACCCAATCAGTCATACAAAGTCCCCAAGCAATCAATAAATAAACGGTAAGCGGGCAGAGCATACTGAAGAGGTAATCGTGTGAAGTGCTTGTACAATGTATAGTCCTACAGATTTCAACTGTTTTGTGGCAAGAATCAGCAACTTTTATGTGCAGTGGCATAACTAAATTCACAAGCATTCCCAGGTTAAGTGGCAGAAGGACATTTCCATTTTAAATGACCATCAAATAGCAATGTATGCTGTTACTGTCTGCCTATTTACATACATTTTATGGCTTTTAGTTTTTGATTATTCGTATAACTATAAGCAGACAGTGGTGGTTACATTGGTGTTAACTAGTCTAAATCAGATCTTTACAATTGCAAGTCCCAACTGAATGGAGCTCAAGAGTACTGCATACCTTGAAGTAAATTTCACATTAATTTTCCCCATAGATGGTTTGAAAATTTTAAATAAAAAAAGTTTAAACTAGCTATCTGGTAACTAATATTCACAACACAATTATTTTTAGTCAAAAAATATTCTGAAAAGCTAAAAAAATTTGGCTAAATTTGTGGTTTATAAAGTTTCAGAAGTATCATATATCTTGTGCTCATTAGTCAGCTATGTAATCAGCTACGTGGTAACATAGCTGATTAGCCTCCAGCAAGGTTTTAAACTTGTTTACTTTTATTTTATTTCAAATTAATGGAAATTTTACCTCAGGAACTAAAGAGGTGGACAGGACCAGTAGCTCCATAACTAGGGAAAAATGTCTGGTAATGGAAAAGCTTCAACCAAATAAGCACCAAAACTTTAGATTTGTGGTTACATGAAACCGACCCAATTGGGTAGCGTTAACAATATACTGTGTTTGAAGTGGAGGTGTTCAAAGATTTGGCCACAAACAGCAGTACAGCAGTGCGTAGGTGTCTGTTACAATGGGATGTAGTTATCCCAGTCACAGTACATGAGTATTTCTATGTGCACATGGAGCCTGTAGGAGGGACTGCTCACTGTCAGATGCTGGAGGTGAAGTACTGGCCAGCAGGTACATATGGTATGAGCTATAGGCAACAGCAGCATGTTTGAGTGGTGTATCCTGTCTGGTCTACTGTGAAAGGCCCTGAAGAAAACAAGAGGCCATTTTGTGACAGAAGTTAAAGCTGACAAATAATGCAGTCGAGGTATGACAGTTACCACATGTTCTCCTCACTGGGCTGTATTTGGAATGATACTTTTAAAAACCCAGTACAAAGCATTTCTGGCTCAAAGAAGCTACTCCACCAACAAAATCTTTTGGTTTTCAAAAAACATGTGTCATTTGTCATCACAGTCTCCTGCCTTTTGTTGATATTTCAACATGACAAAACTTAAGGGAAATTATGTGTCCTTATTAACAAAGTTCCCCTTTTGCAGTTTCACTGAAGTAGAGCAACATACTGCGAACACGTCCTGGTTCACATTCAAGAAACATAACAAAACTTAGTCAACCAATGGCTCAAAATGAAAAGTAACAAAAATACAGAAATTTAAAAACCTTAAATATCAAAACAAATAAATTTTACTTTCTCACAAATGTCCCTGTTCAGGGTGGCTGGGTCAGCCAAAGCGTTCTCTGACCAGCATCATCAGTTTCTTTTTGCCCTTGTAGATCTGTTTGAGGTTGTCTATGAACTGGGCAAACTGAATGTGTCCGTCCTGTGCCAACAGAAAAGTCTCCCGTGCTTTGCTCAAAAATTCAATGAATTCTCCGTAGTGGCGTGGGCTGATGTGAGTGAGGCGTGAGTGCGTGGTGTTGATGTAGGCAGAGATCGTTGCGTCCAGCAGCTGGCGCAGCGGGGCCTTGTCCGTGGACATCAGTTTTCCAGAGTTCCTTCTCCCGGGAATGCCGGCAAGTCCCGGTGCAGTCATAGTGCACCTCCGCAGGATATCAGACAGCACTGTTGCGCAGTGCACACTTTTGACCACCAGGGGAATGATGGCTGCTAGCTCATTCTTACCCAGAGAGTGGCTGAGAGCACAGGCCCACAGCACATCATTGATAGCCGGGTGTGTGTCTTGGTTGTAGGCCAGGTTTAGGTGGGTCATGGCGAGAGAAGCCAGTTTAAAAGACCTCAGGGGGTAGCCTCTGTGCTCCATATAGCGGGCGATGGTGAACAGCTGAGAGTATGTCATTCCTGTGGATGCAGCGTCGATCACAATCTGATAGGCAGTCTCAAAGGCGATGTGGTCCTTCTCACAGAGCGTCAGAGCAGAGAGTGCACAGTTCTGAGGGTCCTTCATGGCACACTGTAAGGCCAGGGTCCGTGCGCAGCTAGCCAGCTCCTCCCTCTGGGGGTAGTCCAGGCTCAGGCGCAGGATGGTGTTGTGGGACATGACTGTGGCTGCTACGATGCTGGTGGCTTCAGTCGGCGTGAAGAGAGTGTACCAGCTTTGCAGGATGCTCACCAAAGCCCGCAAACCTGAGGCACAGGACAGGAAACATGTTTAAATGTCATGAAAATACAGCTTTTCTATTAAGGGTGAAGAAAAAAAAACTACACATACCAACTTCAGTGGCACAGGTGACCAGCCAACGCACCATCTCCCTCCTTCTCCAGTTCAGAGTGGACAGAGTCATCCTCATCACCTGCATAACATTAGAGTGGTGACGTTAGGCTCTTTTTTTCAGAGTGCCAATAATGTACAGAGTGTCATCTCGAGAAACCAGAAATGACAAAGATAAAAGCGGTTGCCATGAATCGCAGTGACGGGTACTTTTAGTGCCTTTATAGTGAGATGGGACTAATTGCTGCCCATGCATACTGAAAACCTCATTTGCAGTTTTACAGAGGAATTCGCAGACTCTAAATGGTGAGAAAAAGCAAACCAGCACTTTGAGGGCTTTTTGCCGTTTACTGTAAAACCAAAATGCCTTAATTATATAGTGTTTTTTTTTTTCATCAACACCATGCAATGTTTGCACAGTTCATTTGTAGCAAGGCTGTGGAGGTCGGCCGAAATTACATGTTCCAGAAAAGAGTTGAGTGCTGACCGATGCCCTGCTGCCGTTTTTTGTGGTAAAATGACTTGTGAAAATTACAGACTCCGGTGCATATTTATGCCTTGCTCCATTTCACCCTGCGTACCTGCAGTCCCAGCTCCAGAGCCACATTCAACAACGTGATGTCAGGTGGGTTGTCTGCTGGCGTGGCGATCTTAAACGCATCCTGGGCCAGTTTGAAGATTAAGGAGGAGGAGTGGATGTTCTTCTGAATGGCTTCCAGCACAGTTCGTAATCTCAGCATGTCACCTAGAAAAATGTCAAAATAAATGTTAAAATAAACAGTACAAAATAAAAATGCAAATGTTAAACTAAAATAGTTGCAGATCAGTGCTGATAAGACTTTGGTTAATAGCCCCAGATTAGTCACGCTATGATAAAATAAATAAAAATGAAAATAAATGTTTTCACTGTGTAGGCATTTGGATTATCCTTCCTGTAGTCTTGGTATTTGCTAATTTCATTATTTTTAAAGTTTAATATTCTTTATTCTACTTCATGTGGAAAGTTTGTGAATCAATAAACAGGGGCTTTAATATAAGGTAGTTACCTTTCGCTGCAGTTAACATAGTGGAGGCCAGCTCGCACTGCTGTGATTCCAGGTGTCCCAGAGTGAACCAGCGTGGATACCTGCTCGGAACGATGGAGATGCCATGATGGGAATGACCAACATCAGAGGCAGCGGACGACTCAAGTACAGGAAGCCTACAAGCACAGGATTTATGCGTTTCAAAACATGGATATTTGGTCAATTACATAATGCATCTTTTATCAAATTAAGCAGTACATATATATTATGTATATGAGTGGTTTGCAGGTTTTGCAGTAACATAACATTGTCAATTTTTTAAAGAAAATGCTTTTAATTAAACTACTACTATTTGGTTTTGTCTCAGCATATGTTGTTTGCATTTAAAATACAGATTTCCACATTTACAGTACATTACAAAAAGAATCTTTTGGGATTTGTACCTCATTGCACGTAGAGCCACTTTATATGCCAGCTCTGCGTCATGGGGCAGCAGTGCAGAGAAGAGGTACTTTGCAAATGTGTGCATGGGGATACTCTCCCTGTGGATGACTTCACCAAGGCCACTGAATGGACCAGCTACAGAAAAAGAAGAAAAAGTTACAAAAATCATACTTAAGGATCAAGTTTGTAAATTGTGAGAGTAATAATGACACTGGTACCTTCTAATAGCTGGACAGACTGTTTCCTTAATGTATGAACCAGAAGATCATCAAGCTCCAGTTCTTGAAGCTTTGCCACTATCTGCTCCTCATTTCGACAAACCTGAAAACAAAACATTCAAACTTTAAAACATAGAAAGCCAAGTTAACTAAACAAAGAGGATTTTATATACGAGATTAGTGAAAGCTTCCATGGAGGAATTCAAAAGCAGCCTTTTCTTGATTAGACTGAAACGAAATCAGACCTTCTACTTGCATTAAAAGCGAAAGCCATGTTAAACTCTTAAGAAGATTAGCATTTACACAAAGAAATGTTTCCATAAGTGATTTTCTGATTGTTTTTCAAGGAGCAGACAGTGTAATTACAATGACATTTTCTATTCCATTTGCACAGCACTTACATACTTCTATATACTTAAGTTAATGGCAGCAATAACTGATAAATCACACATTGAAATTCATATTTAAACAGCTTTTTTTGTACCTTATCCTGTGCATAAAGGCCTTCGGGCATTATCCTCTGCTGGCCCATCCCCATTAGAGCCACTTCTAAGGCAAGGGTCAAGTAAGACTCCCCAGAATCAGGGCTCCCCCAAATAGGAACGTGATTGTAGACTGGAGGTTTGGGCTCACCATCTGAACAAATACACAATGATTAGATTAGGTTTTATTTCATAGTGGAATATCCAAGAATGCTGCAACAGTGTAAAAGGTCATTCTGAAGTATTTGTTTATAGGTTTTATCTAAGAAAGGGCTGGTTGATTTGCAAAAAATAAAAAAATAAAATTAAAACAGACAATAAAGACAAAAACAAGTCTGAACTTCTGACCACATACTTTCACTGACTGAATTTGATTAGATTGGATTAGCCATGACAGAATCTTTAATAAAGTTCAATAAATAACTGTGCGGCCCTAATGTAAGTCCTTTATAATTACAGTGGGTGTAGTTGCTCTTTAAAAACAGGCCAAAGCAACTAGAACAACACACCGAAATCAAATGGCCAACCTTTGCCTCTCGTTTGAACTGCTCTTTAAACGAACAAAAAAAAAAAAAAACGTTTTCAATAACTGGAAAATCTATGGGAAAAGTCTTCTGTTTTGAAAATAAGGGCTGGATTTAATATATTAGAAATGTGGCTTGTCTAATCTAAGACGGACGCTTGGCTGACCCAGGCTTGAGAGCTATAACTGACAACAGATGCTATGCATGTCTCAGCTGTTGATTGGTGCCCATTTGCTCTCGGCTGCACCCCCTCCCTCTCCACCAATCAGCTTAAATCCCCTCTGAGCAATAGATCCCTACAATCCTGTGTGCGTTTGTGTGAGAGATTTGACTTTTTCTGACATAAACCCCGGCTTGAATTTCTGGTCTCGCTCCAGCTGCGATGCCTATTGGTCGGTTTAAAATTACTAAAGACAAGTGTGCATTTTTATTGGCTGATGCATGGTCAACAGATGTTCGCAGCTGTCTGTTCTTGAGAGGGAAAGGCAACGAGACCGGGCCGTTTCACACAAAAACACTCTGAATAACCATGGCTGCCTTCTCAAATTCCCAAAACAGCCCAGACAATAATTCACTCCTTCTCTACCACACACACATCAACGAGTGTGCCAGTGGTCAGCATTGTTTGAACTGACAATAGTTCCCTGTAGCCTGGTGACAATGGGAAGAGCCAACCCCTATTCTACTCAGTTGTGATGGCTACTGGCGCAGAAAAGGCTCTGGGCAGTGTGATAAATGCAAATAGCGATGGTGGTTCTATACCTAGCACATATACGCATAGAGAAGTAGTGGCGTGAATGTGAAAGCTAGGGTAGTTTATGGCATGTTAAGTACAATAGCTCAGTGTAACCCTGGCTGAGGAACATTGG
Source organism: Paratrypauchen microcephalus (assembly GCA_036785185.1). NCBI lineage: Eukaryota > Metazoa > Chordata > Actinopteri > Gobiiformes > Gobiidae > Paratrypauchen > Paratrypauchen microcephalus. The sequence continues at coordinate 7,964,374 of JAVJIX010000032.1, forward strand.
AGTCCGTTGTCTGGTGAGTCATTCTAGGCCCATGTTCACCTCTCCTTGGGATTACATGGCATTAGCAGGAGAAGGCTGTGAGGAATTAGATCTTGTGTTTGGTAAATAAGGTCTTTGCTAATGTGTCGTGTAATAATTAAGTCTGAGGTGTAGCGGACAGTGGCTTAGCCTCATAAGCGCCTTCACGGAAAAGCAATATACAAATGTAATGACGCAGGATATGATGTGCGGGTAAGAAATTCAAAATGAGTATCTTGTCAAAATATTCACATTTCTTTTTATTATCGTGTACATGAATACGTTAGTCACGGTTGTGTAGTTATATTGGATATAGGGGTGGGTATTGGCAAAGAAGTCACGATTCAATTCGAATCACGATTCATATGCCACGATGCGATACTATAACGATGCATCATGATACTTGAATTATTGCGATGCACTGCAATATATTCGGCATACTTCAGTGAAAATATACCAAAAAAAAAAGAGGATAACTTAAATATCAGTGGCTGTGTATCTGGGTAGTGTCTTCAATTGATCTGAGCAACTCAATTCATAACTGAATTTATTGAATAACAAAAACAAAACAAACCAATAACAAAAAAGTGCATAGGATTTTTTCTAAAACAAAAAATGATGTTCAAACATTTGCCATTTTGGAGGTAGCTACCATCATAACAAACAATACCCTTTCACAAAGAAAAAACTGCATAGGATTTATAGAATTTTTTTTTTATTTCAATTTATTTATTAATAATTAATTAATAAATTATTAATTAATAATAATCGATTTTTGGCATCAAGAATCGATGCAGTATATTGTGAAAGTTAGTATCGCGATGCATTGTCATGACAATTATTTTGCACACCCCTAATTGGATATGAATTCAAACTTCAATAAGCAGTAAACATGCACTGCTACAAACGAAGGAGATTTCTAAATAATACACTTTTCTTTTTACAGAAAAATTATGATCTTAAGTCTTTATAGTTAAATGACTATAGCATTTGATAAGCTCACCAGTGTCCATGTTGTTGTCGTCATCTACTCTGCAGGTTTCTGTGAGTGTGGCGAACAAACAGCCAATAGGGTCGAGCGGATGGCCCACCCAGCCTTCGAGGTTTGTGGTGGAAGTGACACCCCTTTGGAGAAGCTCTGAAACAGGACAAACATGTAAGCGACTGGACTACTTGTAAGCAGTAGAAGTCAGTTTAGGTTAATTTCCCTTACCTTTCTTTTGGTGTTTGTAGATATCCATTTGCCTGGTCTGCTGGAGGCGCAGGGTGTTGATGATGGCCACAGCCAATCGCAGAGCTTCCCTGGAGTAACCGTGGGAGCGGAGGGCGTCGACTCGGGCGCACGCCGTTGGGACGTGGTCTGGTTTATAAACAGTTATAGTTTAGTCACACCTACATCAAAGACCTTCTGCACACAGCAAAGAATGAGCCCTCTCCCAAACAGCAGACACACACGGGGCTGGTGCATGCGCGCACTGCCGCCTCAGCACAATGCCACTGGGTCTGATAGCTGGCTTAAGTTGCACAATCTGACAGATCTTTGCTGGAAGCTGCTCACTGCAGATACTGCTCCTAATATCAGCAGAATTAATGGTTAGAATTAGACACTCTATACATGTATGAAGCTTTATGTGATTTACATGTAAAACACTAACACTATGCATGTACAACGGTAACACTATGTAGTAAAATCACTTCAGAAAAGCACAGGCAACATAAGATAACAGCCCATAAATGCAGTATAAGCCTGTGTTTACCTAGCCAGAGAGGCAGTCCCTGGGGGCTGAATAGCAGGCTCTCGCCCTCCCTCTGATAGGATGGCGACATGTAGAAGTCACTGCTGATGATCCTCTGCAGATGGCTGTCCTGCCAGTGGAGGTCACACGCCTCCACCGCTCTGCTAAACACTGTCCTCCGTGGCCGGGACAGAGAGTCTGAGACAGGACCAGGGGTTAGATTTCAGTGCTCAACTTACTATTTGTGTTTATAATGATGCTCTGATCTCTTTAATTGCCCCTGTGTGTACTGACCTTGTGCAAGGTTGCTCTGTGGTAGTGCGTTGGTGATATTGGGGAGCTCGCTGCCATAGTTACCGTCCTCCAGCGGGCACACGTCCATGTCTCCCCACTTCTTGAGCTGCTTCAGCCAGCCAGTCTTTTCTTCACTTTTGCAATGAGGGTTTAGAACTACACATACCCACAATGCACCTGGGGAACAAGATACAATTGTTACAAATTGGCTTACGCTTATTCTATTTTCATCCGCAGTAAGCATTTGTGGCAAGTCAGCAATAAAACAACTCCAATACGATTATGTCAAATATGTGAGTCTTATCAAATGTCGACTGAGGTCACAGTTAGATGTGGCAGTGTGTCTGGCAGCACACTGTGATGGGCTGTCTGTTCCATCGGCCTGTGTCATAATCTCCCTCGCTCACCCAGGAAGTGTTCTTATTGACCTCCTAAATGCCCAGATCGATTGCACAGAAGCAGAGAAGCATTATTGATTTGCAGCCTTTACCATTCTCTCTGAGTAGGGAGCTAAAGGAGTGGTCTGGGCAGGAAAAGAGGAGACGCTTGTGCCTGGTTTGACTTAGCGACCTAATAGCTTACCGACTGGATGAATGTTTACCTGACAATGTGACTGAGTGTTGATTTTCAGAGTAACTAAAGTGAAGGCCACTCAATCCTAATCTGGAGAATAACTGCATCTTTCTCACCCTATCGCGCTTAGGTTTTATTTACCTAGTTCGTCCCAAAGTTGTCGGCACTTGTCCGTCATCCCTGTGCCCTGCTGTCTCCATAGCGACAGACGTGGGTCCGCCATGAACTGCTCTGTTATAAGGGTGAGCATCCGGGCTCCGTTTGAGTCACGCATTCGCAGCATTTCCCGCACCTGGAAGGACACAAGAGAGTTGGGTAAACTAAACATAGGAATGCTTAAACTTCACTGAGGACATCTTGAGGTAAAAACAACCTTGAAGGGAGTCAAGGAAAAGGGGATTTAGGCTTTGTAAAAAACAAAACAACATGAATAAAAGACCATACAATGCATTTTTGTGAGAGTTTGTTTAATTTGAAATAACAAAAGATGGATTGTCACCATGTTATTCATGGGGTCAGTGTCAAGTCTAGTTCCTTTTATTTTGTTAGACTGAGCAGAAGGATTTCATTTTCTATTGGACCAATTATTTGAACAAATATTTAAGACGGCAAACTCAATTTCTTGCAATTTACAAAGGTGAGGACATAACTAAATGGGAAGCAAGAAAAAATATCTACCCATCTCTTAAACAGAGGTTGGTGATATTGACAAAAGTGATTGAGTTTTTTCAATAACAATATTCAGACAATGTCACTTCAGCAGAAATGTGTTAAATTACGTCTTTTCATTTTTTTATCCACTTTTTGCTTAAAAAAACCCCAAAAAACTCAGTGTTCCAATTTTACACATCTTGCATATCTACAATAATCTGCCCAACTCAACTTAACGATAGTCAACAAAGCCCAAAATGTAGTATACCTTAGCGAACATGGAGTTGAGCTGTTTGCCTGAGCCATAGTATCCTCCTTGCGACAGAAACTGTTTAACCTGCTCTCTGACTTGGTCTTCGTCCAGGTGCCAGCAGTTGTCGTCATCGATGCTGGCGCCTGCCGTTGGGTCTGGGGCACCTGCAAAGAACAGACACGGACATTCAAAACATCAAGTTTAGCTCCATCTTAACATCTTCCATTTTGCATAACAGCTGCTCTCAGTAAGGTATGTTTATATCCCACTGATTGTTTGTGCCTGTTCTCAATTTGTAACTTGAAAGCAGCAAGGAACCATGGGCAATTTAGCTCAAGGTAATCCACTATTAAAATACATAAAGTACGATGTAAATAAACATTTATTCAGCCAGTAATCAGCATGCTAAACCTTGCAAATATTTGTCTTTAAAGTACCTGCTTGTCTCCATGGAGTTAGATAAGTGTAAGGCTATACTGTGGTGGAACAATCCAGGCAAAACAATAGCATCTCTACAGAGAAAAGCACGTGGCGAACCCTCTAGTAGAAATGTTACATAGTGCACCTTTAACCTAATTTAATAGTTAAGTTAAGCTATTGTTATTCTTCTGTATTCAGCGATAATTGTGTGCATAGTTACACAAAAAGGAAATGTGTGTATGCTGAAGATGCAGAAGATGAGGAGCAGAAGAGGGAAGGCGTGGGGGGCAAGGCTTTGATCTGTCAGGAAGAAAGTTTAAGGAAAGCCCAAAGATGTGTTTCCAACTGGCCGCGAGTAGAAACAACAGCAAACACACACATTCCTTCATCAAAGCCACACTCCTGGATCGAATGAACTTCAACCCCCACGATCCCCCTTGTCAAACACAGACGGGAAACACAGCGCGCGGCTTCCTGCACAGACCGGCTGCAGAATGTCAACATTTTAGCGAACGGGGAAGGACAAAGCAGTTTGTTTTGTAAAACCATGTCTGTAGTTTAGCGGTTTGCCTCTAAGTGGGCCTCTCTGCTTTCTGTACTTTCTCTCGGAGTCTTTTATGCGTCTCCCCATTTCCCTGACTGTTAGTGCTCCCCTTTTATCCTCCGTCCCTTCTCGCTGGCATCCATTTCATCATTGGACTTCTTGTTTGCTTGTTTCTTGACATAGCTATGTTGGAAAGCAGCTAGCAAAACACACACTTGAAATTACTTTTACTTTGTCCTGGCAATCAGAACTTGTGTGTGGAAAAAGAACCTACAAGTGCAAGCTTTTAAATCTGGCCTACTGCTAAGACCACATGGGATTTTGACTGCAGCTCTACAACTTTTCAGACTATGCCAAGAGGTCTGTTTTTTAGCGCTCAGACTAAAGCTCTCACCGTGGACCTGGTTGATCTCAGAGTTGGAGGAGAGGATCTCGTCTGCCAGTTTCTGTGCTGTGGGCAGGACCTCGGTGTGGTGGGCAGTTATCAAATACTGCACCAACTTCTGCAGCTGATCCCGGTTCATCTGGAACAATGTCTCTGAGATGGGTAACCGCAGCTTTACCTATACACAACCAGAAGATAAGATATCATTTAAATAATTTTAATACCAATTTCAAAACAAAAATCGACTAACAACAATTTACTAAATTCTGTTTATTCTGAAGATAGAAAAGTGTATTTATGTATTTTTTATTTTTTATTTACAGGGCTATCATTTCTTAATAAAAAGCAGTGGTGTCTTTTGTGTACACATAGTTTTGAGTATTATTATTTTTATTTTTTTTAGTCTTATTACAGCCTCCATTTGCTCACATCCAGCCAGCAAATCTAATCCAACCTTTTTTATACCATGTAAAAAAAACATGACATTACATGTAGAACTACTTAGCTTTGCATTTGTGTACTGCTGACAAAAGGCAACGGGGTATAAATATTCTAATGGGTTCTGCTTAGGTGGTATGCGTTTTCACTTTACAGTATCAAGGGACACAAGAAAACACAATGCATCCAAATTATATATACAAGACTGGTGAGGGCTGTTACCTGCTCAGGCTTGCGGATCCTGTACAGTGATAGCGCCACCACATGGGCGCAGTAGAAAATGTCTTTGTTCCCACATCCACAGGTGACCGAGGTGATCTTGCATCTGTCGAAGCTGATGGCCACTTTGTGCGTGACCTCTGGCTCCGATGACGTGGTCGGCTCAGTTACTGTCCCGCTCAAATGAAACCCTAAAGAAAAAAAACGAAACAGGAGAATGATCAAAAACTCTGATCTCCTTACAACAATCATTAAGGAAATAAATGTGTTGACTCATTCATGATTATTCAACATTTGAGGAGTGATTCTTTTGTTTTAGCGGACGACCACGGACAAAGGAAGCACCAAAGGAGAGGCATCAGTGGTAATGTGAGCTGAGCAAACATACAGAGTGAACCTTCAGCACAAAACACACTCCTAATGAGACATCTCCAACCGGGCGCTGGGCCATCTGATCCCCGCCTGCTGTCTCCATGTACTCACTGAAGAAAGGGTGGGAATATTTCCGGTCGCTCCATTATTAAGTAACAGTGTGTGAAAGAGAATCCACGGTTCAATTATACAGCGTATTGTGGAAAATTTATTTATCCTGGTTTAACTCCTGTTATAATCTGGATTTTTTTAGACAATGTTATGATGAATAATTAGTGTTGAATTGAATTTCCTGTGCTACATGGAATTTAATATATGGATGCTCATAATGTTTCAGCTCTTCGCTTTTTGTTTATCATCTCATAATACATACACACTTCAAATTAAAACGGTTACAAATTGTAAACTGAGAGAGTATTTCATATATAATATATAATAATTTCAAAAGATCAGATTAGTCTTTTACAATGACCATTGTTCTAGGTATAGGCCTATATTTCTTATATGTGCATAATTTCTGGTAAAAAGCCCACCTCGTGTTTGTCTCTGTGGAGATTTTTTTTTTGCTTTGTGTACAATGTAGGTCTTTTCATAGATCCAAGCAGAAGACAAGACATGTTACAGGTCAGATCTGTGGAGAGATGACCCCATTCTGCTAGGCAAGTTAAATACCATACTTCCAGGCAAAGCAATACCATCTCCATGTTGGAAACACGGTGCACATTTAAATCCCATAGTTCCATGATGGTTTTCCCTGTACCATTGCTTCGTATATACTGACTATTATGCAGAGTACATACAGAGCATAGTATTCATGCTAATATAATTTCCCTTTTCTGCAATATCCTAATTAATTGGCATGTGCCTTAAACCTTAGGGGCGTCGCTACAAGCCTATTTCGGAACACAGGGCCCTTTCTGGCCTTAACAAGCCACCATTTGGCCAATTGAGCTTGCGAAACAACCTGGACGCGTTCCAAATGTAACCCCTTTATGGCCTCCTCTCATACACACCAGCAAACCAACAGCTGTAGTCTTAGCGCTGTTTAATTGGGGGGGATGTAAATGAATAACTAGCCTTTGTTGGCACTACTTTTTCCAATGCCCGGTGTGATGAGGCCATGACACTTTGGGGACATACTGGCACGTGAACATAAGGCTGGTTGGCTGCACTTCAAAAGTAATTTATTTAACATTAAACGTAATCCAACCTGGGAGTGACACTATATATGCACTACTAGGTTAAAAAGTAGGTTGTGGTAAAGGAGGCTATAGGATAAGCAAGGTAAGGATGACAAGATGGAAGAGGGGAGAGTATCGGATCTATCTTGTCGTCTCACTATGACGGGTCAATTATTTATGAAACAAGGTATACAGGTATAGGGTACTATGGAAAGGTTTTAGCCAAGTGGGAAATGTGGTTAAAAAGGTGCATACTATTTGATACATAAAAGAGAAAAATCCATACTAATTTGACATAAAGATACGTAAATTACATGCAAATAATATATTTCCATCTCGGGCTGCAGAATTTAGTAAAATTTATCTTTAGATTTATGTTTATCATTCGGTTCATTGCAATATACTGTGCAGTCCTGTTTTCTTATGTGTACAAGTATAATGGATAACACACCCACCCTACCATACTTAACCCTACTGCTTCTACTGAAAAAACAGGCTAGTTATTAGGAGAGAAACTTCCAATTTGCTCACAAACAAACAATCTTAAAAATACACACTGTATTACACACAGGGACAGACATGAACAATTACGCTCTGGGGTTTGGGCCAGCATGGTGGAGCAAGCTAATAAGAAATGTGTTAAGCCATCTCCTTGGCAAAAAAATCCTCTCACAATAAGATCACACTAAATCCATTGCACAAACGCACACACACCGAGATCTAATTAACAGAGCAAAGATAACGAAAGACAGGAGACCAATGTGATAGACACTGACCACAAGTCCCCAGCCCACCATCTGAGCACGGTTGATACGGCAAATACAGCAAAATAGGCATTTATTAATTTGACTGAGATGTAATGTATTTCTTAGCACCTATAGGAGTATGCCGGCATTGTCTGTTATGATTTTTATGGTTTTGTACAGCTGTCACCACTGGGTGTGAGCCATGGTAGTTAATAATTTGTTAAAACTCATATTACACAGACAAAAACAGGATAGAAAAAAGCAATGAAAATGACCACAAAGACTATATTGATTGTCCCTTTGGCAGAATATGCAATTAGAGGTGACAGAAATAAAATATCAAAAAGAAACAAAATAATGAAACTGAAGCTCTGAATCATTTCAAAACAAATATACAATTTATTTGATTTTTTTAAAATAATGTTTTTAATTGTGATCGGAGAATTGTGCCGATACTGCCCTAGCATCTGACCCACTGACCTAGTGACCAACATACAAACCCAGCAGTGTGCCCTCCCTTTGTCTTTTTAAATTACAAGATATGTCATCTGATAAATGGCAACAGATTACAAAGCACTTCATTTCTGCTTGTTTTATTTTCTATTGACTGCCTTTAATAAAGAACTGAAATCTTTTTTCAGGTATATGAAATTTCTTTCCGTGCGTCACTGTCATGATCCAAAAAATTCAAACTAAAGGAAAAGGCTCAATACTCGATTACACAAAGATAAAACGTCACTTTCTTCTTCTAAAGGATAGAATGTAATTTCAACAGAAAAGTAATGAGATACTTTCTTTAATATTACCATGTGCTCTGAAAGAAAGATTGAGAGATCTAAAACAATTTAGCCTTTTTCCAGTATGGATAATTGGTCAAAAGAATAACTTTTGGTAGTTTAGTATCTGGGTGGCGATTCTTTTCACAACCCTACTTCCCTGATAAATCAAGCTGTTCATTCTAACATTTTTCTTCCAAAACTAGCTTTTACAAGTGCATGTCTGCCCAGTACAAAGTGTCCACTCCTTCCAAACGGGGCATCTGACAGTGACAGAGAGTGTAAGGGAGAAGACAGTCTAGTGCATCTGCCAGTGAGAGACATAAAGTGTCCTCCAAAAGTGTTGAAACGTCCTGCTGCGTCCCGCCTGTCCACCCAATTTACTGTCTCTGAGTAAATGTAATATCATAAATGTGTCAAAAGAGGATTTCTAGCCTCTCCGACGGTTCTATAAAGGATATACCTGTAGAGCCAATTTGCACTAACCGCAGCTCACTGTAAGACACCAAATTTGATCTTCTGCTGGAGAAATACTCACCGTGGAAAGTAAAGGTGGGCCAAAAGATAAGAAAAATTAGGGGTGTGCATGTCATAAAAAGATTGGGCTAACATGAAGCTCACATGGTCCCCCAAAGCTGTCTCCATATTTTATTAATCCATGTCAGTGCTTTTTGTTGAATAAGTCAGTGAAAAAATTTCCCAAGATAAAATATTAATAGCATTGATAATCTTGGAAAGACTGCAACTAAATCAAATTGTATTAAGTACAACAAATCAGATTTTGCAATAGATTTGAGCTTTCTAAAATCCAAAATAAACATTTTTATATATTGTTCTATATTAATGTATTGTTGATAATTACTACATCGACTTGTTGTTCAGTATATGAAAGCTGGAACAATATTTTTGGGGGTCAATATGTATCGTGTGTACTTTTTTGGTTACTTTTTGGCCATATGATAAGATTTAAGCTGTAAAAGTTTGAATTAATAACTTCTATGGCTCATTACTGATGCAAACTATGTAGTAGTGTTTCATTCTGCTGTTTATTATTATTGCAGCTCATTATTGTACATTTTTAATATTTCTGTTTGTAGTTTAAATCTGCTTTAGAGTTTTTGTTTCAGTAGCATAAATTAGCTTCAGTATTATCATTTATCATCTGTATTTACTTATTAATATATTGATCAAAGGAGAAGTTCAATTTGTCAACTGGACAAAGTTTGTTTGGTTGAAAACGTTTCGCCGCTCATCCGAGAGGCTTCGTCAGCTCTGGCCCTCATGCTGGTTAGACCCTGTTTATATCTAGCTGCAAGGGAGGGGCTAACTACCCTGAACAAAGCTCTGAACCTATCCCCGCTACTCTCTTTTGTTTTACGAATTCCTCTGGCGTCTTGTATTAGCATATCTATAAGCCCTAGGCGGCGCTCACTACACTGAAATAGCTCTGAAACTATCAACTAATCTGTCTCTTTGTATTTCAAATTTCTCTGGTATCCAATTCCCTATTCAAGACAACGACCCTCTCCACCCCTCTGCAATGGCTTGTCTGTCCTAATGATTCTTTGTTTGAGAATCGAATTATAGATGGGAGACAAGTTGTGTCTAACTCCCCCATTTCTGTTTAACAACGGATTCTCTTTTTTGACAAAAATAGCCTCTTTAACTCCCCTCTCAAACCAGTTCTTTTCCCTGGCTAAGATCTGAACCTCACTGTCCTCAAATGAATGGCCCGCGGCTTCTAGGTGAAGATGAACGGCAGATGACGGTCCACTCTGGCCCGCCCGTCTGTGCTGGTACATCCTCTTGTGAAGTGGCTGCTTGGTTTCCCCAATATAGCGCTCACTGCAGTCTTCACTACACTGAATGGAGTAGACCACATTGTTTTGTTTGTGGCTCGGTGTTTTGTCCTTTGGGTGGACCAGTTTTTGTCTTAAAGTGTTTGTGGGTTTGAAATAAACTGGAATTTCATATTGTCTGAAAATCCTCTGTAGTTTTTCCGAAACGCCGGCCAGGTACGGAATCGCTACCCCTTTCCTCCTGGGTTCGGATTCTCTGTTGTCTTGTTTCTTGCCCTTGTCTCTCTTGGTTTTGTTGACAGCCCATTTAGGATATCCACAAACAGAGAGGGCTTCCTGCACATGTTGTTCTTCTTTCTCCTTACCCTCTGTGCTTGTGGGAACCACTTGGGCCCTGTGTTGTAATGTCCGAATAACACCTAGTTTGTGCTGCAGTGGGTGGTGTGAATCAAAAAGCAGGTATTGGTCTGTATGTGTGGGCTTCCTGAAGACTTCTACTTGGAGTCCCCGGTCTCCTCCTATCGTTACTGCACAATCTAAGAATGCCAATGTGTTATCATTGGCATCTTCACGGGTGAATTTGATGTTCGGATCTACAGAATTGATATGTGCAGTGAAAGGTTCCAAATCTTGAATTTTGATTTTTGTGAAATTATCATCAACATAACGAAACCAGTGTGTGGGTGGAGTGCCTGGATATGAAGCTAAGGCACTCTGTTCAAATTGTTCCATGTATAAATTAGCCATGATAGGGGAGACCGGTGAGCCCATCGCACAGCCATGGATCTGCCTGTTTGTGGATATCCTAAATGGGCTGTCAACAAAACCAAGAGAGACAAGGGCAAGAAACAAGACAACAGAGAATCCGAACCCAGGAGGAAAGGGGTAGCTATTCCTTACCTGGCCGGCGTTTCGGAAAAACTACAGAGGACAATATGAAATTCCAGTTTATTTCAAACCGACAAACACTTTAAGACAAAAACTGGTCCACCCAAAGGACAAAACACCGAGCCACAAACAAAGCAATGTGGTCTACTCCATTCAGTGTAGTGAAGACTGCAGTGAGCGCTATATTGGGGAAACCAAGCAGCCACTTCACAAGAGGATGTACCAACACAGACGGGCGTGCCAGAGTGGACCGTCATCTGCCGTTCATCTTCACCTAGAAGCCGCGGGCCATTCATTTGAGGACAGTGAGGTTCAGATCTTAGCCAGGGAAAAGAACTGGTTTGAGAGGGGAGTTAAAGAGGCTATTTTTGTCAAAAAAGAGAATCCGTCGTTAAACAGAAATGGGGGAGTTAGACACAACTTGTCTCCCATCTATAATTCGATTCTCAAACAAAGAATCATTAGGACAGACAAGCCATTGCAGAGGGGTGGAGAGGGTCGTTGTCTTGAATAGGGAATTGGACGCCAGAGAAATTTGAAATACAAAGAGACAGATTAGTTGATAGTTTCAGAGCTATTTCAGTGTAGTGAGCGCCGCCTAGGGCTTATAGATATGCTAATACAAGACGCCAGAGGAATTCGTAAAACAAAAGAGAGTAGCGGGGATAGGTTCAGAGCTTTGTTCAGGGTAGTTAGCCCCTCCCTTGCAGCTAGATATAAACAGGGTCTAACCAGCATGAGGGCCAGAGCTGACGAAGCCTCTCGGATGAGCGGCGAAACGTTTTCAACCAAACAAACTTTGTTCAGTTGACAAATTGAACTTCTCCTTTGATCATGGATTCTACCTGGACGACTGAGGGACTTTTCACGCTTACTAATATATTGAAAATTTGTTATTGTGACAGGCCTAATTGTTGTGACCTCTGCATTTTACCTAAGGGTGAGCCAAAAAAATGTATCCCGATTTCCTTAGCAATGGATCACAATTTATATTTATTCATGATTCATGTATGTTTGCTTTGAGGTAAATCTGCTTTAGAAAGTTCACACTTGACTGTAATTGGTTAAATCCACCTGTCACCCCAAACATGACAGAGGTTGACCAATAGGGAATGGTTGGGCTAAGAGTGAAAAGAACATTTGAATTCTAGTCAAAATACATTTTCCCCAATAAAAAAGGCAGATAGCCATAATGATATGGTTGATTTGTATGGATCAACAAACAGCTAACCGTGTCCACAATGCGGTTCCATTTTATAATCCAAAGCATGTATTGATCTGCTTTGTTTATGTGGAAAACTGTGTTGCCTTTTTGTTTGCTCGGTAAAAATCAATATGGCTATGATGAAACATTTTATATTTTTTGTCCGACCTTCTGTTTGTGTGCAGCTGAAATGCATTGACACTTGACACTACAAAGACACCCACGAACACAGCGAACCGCGTGACCTTTTCGGAGTCAGTCGTGCTTTTGTTCTTAATGCCACTGAGAGCAGAGAACCCCAAAGTCTGCCACGATATTTACACAAGATAGCTTTTATCCCCGCAACTCAAAACCTTCAGTGCTTTAGCCAGAACAGATGAATTATAACAAAGGTGAATTAGTGGTCTGACGAGTGCGTAAAGTGGGAGAGATGCCAAGTACAATGATCCAGGTTTTTTATTGACGGAAAATGAAAAAAAAAAATCTTAGCTTGAAATGTGTGCAAGTGTGTAGTGTCTCTTCTTTTACAGATAATGCAGAGCTAGTTTGATTTTCGTGATTATCTGAAATCTGCTTAGTTCAACAAAATGAATGACAAGGATTATATCTTACGTGGGATAAGATGGGGCTAAACATCCTAAGAAGGTAAAATCCGACCACCAACTAAACAAAAAAAAAAAAAATTCACGCTTCCTATTGTCCATATTTCTATTGTAAACACAACCCCATGCGCTCGCTATGTATACACAGTAGTATATCCACTCCTCCTCTCATTCTCTGCCATCTGTCACTCGAAGACAACCCCGCCCACACAGAACCGCCTCAGCCAATCAGAATGCAGAGCGCCTCCCCAAGCTTACAGACCATTAACCCCTAATTAGCTGGGGAGCCGGAGACAGGGCTGGGAGCCAAAAAAATTGTGGATGCACCAACACACACACAGACAAAACCATAGTAAAAACCAAAGCTTCTCTGCTCTCCCCAAGTGGTATAATAAAGTCTGTTTGATTTCATTCATCTATGTTGCCCACATGCAACGCCTACACCGCATAACAGCTGCCAAAAAGAGGCCTGCTTTCTTCTGCCACCCATAAGGCAACACTGAATCACCCATTTGGTATTGCAATAATTACTGGCTTGGAGATTTGAAAGGACTGCAGCATATAATTCACACATTTTAATATACAATCATTCTGATGACACAGCAGGCCTATAAGAGCACTTGAATAAGGTTTCTATTTGTGAGGTAATTTGTCTTTCATCGCTCCAGATGTTGTAAATCATAATCTCTATAGTCACCCCTGGATGACCTGCAATGCACAGATATCAATGTTTAAAATTAGGTAAATATTTAAATACCCCCTTCGTCCATATGTCAACGGAATAGTGATTTGTTTGCACTGGAGGACCACAGCCACCCAAAAGGGGTTGGGAGGGGGTCACAGCATCAACCCAATGACCCCACTCTGCTAATAGACTTAACCAGTTTAAGTTGGGGGAGCAGCAGTTAACAATTATGGAGTTGTTGCTATAAATGACAATTACGAGATGGGGTGAACCTAAAGGATGTGTGTGTGAATATGTACAAAAGAAAGCTGTGGCCACTCTGTCAAACCCAACAACCAGTATCTATTGCAGAGCTGCACCAAGATCAAATTGTTTCATATTGTCAATGATGATCTTAAGTCTTTTTGATCGTATTTTTGATCGACGTATACAGTACAATAGTTTAGTACGAAGACTGGTGATTCAGCTGAACTTCTTACATTTACGATTATTTAGCTAATTATTATACATCTGCAGTATTAATCAAAGCATACTGAAACTAAGGTTTCGCCGTACTTGGTACCAACTTGAGAAAATAGAAGAAAAATTAAAATCTTCACTTCTACACAAATTGTAGGTTTTAACCAATTCTCTCTTCCTCTCCTGGATCAGATTTGTACCTTTGATCAATAAAAGCATGTCGTCAGCAGAAAGAATATTACTTTTCTCTCCCTTCCAAAACCTCAGCTAAAAAATTCATCTTTTCCTGCATCCTGTCATCTTCGGCACACCCCGCGATACGTCTCTGGGCCTGTCCCGTGTCCCATCTGTCCTGACGGCTTCAAGGTTAACACAGCCTCCTTTTCGAGTCATAGACAAGCACCCACATGGCTCTGGTATTCAATCGCCCATCTATCTGTGCAACGACACTGAATCTTCCCCACCCCTCTGTCCATCCAAACACCCACCTATCCATCATCGGCCCATACATCCTTCACTTCTGCCCTGTTTGCTGATGCGATAACAGCTGATTGATTCATTTGTGATTTCCCAGCAGCCCCCTCTTCTCTCCCTCTCTCTCTTCCTTTCTGTCTCTGCATTGAAAGCAGACGCACACAATCACACTCACACTCACACACACACACACACACACACACACACACGAAACAAGGCATGCACAAAAAAGTCCTTGCTAACCACCGGGACTCATTTGTCATGATTACACTGAATTGATCCCCTGATTTGGTCCATTCTCCTGCGACGGGGGCAGCACAAAAAGATGGACAGGAAGAAGGGGGAAGGGAGGTTATAGAGTTCAGGGAATTCTGTCAAAAATGTTATTACAAAATTATAATATGCTGTATAATCACAAGGACAGGGTCTGAAAAGATGCTCTCAAAAACTGCACTTCAAAGTGGCAAAGTGGCAAAAAGTGTAGGACACATGTAGTTGGGATATTACTGCTGAGAATGGGCAGTAACGCACAATATAATGCTCAACTGAATCAAAAACGCAATGCTAGTTGTCCCTGTCAAATACCAAAGGCTGCAATTATTTAAAGGTCCCATGGCATGAAATTTTCACTTTGAGGTTTTTGAATGTTAATGTGAGCTTCCCTACCCTGTTTAGGCCCCCCCAATGGCTAAATGTTGCGAAATGTCTAAACTGAGCATTTGCGATCCTTTTCTGTGTTTGAAGAAAACACAGCTCAAACGGGCGATTCTGGACAAGGCACCTTTGTTATGTAACATCGAAAAAAGAAATGCAAATGCAGTTCCACCACCGTCTGGATCTCCACCCCCTGTCTCTGGAAATCACGCCCAGGGAGTTTGGACCGCGAAAGAGCTACGCAATGCGAAATGCGTTTTTTAAATTTGCCTGGAGGCACGTGCGAGTGTTTCTAGGCTCGGAAGTCCTTTACCCAACCCTCTGGACCTGTGAAACAGCAGTGGTTTAATTTTATTTTCTGTGAAAATGTGTTTTTTTCATTGAAATTCCTCTTTCTGCCTCCGCGCTTCAATCGCGGAAATCGGAGCCAGCCACAGCGCAGCGCTCCAGCGGCGCAGAGGTGCGGGTGGGGGGGATGCCCCACCCGCTCCTCTAACCCAATCTGTGTCCTTCTCATTTGCATTCAAGCAACAAGGCCCAGAATGAGTCGTTCAGACAGAGAGATTATGACTCTGACTCTGTACATGTGTCTTTCTCATGCACTGAATGTTGATTTTGAAGAAGGATTCATTTACAGTATTAGGGAACCATTAAGGCACCATATAAAAGCATCAAGAAGTACCATGTCATGGGATCTTTAAACTATAGATACTCTGCAAAGAGCAAAATACCTTGTATTTATATAGAAAACTCTTGTTGCTGATTATTTAAATCTTCTCTCAAATGTTAATGCTCGTTTACAATGTGCACTCTAAACAGAACCCTTTTGAAATCATGCATTACAAATTAATATATATTTTTATTCCAAAATTATGCAGCCCCAATATTTGGTTTTTGCACTGCAATGTGGACAATATGAAAAAGTATTAGAATCAAATGAGAACACTCTAACTACCAACATACAAACAGAAAACCAAGACGATATGTCCAAGCACCACTAGACTGGCCTTAAACTAAAAAGAGGCTGAGGCATTACACTGGTGAAATCCAGGTAAAGACAGCGCAGTTGATCAATACAATCAGAATGAAGTAGGAACACTTAAGACGGTCCTGTGCTTCTCCACACAGGTATGTCAGAGATAAAAGCTATAATAGACACAGAAATAGATAGATGGTATGAGTCCCTGTGTCCTTTTGCCCAACGCTTTATAAAATTCAATCAAGGTTTTTCCGACTGAAAGAAAAGCACTGAAGCCAAAGAAGTGCTAGCGGCGGAGGCATACATTGGACTGTTAATGGAGAGTCACTTGGTCGATTCAAACCATTGTGATGCGCTGCCACACGAGCCTGAAGGTTATGCATGGTGGAAGCAAAACATAAATATTTCACAAACACCTTCCCATACACAAAGTTAAAAACTCAATGAAAGGTTCTAAAGTCTTGTGTTGTCCTTTGCCATTAAGGTGTGATTCACTTCACCCCCAAAAAATGTGTTTCTTTTGTATCAGGTTAGCTGTTTGTTTGGGATTGTGTGTGTTGGCATTATTGTGGTGCTGGCCTTGTGTGCCGTATTTTACAGAGAGATGAGCGAAAGCAATTTCTGGAGCAGACAGACTTGTGTCACTCCCCGGCAGGTGATAAAGCCCGGGTGTTATTGTCTAGTTTAATAAGAAAAGGCACATTCAAAAGGCAAAAAACAAAATGGAAAAATATGCACAGCTGCTTCCTGTACTTTGTATGCAAAAGTCTTAATTAGAGCCTAAGTGGCATTTGTGTCAGTTCCCACAGAAAGTGAACACCCGTGGACCAATCACAGATGAATATGTAAATTGTGTACAAACTCAGTTCAGATATGGCTCAAGGCAATAACAATTAGACACAACAAAAGCTTAATTTTATCCCCTTCATAGACCATAAATTTGCTTTGAAAAATGCAGTATTGTGGTACCTATTGATTAATACAGTATCTCCCTAAAGCAACCATTTCCATGTGTGTGCTAAAGGTGGGGGATATATTGAAAAATGGATACCATCACTGTTGATGTTATAGATATAAATTTGAACATCAACTTTATCATCTTAAAAAGCACCTCAAACAAATAAGACAAACGTCTAGTGTAATCTCCCAAACAAAGACATAAAGAGATTTATGCACTTCACGGCCCATTCACGTTTCATGCTAGACTTGAACCCTAACCAAGACATTCACCGGCACATTTGATGCATTGTTAAAATATCGTATATATATATATATTGTTAGTAATATAATGAAAAATTTGAAATATTTTTGTCAACATCATCCATCACTAGTGTGTTGCATTCATCTCTGGGTTACACATACATTTCCTGGTTGTCTTCTCATACGCCAGGCCTGCTGTCCTCGTCTCTCCCTCTGCTGCTCTTTTGTCTCCTTCTTTTGCATGTCCCTCACACTTTGCCCTTTTCCTTAAACCAGTCGTGGCCTCAGCCTTCCTTTTTGTTTAATACGGCGGCATGCAAAACGCAAAAGACACAACCATCTGCCAAATGCATGCAGGCGCTGTGTTAGAACAACAAGAGCGGGCATCACAATGGTCTTTTGGTGTGTGTGCGATGTGCATGTTTATTCTTCAAGCACAGTCTGCAGGCCAAGATAAGTATGCATTTAAGAGGCTTATATTTCATTTCAGGAACTGAAGGAGACAAAATGGCTCCATTCTGAATTGGCACAGACAACACAAGGAACAGTGAGGTGGTAACAAAAAGCCAAAACAAAAAAAGCTTTCTGTGGTGCGTTTGTGAGGCAGAAAGTCTAGCATAAGAAGTTTGAGCACAACACAAATGAAAGCAAATAAACATCATTAATCAGTACTTTTGTTTGTTATCTGACGAGAGGAGCCAAGTTGATGTCTGGACGCAAAAGTAACTTCAAGGATATTTTTAGAAGAGCATTTTGACCTCATCATGTCAAGAGAAGGACAAGATTTCAGAAAACCTCAAAGGGAAGTTAGACATTAGCCACAAACATGCACCCAAAGCAGATTAAATGGACTTTTATAACAAGGTGGCATCTAAAATAATCATGTGGATGTTGATTGTCTAAAAATGGCAGCTTCAGCACATCCCATTATTTACAAATACTTTAGTGCATTTATTCTGCAGGAAGATGAGTAATGTAAAGGTCGTGACATTTTTCCTGATGGTGACTGCGGCATGTTGGGAGTTCAGAAATCTCTTCTCGTTCTGATTGGCCTCCACCCCTACAGAGCCGATCAGCCTCTCTTTGCACAACAGTGCATGAAACATGAATAATAAAATATCGCCAAAACAGCTTGCCTATATACAACCTGAGAACACACACATGGCTGCAGCAGCCTCACAATGGGAAACCCATTTCTCCATTAGCTGAGAGCAATTACAGATATACATGTGCACATACACACATACAGGGGACAGGGGCCTGGGACTTCTGGTTGACTTCATCAAGCACTCATCAAGCCAAGCCACCATATGGGGATGGGGCCCAAAACAGAGGGGGACTGGATTGTTTGACCGAGTATTACGAAGACCCCCCTCCCTCTAAACAACACAAAGGAAGCATGCATCACCAAATCAGCTTTGTCTTGCATGCATTATGACGCTTCTGCCCCATTAAGAGCCTCCTCCCTCCCACCTCAGCCTGAAGGTGTGTAGAGCACAGCTGAAGCACAGCACAGACCAGGTCCTGATCATCTTCATCTGCTCACAACATCCAACTGTAAAGTCAGTGATGTAAACCACTGCCCACAGCGGAGGTGCTACATGACTGCATGACTGTATGACAGCTTGCTGACGTAGGCAGACACTCGTTCAGGGGGTACACATCGAATTTTAATCTGGGCGTGACCTGCTTTTTCTTGGCTTCCCCCATGTGTGCCCTCCCCTATGACGGCTCCATAGATTTGCATGGGGTTAGCACCACCCCCTCTAAGACCCAGGCGCTAGGCCTCAAGGCTGGGGCCTCGCCTGCCTTTGTTAGCCCACAATGGGTGAAAGGCAACTGGCAAGCAGGCAGCAGCCAGGAGCCTCGTGGTGGTAGCCAGGGGAGAGCAGCTAGTGATGGGGGAGAACGATAAATATGACAATATGGCATTCATTAAAATAAACATCTGATGTAAACATTGGAATAACAAAGAAGAGAAGATTCTGACATTTTCAGGTAGAAGCTACAGGGCTGAATAGAGCTTTGTGGAAGAGGCTCATGAGTACACAGAGCTACAAGAGCATTATATGGGTACAAGCTGCCTACTCCATTGAATCAGCTGTCTAAGCTGGGATCAAGCTCAACAAAGTGAGCATTATTCTCCATAGAGGTGCATTTATAGATTTCAAATGAGAGCATCTGCCACTGCAACAGACCACACCATGAGCTGCAACACTGTAAGGCCATATGCAGATCATACCACAAGCATATTAAAGTGATGTTTTCCGTGAACCAAATGCAAAAGAGTTAGAAAATAATCTCATGCTAATGCCATCTTCATTGATGAGTCTGCCATTACTTCTTTGTAGTTTGGCCTTGCTGCTTTCCACATAAAAGATAGTTGTCGGGACACAATTCGACCATAATCACACACACACACACACACACAACAATCAACCAATATTTTCTTGTGGCACAGAGCAGTACAATAATGTCAGCTGTCATATGAACACAAGGGCGTGTGTGCGTGTGTGTGTGTGTGTGTGTGTGTGTCCTGAGCAGAGCCGTGGGAGCAATCATCTGATAATGTCAACTGTCACACACAAAGTGAGCGTGCATACACACACATATCAAAGGCAGAACAAAGGAGAAAAGCCTGGTAAACAATGCTCCACAATACTTTCAGGCACAGACTTGAGTTTACAAAAGAGAAGGTTTCCAATCACTAGACATTCATTCACTGCTCAGGGGGAGAGAGAGGGACAGAGACCTTTGCGACAGGCACCGGGGCGCGCACAATACCAGGCTCACCAATCACTCAGAGCTCCCATTCACCCGTTCTGTTTCTGTTTATGTGATGCACCCCAAAATAGAGCTCTCTCTCCGATCAATAATCTTTTTCGCCAAACACATTTATTACTCAATTGTTATAAAACTGACAGACGTGATGGCGTTCCATGTGCATTCATTGGCTGTTTTTTCATGACACATAATGCACCAAGGCACTCACAAAATAATGGATTCATACTGCGTGGTGATGGACAGTAATGGTCAGTCAGTGGAGCAATATTTCCATTGCACTGCTAACTCGCTAAACAACTAAAAGAATTATACAGTACCTGGTGTGCATGTTTTACTATGTTATATAATGTTATCAATATCTCCTACTGAAAATGTTTGAGAAGAGGTTGAACTTTTGAGTAATATGTTTGCATGTGATTGGTTGAAACACATTTGTTTTAGTCAATAATAAGAATGACATCATATGAAAAAAACACTATTGCCAATTTTGAACCTATAACCTGCCCACGATAGACACACAACTGGCTAAACATCAGCTGACCCAGGCTCATTTTTCGTAATGTGTAAACTCATAAATCTCACCTCAAATGAGCTAGTATACAGTTTTTAAGAAGCAGTCATTCTCTATTTCCTGTTACTTCCCCTCGGCACTAAAACTCACTCTTGTGAAACCAGTCCTACAGGGCAAAAACTGTTCAGCATTTCTGCCTGACAAGATCATAAAGTTGATGTTGTGCATAAAAGTGTTTCAACTTAACATGAATTGGCATTTGTTAAAGTCACCAAAGCTATTACAAATGATCCCTTTTCACCCTCCATCTGTACAATACAAACTATGAGTGATAACCACTACTGACTAAACATGGGTAGGTGGCTTTAACTTCCTATTTTAAAGTCATACAATACTAACAATGTATGCTGATTAGTCTATAGCCTTTTGTACAATACACTAACTGGACATCATATAATTGAGTCATTTTTGGTTGAATGCGCTCTGATGATAGCATTGTACCCTTTCTTTAAACATGAATGAACAGATGACCACTCTTCCCTCTCATTATTGACCTCCACATATTCAGATTAAGGATGCTTACTAATAACTTACATTTTTCTATATAGAAATGGAATAGAATGGCATATCAAGAATGCACTGAAGTAGCGCGCCAAGTGTTTTTCACTCTCAAAGTGCAGTAGTTGTCTGTCCAACCAGCACTCAGACAATGAGCATCTGATTATGAAGTGCAGCCCTTGTTTCCATAAAGTGTCAGAACAAGAAAGGCCATCTGAAAGGCACTTCAGAACCAAATTATGTAAATTCAAAAACAGCTTTTTGGACACAGGAAAGCAGCAGGAGGTGGAACTCGGAAACATGTTAGTGCTTTGGAGATGAATATTCATGAAAATGCATTTTTAATATTCCCTGGGTCAGTGCAGGGAAAGAAAATCTGACAGTGAATGTCTTTTAATGCTTTAAGTAAGAAAATGTAAGTGGGTGACACATCTGACATTAAAAGTAGATGACAGAAGGAAAATCAGACTGTTGACTGATGTCTAAGTCTCTAATGAAATTGGGCTATACAAATAGGACTGTGCAAGTAATCACATTTTAATTGAAATCAAGATTCAATCATTTATAATGGTCAATGATTGGGACTTTTTAATTGAGAGATATGCAACAGCCAATCCTCTGCCAGTAAAAGCAAGTTGTTTGTGGCTCAATTCAGATTTTGGACAATAAAATTTGCCTAGATTCTCAATAAGACCAAAAAAATAAAAAATAAAATAAAAATAGCACCCAGCTCTGCATTGTCTGTTGTCAATAAAGGATATTGTGAAGCCTTAAACGCATTAAATAAATGAATCCTTAGCAACTGTACAAACACAGCTCAACAAAAGAGTACTGGTCAACTCTGTGGACTAACAACAACGAAAGGAGAGTTCAAGTTGGCACGATCAGCCACAAGTGAACATTAAGAGCATAATTACATGGTGCAGTATTCATTCTCCAATTCTTTCTATTGCTCTTCAATTGTCCACTTATGTGTTTTTTTATAGATTGTCCTGCAAGGTCAGGGCTATGTAACACAAACACATATCCATCCACACACAGGACAACAGGGAGAGGCAGTGAATGGTTCTTTACAACAATGTGTGTTGGAGGTTGAATGTAGAGCACCGCACAAAACAGCCAACTGGCCTGGCACCACTTGGCATAGGACTGGCCCACTCGTCCTTGGTATGACAATGAAATGTCCAGACAGGCGCGGATATGCACAACGTTTTGAAATTAACTCCAGGTAACACACTACAGTACTAAACAGGGCTACTACAATCCATTCACAGCTTTGATTTCACAACAAAAAAATAATACCGGTAATGTTAATATTGTATGTAGGCATGCACCAGTGCCGATACTGGTGCTGATCCATGAAAAATTTGCTGGATCAAGTATCGATTGCATGATATCGGTTCAGGCGGTTCACTGCTCCTGAAAAAGGATGGGTCAAATGCAGAAGTCAAATTTCTCCCGTGTGTCACTGTGTGTCATTGTGTGTGAGACCAATAAAGGCTTAATCTTAATCTTAATCCTGGTTGCACTCCTTACTGACTGATGTAGGCCTTGGACATCTCATGATGTTTGAACTTTAATTCATACAAAGCTGTTCAGTAGTTACTTACAGGACAAAGTTACATAACACAATCAGATTTTTGTGTAATTGTGTAATAAGTTAACTGTGTTCTGGGAGAAAAAAAATGCCATTTTTAATCCCTACACTGGCCTGGTTAATATCAGATAGCTGCAGATACTTGCCATAGTATTCATATCAGTATCGGACCTGAAAAAGTTGGATCGGTACATCCCTAGTTGTATGTATATTTGTTGATTAGAAAAAGAAGGACATGCAAATATACTTTTATATGGACATGAAGATGTTATTTTCCACAGTATTGCATTAAATATAACCACTAACATTTACTTAATTACAGGTGTTGTTATTGCCCACAATAATTGAAAATGCCATGTGCTTAGCTCTTGAGATGTAAAGGTTTAATGCCATACTGTGAAACATTTCAGACAAAGCAATAACGTTTTGAATGCAAACAGCTGGCTAAACTGCTACCAGAAAAGTTACAGAGTCAAGAGAAAATAAAAATTAGCTTGAACCTACTTTAGTTTGAAACACGTTTTATAACTTCTCTGCTAGTGTATGGTAAAAATGCTGCCTGGCTTGTATAGGCCCTAAATGCTCTGCCCTAAATACTGTTATTATCAAACTGACTTAAGAGTAGAGTACGCATTGTAATTTGACAGTAGGCAAACGTCTCAACACCTATACCAGCGACTCATCTGTCATTCAATGTACATATCCCTTAATCAACACTTGGGAGGATCGTCTTCAGTGAATTTAGGGTTGGTCAGAGATAAACAATGGCCAAAAGCTACAATGAAGTCTATGAGCTTAGCACTGTATCTGCAAGTAAGCATTTGAGTCACTATTCTATAGAAATTGTGAAATCCTGTCTATGGCTTAAGGGTATGTAGAGGTATTGCTTCAATCCCACACGCCCCACCTCTGAATCTTCTTTGTTGAGACACCATCGCCAGTAGGAAAACTAAAGACGTGACTAATGGCTGAAGTTAAAACGTAACATCTAGTCACAACGTGTCAATTCAAAAGCATGTGGAGAGGCTTAGCAGTAAAACCGTAAAGGATTTGATAGGACCAGGTCGGCGTCAGTAAACGGGAGTGCCCTGAGTTTACAGATTTTCTTGTGAGTGGGGATGTGTGTGGGCAGAGGATGTGTTAAACATGTGAGAAGGGACCCAACGACACTACTGAGTGGACATAAAGGCGAGCGGGGGGGCGAGAAGTTTGAAAAGAAATACAAAAAGTGAGTGAGAGAGAGAGGAGAGAGAGAGAGAAGCAGCAAAGAAAAGCCAGGGCCTCCTTACTCAGCAGGAGCCGTCTGCCAGAGCAGGAGTCAGGCAGGGGACCACAGGGACCAGTGTGGACGCGTGCCAAATACAATGACCTGCGAAGCTGCCAGGCCACTATGTGTGTGTGTGTGTGTGTGTGTGCGTGTGTGCGTGTGTGTGTGGGGGAATTTGGGTGTGCATTCCTGGAGCCACGCTGCCCGCCTCTCCACAGTAACACTGACAGAAACGCAATAGACCCTGTATCAGCAGAGGGGGGGCAGAGAGGGCGAAGAAACACAGGAGGAATTAAGAGTGAAAAGGCTAAACAAGTACAAACAATGCTTTGATCATTGCACTGACCTCATTATTTTTCTTCAGAAACACATGTGCAAGTTGTCAAAAAACATGGAGACCTTGTTCAAACCTCTCCAAACAATGTACCTCTCACCCGAGCTATGAATGATGGAAAAGCTACATCTTGGTGAATAACTGAACCTAAAATGTGCCTTTGTCCATCTCCAGTTGGCACAGAATTATTTAAAACTAGAATGTGAATTCAAGTGCTGTCCTACGGACAGAAGGTATCATTGCAGCTCATGTTAAGCTCCATGAGAGAGATTTGCTGAATGTCTATTCCCACTCTCACAATTTCATTCTAGAGTCTAAACTTGCCAAAATGACATGTGTAAATATTGTAGCATCTTCAGTTTTAACATTATAATTTTGGCCCAATCCACCAAACCCAGCTGTGATCCTGTGCAAGACTGTGCTACTGGACACAACCCTGACCTTGAAGCCCAAGAATGTACAGAGGGGATTCTGCAGACTAGCTATATTTTAGCTGAAAGTAGCACAGGTCCCATCTGGAGAGGACACCAATAGCAACCTGCACTATCCCAAAGTCTTAGGCACACACAGGCTGCTATTGTGTACTTGAGCGAAGGAGGTTAAAAGGGGCTGTCTTCTTCCTGCCGACTTGTGGATGCACTTTCCCTAATCCTGTTATCTCCATTCCAATAAGAAATACATTCATAAACAGAACTCTGAAAAACAGTGTACTGGCTCATCACAGCTGTAGTTTTCACTTCAATAGGAGTTATATGGGTGAAGAACTTTTCCCTACTTAAACTGCAAAAGGGACAGTGAAAGATAGAATTTTACCAGTCTCTATGGATGAGAAACTTGAGTTAGAGTTAAATGCAGAGTAATGAACAGTGCAGGTTTGGGATAAAATAAGCTTTCCCACAAGACATTTAAATTTCAATTTATTAGCCTCCCAGAAGAGGGCTTACAGCTTAAAGAAGGATTTGAAGGTTGCCTGACCTGCACTTTATTTTTGAAAATCAGATTGCTACGCATGCAATTCCTGTGCATGCATCAAAGAGCTTTTATGATTTTGAAGAAATACATTTTAATTTAAAGTTCAAATCAGTTAAAGTTGCACTACATTATTACTCTAATAATAATAATAATACATAAGATTTATATAGCGCTTTTCAAAAAAACTCAAAGACGCTTTACAGAAAGGAGTAAAAAATAAAAATAAAATAAACAAAACAAAACAAATTAAATTAATGTGGGTCAAAGGCAATGGTGAAAAGATGAGCATCTACCTTGGATGTTCCAATGTATGGCATTATCCATCTAGCGATCTTACTGATCAAATATACCACATCTCTCCACAGTTTTGACATGTAACTATGTTGTGGTACCACCTGCTTGTCTCCATAAGATTGATGAGTTTTAGGGCTGTCCCGACTATTCGACGTAATCGATTACGTCGAAGACGTAAATAAGTCGGCGTGTGCAACATACCGTCGTTTACGTGATTTGCAAAAAAAAAAAAAAAAAAAAAGTGATTTGCGCGAGCGGTAGATGTGCTGGAACAGAAGCGGTAACAATGGCTGCACGCCCGAGGGTGCCCGAAGATGATGAAGATCAGCCCAATAAACGGACAAAGACATCTAAAGTGTGGAGATATTTTAAAGAGAAGGCACACGAAGACTTCGTCGTGTGCCGCATTTGCAAGAAGGAGTTGGCGTACCATAGCAGCACCACATGGAAACGTAATTACGTTTCCCTTTCTTTGATTAGAATAGTATTACTATTTATTTAGACCTGCAGTCGGCACAGACAGTGTTGAATAGCGCAAGGTGCACTGTGCACTTTGATTTCTTGTATAGCCTGTCGCTATGCTGGCGGCGTGCATAGCAACGACACGGAGATAAAGCAATGATTCGTAATTTGCCCGTTATAGACTGAATATTCAACACCTGAGGGTGACAGTGGTCGGGATGCTTGTAGAAGAGCTTGTATACAAAGTAAAAAAGTAAATTAAGACAAAAGAAGAGCGCATATTCCTGCCAACAGCGGGAGATGTGTAGTGAGAGGAATGCGCGCCTGATTCAGAGAGGTCTCATGTCCGTTCTCCTCCCCGGTGCACAGTGCACCTTGCCTGCTATTCAACACTGTCTGTGCCGACTGCAGGTCTAAATAAATAGTAATACTATTCTAATAATATAATAATACTCATAATTATGTAATAATAATAATAATAATAATAATAATTATAAAAATAAAAGAGCAGTTATATACCCTGTTGGGGAAAAAAAACTCAAGTTCTGTTTGTAATACAAACTTTGTATTCAGTTTGCACTCATGTGAGTCAGTGTTCTTACTAACTAACATAATTGAAATTTGTGTATAAAGTTATTTATTCTTATCAATTATTTGATTTGCCTTTTATTTTTATTTGGGCATGCCTTCATTTCTTGAAGATTAAACTGCAAAACTTTTAAGTTTGAGAATGAATAAATAAATATTTTTTACTGTTCATAAAAGCGTGTCAAGCCTGTTTGTAATACCCGCCAACCCAAAAAACATTACTTAAAAAAATAATCGTGACTATTCGAAAAAAATAGTTGATAGATTAATCGGGAGAAAAATAATCGTTAGGGACAGCCCTAATGAGTTTAATGCCATTTAATGCTGTACTGTGAAATACTGCAGACACAGCAATAACACCTCCTCCACCTGAAAAGTTACATAGTACACTTTTAAAGCCACTATTATTAGGACTACACCATGACTAGCTATTGTGAAAGAATGTAAATACAAGTATTGTGTGCAGTCCTACTTGTAATTGTCCTTCTTCGAGTGCTACACCCTGCTAATCTTATAGGACACAATCATCTGATCTCCCTTACAAGAATACCTATGCAACCTGTGTGAAACTAGCCCTGCTGCTCAGATATCTCCTGGCATACTTCTGATAGAAAAGAATCCATTGACTAAGTTTCTATAACAGGAAACCAATGCAAAGATCATTAGTAAGGAATGAATAAGTGCACAATGTAAAATGGTACCAAAGAGGAGCTCTAAGTTTACATGCTTAGGGGCTTATAGTCTGAATGTGTGTGCGACAGGCCGAGACATTGAGATCGTACCGTCATAAACACTCCCTACTCTAGGCTTTGAACTCAATAGAAATGTCACAGCAGCCTGCGCACTGGCTAACACACACATTCAAAACGGATGATAAAGGAAGAGGTCCTTTTAGAGAGAGGACCGGAGGGAGAGCAGGGAGACACATGAAGGGAACTCCCCTGATGTTAGCAGACAGACATGACACAACAGAGAGTAGTGAGGGGGAGACGGACTACAAAGGAACAGGACACGGAGATACCTGCTAACACAATGTGCAGCTAGTCCATCCACATACTTACTTTATGAAAGTGCATTTAAGGAATCTGAGGAGGAATCTTTGGTACAAGCTAAGAAACATGCAATAGGTGCCAATGGTGGCTTATTGATAAAAATCTTATCTCAAGAGTCAGCATGGTCACACATTGATCATTTGGAGAGGAAGTTGTTTTTTAATGCAAGTATAAACCTAAGATTGTAATTTGGTTGGAGATTCAAAGCATGTTAATCAGGTTAGACTGATCCTCATTTTAAGACAATTAAACTAATCCAGACCGTGTCGTTATGCAACTTTCCAGAATGTGAATGTAATCCACTTATTAGAGTTAGTGTGTAAACATGACTAGTTATTATGTGGTTATGAGATGTGCTTTATCACACAAGAAAAAGAAGAGCACATTTATGGATTTCATGTAGTCGCTGGGAAACCTAGCTTTCCAAAAAACTCTTGAGCGCCAAGAGCACTGAGAGCTGGTCCTGGCAGGCCCTCTGTAGCCTAGCATTGCTTTCAGTAAAATGACTTTCCTGACTTTATGGTATTTGATATCAAACCCATTTTACAGTCCTGTCTTTGGATGACAGCTAATGTCTATAGGTGGCTCAATGAGTCACCTGGCAACTAAATACACAGCCTGTCTTCACCTTAGGAGACACAAAGGCAACCTGCCTGAACTATAGCATGCTCCTCACATTGCACCTGCTAATTGATAGCACTCTATTTTGAGTTCAGTAGTTAATTGATTTTACTGGTCACTGCTCCAGACATAACAGGCGTCTGGAAAAAAGAGAGGAGCTGAAGCGGATGAAGAAAAGGAAAAGGGCAGGAAGTGGACAAGTGAATATGAGTGTCCGACCATGGTCCATGGTTTTCCCACCATAAGACTCTGACAGTGTGCCCCTGGGCCCATAGTAACCACTGGCTTCCAACTGAAATGCTCTTTGTAAGTTAAAAGGTGTGCCAGGCCACTGCAACAAAAGCAGTGGTTAAATAGCATGGGAACCCCCCTAGGGGTGTAGGCCAGGGTCAGTCCGTCTGTTCACTCTGTGACTGTAGTCCGAGCTGCTCTTTTGGGAGCTGACCACAATATTCGGAATGTATCAAATTAGCCAAGCAAGTGTCCTTTCTACAGCAGCCTGATAAATGGCTGCTACTGTCTGGGTTTTGATTGTACCAAACCATGCAACTGAAAAGTAAAGTCTTAGAAAAATGCACTGGTTTGGTAAAGTGAAACATTAGTATGTATGTGGTGATGGCAGATGATTCAAATGTATACATATTATGTTGGGCCAAGCTTCCATATGGAAATTATTGACTTGAAAATGCAGACCTGTGAAAAACAAAGCCAACTGACAATAGCTTTGCTCTTTTTCATAAGATTTGAAAGGCTAAACAGCTGGACTCAAATTGCATGGAATCATTTCTTTCACCAAAAGCCCATCAGCTTTGGAGCAGCCAGCTCAGGTCACTGTAAAACAATCTGTCGGCTCTGGGAATAGCTCCAAACAGACTCTGCAATCAGGTGCTCTGTGTAGACAGCCATACAAGTCTCCCCTCCTATAGACTATACATACATACTGCAAATTAAAAAGTCTTGCTTACTGAGCCAAGTAAAAAGAAAACACGGAGGACAAAACGCACATGTCAAGCAGCTCTGCCTCTCAGCGTTAAGGAGACTCCAATCACTGCGAATTACCCTGACAAAACCTCTCCAATCACACTGCTACCCCCCACCACTTGCACACTTGCCTTTACACTTGTTCTTCTGCATCCATGTGCTCTGAAAGAAGACATGTTCGACTCCTAATGGTAAAATATAATGACTTTAACTGTACCAGATGAAGCATACAGTGAAGCAGTGCTGAGACAGCCAATTACACTCTGGATGACCACTCACTCCATCAGCAGTGACAGGCTGAAGAGAGGAAAAATTGAAAAAAATATATGGAGATCTGCTTGGTGTTTGAAGCAGATGAGATAAGATTGGATTTAATTGCTTGGTTCAAACACATGGCTTTAATCCCATTGTTACAGTGTGGTGTTTCATCCCACTGATAACACTCCACACTTTGAACACAGATTTACACACACACATAAAGATTGTGTTTCTGCTTGCGTGGCAGAAAAAGTGCTTAGTGTACCACCTGCTCCCTTTTTTGAGGCAAAATTTAACTAGGTGGAAATTAGACTTTAAAATCACAAAAGAAACAATGGGCTGAACCAGGAAGGATAGATTTATACCAAAGTATTTTTAATGAACAGCAAGGTCAGACTGGGAAAGTTTCCAAACGGCACTTTCCATTTTTTCAAATTGTGCTGCCTACCTGAAAAGCAACCAAGTGCTACATCAAACTTACTTACTTAAAAAATAAAACAAATACTTGGAGAAATCCTACTGGTTATCTCCGTTGAGGGCTGATGGTTCATTTATTAAATTAAAAAAAAAAAAAACAAGTTTTGTTTTTGTTTTGGGTGCGAAGCGGATTCTTATTAGGGGGAGAGTGTGTGACCAGCTGAAGGCAGGCTGCAGTGACCCACACTCTAACGCACAGAGCTGTGTGTGTGTGTGCAGGGTGAGGGGTCCTGACCGCTCTCATTCTCACGCCTGCTGACCACATTAATCACGGTGCATATTGCCAGTGCTTGTATGTGTGTGGGTATACTTGACTGCTCCTATCAATTCATTCTCCCGTCTGGTCCTACCCCTTTTTCTTGGGGCATCCCCCCATCCCCCTGGCCCCCTGCTCTCTGCCTCCTCTCCTCAGCTCTACCCCTGGTGTGTGATGGACTGCTGGGAGCCTAATGAGAGCCCTCCTGCCCCTTTGGCTCTTTTTGGTGATTGCAGAGAGTGTGTGTGTGTGCGCGTGAGTGTGTGAGTGGGGGGATGGTTGAAGCCGAGGTGACAGGTTGGTTATATACCTCTACATTTGAAGCCCTTGTCTTCACACCTCTTTCCCATCTCACACCCAGGCTATGCCCCGCTTTTTATGCCAGCCTCCTGCAGCCATCTTGACATTCATTTGTTGCTAAGGGTTCAGCCTAATGGGGTACGGGCAAGTCTGAAGCTGGTGAAACCTCCTGAAATCTAGCTAGGAGCAGGTGGGCAGCAAAATGTTCTGGAATAATGGCTATTTGTCTCCAGGTAGTAATAGCAATGGTTAATACCAAAATTATGTTGTGAAAAAAGAATGATTCTTGACTTAATATTGCTATTATAGTGGAATAATAACAAAATGTTGTTGGTACGGTAATGAAATGGAACAGCAAAGTTGCATAAAGAGCCGCAAAAGCTTTTAATAAACATACAGTTAAACAGTATTGACACACAAGTCTAATCAAAAACCTATTTCAGGCAACATCAGGACCATCCATTTTGTCAAAAAGCCATTTCCAATTGTGTTTATTTTTGCTGAGCTGTAAATGTTTGATCCAAACACTAAATGTTTTTATTTTTATTTCTGTTTTAAGGGTTAAGAAGCAATGTGCAAAGATTCACACACCAAATGACTGAAATCTACCAGCCATACAGGAGGCCACGGCCAATTTGCTAATGCACAGTGACAATGTGACTAACCATAATTGGGAACTAGGTCTCTAAGTGATATAATTATTCATAGTTTAGGAGCTAAGTGCTTCCTTTAGAGTCTTATCTGTACAACTGGGGTAAAAGAGTGATGGCGATAAAAGCAGAAGGCGAGCGTGAAAAGTAAAAAGAAGTGACCAGATAAAACTGTGCAATGACTTAAGTTCAAATCACTTGTCGAGGTCATTAGTGCTTAAGAATAACTTGAAAACGTAGAAAGCATGTGCTGAAAGAGTGTGGCGCCTGTGAGATCAAAGCCCAACCAAATGTATGGAAATAGTCTCAAATCCGGCTATAATGGCCATCACACACACACAATAGCCTCCTATGGGCCAGCGGTAATGGCACAATTGAGGAAGTGCAGGCTGACTGCAACACACAAGCATGTGTGTATTCAAAACACATTGTGAAGTCGGCCTGATATCTATGATCTGCAACTGTCCACTTCCAGCTGAGATGAGGGCCACAATCAAGAGCCAAATTTACAGCATTCAAAAGGAGAAAGCTCAAAACATCTGCATGGAGATCAAGAAACACTGGATACATCACAAAGAAAAGCACAAGGGTGAAACAAAGAGAAAACCAGGCCAAAAGATGAAGGTTGTCACAATAATACAATTTCTAACACTATTTTGATAGCAAGAAAAAGGCCTGACATGATACTAATTTCATTATAATGATAAAAACACAACTTTGTATAGAATATATAGTGTTTTTAATATTGGCATAAACGTTTTTATGACTTCAGCAAAAAGCCATGACCATTGGAAAACTATTCAATATCATTTTTTTGTCATATTCTTGTCTATTTCTTTGGGATCAATACTTGTTCAAATGAGTAACCAAAGTATCTGAGTATAAAACATTAGAATCTTTTTTTACCTGCATATCAAAACAAATGTTGTAAAAGCTACAATGTCAAACGCACTGGTGTCTTCGCTTGATGATTTCACACACCATATTTTGTTATAGGCTATATAGTATTTCTTGATTTCACTAATCTTAAAAATCTACCAGAGGAGATGTATCAAATTGCCAACAGAAAAAGACAAGGGGGAGTGTGCAAAGCAGAACATTCACGTCAGAGCTAATTAAATGCTTTTAAGTTGAATGTTTGGGGGAATGTGCTCATTTGCTTTCATACCAAAAGTCAGAAGAGGAGATCAATGCCATGTTAAATGAAGCTAGAAGCTGCAGGCAATTAGTTTAGCCTAAAGAGAGCCTGTCTGCGCACTGGGACATCTCCACCCACAGTCTTCAACTAAGTCCAGGCTACATTATCATCGTCGCTTGGTTCAAGAACTGTTCACTTCAAACTTTAAAAGGATCTCAAAATGCCTCAAGCTGATGAAAAGCTGAGACACACAAGTCCTGATACACACCTTGGACAAATGTAATGCTTGAATGAGTTCTATCCAACCATCAAGTAATCAATAGCGCTGCGGAAGAGAGCTTTTTTTCCACTGGTTTGAAAGGGAGAAAGACCAAATAGGTTTAGACTTTACAAAAATGACTGCATGTTTTAATGTTGTTTATTGGATTAAATTATGAGGCACAAGGTAGGGGCAGCGTACTTCAGCAAAAAAGTATGCCAAACGTTTCACAGGAATGACGAAACATGTTTTAACCGAGAATCAAACAGATGATTTCATCACCCAAATATATCTCAAAGGAATTTTCACTTGTGCAGTCTCATAAAAATCTAAATTGCATAGGGTTTTCACTTGATTTTGGCACAGAAATTGTGCAACTTTTGAGGGGTTTTGTTCTTTTTGGTAACAATGCTACTACCACCCCCACTTCTACAGTCATCCTGGATTTCCCCACTGTTCAACGCCACAGGCACAGCTTTTATTTAAAATGCAAACATGTCACTTAATCCCCCGTGGGTTGAGTTATTAGATTATATTACATAAAGGAAAGGGTTTGGGGAGTTGAGAGGCAAACTGCACATCATGCTCAAAGTAGATTTGTGTGCATTTTGCATTACAAATAGACATTCTCCCCAACATTTGTTAGGCAATTGCCATCAAATGAGTAGCCGCTTTTAAGCCCAGTTTTGCACCTATACGCCATGTTAGGAAAAAATGCACAATGGCCAAATGCTGCACAACAATAAAAAAACAGGTGTGGAAGTGTGCAATAACAGGATAAAATAGGCAAACAGCATGAAAAGCCATACAAAGACAAGGCCACCATTATTATAGTGGCTGTACACCTATGCCCAAGGCTGGAAATGGAGAGAAACAAACAGGATGAAGGCTGTAAAATGGGAGTAATGATGCATCCATATCCTTCTAACACCAATTGGAGATGAGGCCATGTTTTTATGGGCAGTGCTAATGCTAACTAAATAGCATTTTTCCCTTGCTGTGCTAAACAAGTCTGGGTGGAAATTGCAACCACAACACCTTAGGCCAAACAGAAGGCAGAGCAGAAGATAAAATTCACTCATTGTGATTTTTAAGCAATGGCTGACCTTTTTACAGCAAAACATTGTCTGGCTAAGGTCACCTCAAATGGATTAGGGCTTGCCAATTGGTTCTCCTTTGTGTCCCAAATGTACAGATGTTTCCCTCCAGCTTCAGCCTTCAAACAAGCTCTTCTGATTAATATATTTATATAATCAGTCTCTCATATACATGTGTACAGGTGTTACCCGCTTTGATGAATACAACAACAGAGCAACACTAGTGTCCTCATCCCTCACAAGAGAGCCAAGAGTGCAAGCTTGATTTATTTTACCAATCCCTTTTCAACTGTAGATGGGTTTTCACTAGGCTGATTGAGTCTTTGTGTGAGTGCCAAGTGTTGTTCTTGAAATTCTGTATGAAAGAAGCCTATACAAAGTTTAAATTGATGCTCTACACAACAACAGGCAAATGTACAATTATTGTGAGTAAAACTGACACTAGTTAAGAGCTGCTTTTGCTCCTGTATTAATACCAGATTTAGCCTTGGTCAAATCTCCTGGTTTAAACCTGATTTTGAACAGAATCAGGCTGAGTTGAGCTAGTCCTGATTCGGTTGTCCTGGTGTGCTTATGATGTATGGTCCAGATAGTAGCTTTAGTTTCAGTTTTGATTTAGTGTGTGAATAGAACCTCACGTTATGACCAGGGTAATGCAAGAACTGGACCTGAATATCTGAAATGAAATCACCTATTTTTAGGTAGATAGACTGATTTATTGACCCGAAGAAAATGTATCTATATTTTTCAATGTTTTGTCTACAGGCCAACACTTCAGTTTTAGTCATCAGCATGTTCTTCTAATATCTAATTTAGAGACAAAACACAGGAATAGTAAAACTATGGTGTATTAGTCATGGCTGCCGAGAAGCGTGAGCCAACCAATATCCTCAAGAGTCTTGGAAACGACGCACAAGAGGTGTCGCTTAAAACTGTCTGGCCTCTCTCACTCCTCAGCGGACCCAAAACACCAGTCACCCTGTCCACACCCCTCCCAATGCATACTTCCTCAACCGGGAACTGCATTAATTTTCCAGATGAGTATATGGGACTGGGGAAAAGAAATCTAGCCAAGATCCTACAGACAGAATATGATTAAAGGCAGAGTCATCTTATACTGATGCAAGTTACAGAAACAGAGACGTGCGAAACACATTAAAGAACATGAAAGCAAAATGTGGTGCAGAAAATGGAAAAAAAGCAGTTGAGGTGTACATAAAAAGACAAGGCAGAGAGATGGACAGGAAGATGAAAAGTGAGAAGTGCGATCAATCTTTCAGTCTTGGGACCAGAGCGTGTGAGAAGAGATGAGGCAAGATGAGCTCACAGACTCCTCCGGACTCTGTTGAGAAACTAGAGTGAGTTTATAATCAGAAAGAGCCAGCTTTTCCACAACAAGGAGTCCTACAACCATACTGCCAGGAAGTGACACATGAAGTAATAATGGCTCCTCCCTCCAGTACACATCATTCAGCAAGCTTTATAACTCAATCATTACATTCACAGAGACTTGAAAAGCCCCAAGACAAACATAAAAGCATGAATGAGCTTGAAGATGTGACACAGTGTGATGGTGTGATCCAGTTAGTAATGTAAACAACTACTGAAATTCTATGCCCAGTTGTTCATTGAGCGGGAGCTAGCAAGCATGAAGCATGTTCAGGTAAGTTTTCAATATCAACTCATTCTTGATCACAAGCAGATAAGCATGATGCTGGATATAAGTACAAGCTATTTCAGTTGTACTTCAAAGCATTTTTTCTTTCAGTCATTTTGGAGTCAGTAATTATGCATCTTTTGTGGTGGATCTGTTCATCACAGGAGCATTTGTCCTCTAGATGTATAGTTTTAGGGCTGTCCACACAACAATGTTTTTTGGTGGAAACTGAGAAGTTTGTATTCGTTTTGGCCTTTCGTCCACGCGGCGCCGGTGTTTTGGGAGGGCAAAAACTGTTTTTTTGAACGCAGGTCCCAGAGTGGAGAAATCTGAGAACGCCAGGGTCACGTTGTCGTGTGGACAAGCAAAACGCAGCTTTTGGAAAACGATGACTGTAAGAGCCATTTTGTATGTTTTCTATGTATCTGTCTTTCTATTGGCTGTCTGCCCGCTTTGATGTGTTCGCTGCTTCTAATTGGCTCACGTTCTACTTTGATCTTTGATCTAGTTCAGTATATATTCAGAAGTAGGGAACACACGGCACACAACACGAAGACACAAGACTGAAGACACAAGACAAGACACACCACATAACACACACACACCAAGAAAGAGACCACGCTACATAGGTAGTGTGGATAGAAACCGCGGTCTGGTGGCCAGGAGGTTACCTCGAGTCAAGGGTTGACGGGGCATTAGGACGCCTCTGGCCACAGAAGCTACACAGTCTTTTGACCGTCACGTAACAACGTAACGTGGGACGTCACGTAACAACGTGGGACGTCACGTAACGATGTGGGACGTCACGGAACAAGGAGGTCACGTGAAACGTCACGTAACAAGTAGTAAGTAAGACGGATTCCCGTCAGGAGCATATGAAGCACGGTCTCCTGAGTGACAGACGGGAATACGCACCACTACAAGGCACGTACGGACAGCAAAGAAGAACGTCAAGTAGCACCGTCAACATCGACACCTAGGGTGATTCCTGTCAGGAGCCAAGAAGTACAAGAAAGCCCGGTCTCCCAGTGACAGGCGGGAACTCACCACTATACGTCAAGAAGGATGTCACAACACATACAGAGCCTTACACAACACGCACAAAACCACAAGTCTTAGAAATTCCTTCTTCCGTTTCCTTCTTTATTCCTCTTTTATCCACTCTGTATGACCTTCACTTTAGTAAAGATCAAAAGACAAACTTTTGATTCAAGACTCTTTATTTTATGTTACGTGCCGCGTCGGAAAGAAACTTCAAGAGACACCGAGGCCGAGGCTAGTGAGTCGGTTCGCTGCACTCACAATGACTTTGCGATGCTTGTTTGCGGACTTTATGCGCATGCACTCTTTGTAGCATTGCGTCTGGCCGTTTCCTGTTTACAGCACCACATATCAATGTGGCATATATATTACATAGTTTTCACTCAGCGCGCCGTTTTCGTTTGGACGCAAATATTTACTGATTCGACATGTGTATAGACGTGAATTTTTTCAACCCGCATAAAAAAAATCCAGGAGCGTTGTCGTGTGGACGTAGCCTTAGCTTGAATAGTAGAAAGACAAGTCACCCTTGCGTTAGCTTTAATCCCGTTCAACTTCACCGCCACACTGTGTCGAAGTCACCACTGCTTCTAAAAGGCATCCGGGACCCTTCACTGCTTTATGTAATGTGCAGGGACATCACACATACACACACATAACTGAAATCCTACTATCTACCCCCCCTTTCTGTGAACAAGAGGTTTTTCTACAGCTGGGTAACAAAGCATGACCCAATAATCCTAAAGCCTGACTCAAAGCTAAAGGAACCCCCTTCCCTCTGCCTAGACTTATATCCCTTCCTCCCGCTCTCTGAGGACTTTATAAGGCATGGGCAAAGGGGGGTTAACCAACACAAATACGCTTAGCTGTGATTATTCCAATTATGACTTGGAGCTAGGAGAAAATTATTATCAACACAAGAGGTTTTGGGGTCACAAGCAAGACAATAACTGACGTTCTCACCTTATGGACCATGTAAATTAATATGATCCTTCAAACAATCTGCATATAGCATATAAGTCTAGATGTACAATCACTCTCATCTTTCACGTTTGGTTTGTTAGCTTTTTCCTACATCTAGAGGTTTTAATTCTAGCAAAATATCAAGTTATTATAGGCCTGTGCCATCGTTTATAATCTTGTGCTTACAGTCTTATGGCTAGGGCCATTCTTTGCATCAGCAAAACATCTCCCATTCTTCAACTCACTGTAACCTGGACCCCAAACCTATCTTGACAAGCTAGAGATTTGGGGAAAAAAGCTAAAAAGAAAAGCAATAATTGTAATCTACAGGAAAAAGGTGTACAAGAAGTGGTCTACGGCTATGAGTTTCAATTGAAAAATGGAGATGAAACCTATTGTAGTGCTGGCACGCAGCCTGCACAAAAAGAGTACCTATAACTCCAACACCCATATTACATTTACGACGACAATTACTTGAAAGATTATTAACCATAATTACTGATAGAAAAGTACATGCAATTGATTATACAATAGTAGGAATGCATTGTGGAGTAAAACTGTTGAGATGCCATGCTTGAAACCATGCATCATCAACATGCATGTGTCAGCATGCTGCCTTGTCTTCCCAGCCAGGTCCTATTACAAGCTATATGGGCCATCTCACTTTCCTTAAAAAACAAGTAATGTTGTTCTGGTAAGTGGTGATTATATTATGTCATGTCAGGCAAATGCAATCTTTTACAGGTTTGCAACTTGATCTTTGATAACTACACTGTGGTATTGTGGAGAACAAACGTGAAAGAGAATTGTTCTTACTAGCAAATTAAGAGCATAAGCGGTTCCCAAGGTTTCAGTCAGGTGAAGAGCAACCCAAATCTTATCTGAGCACTGCTATTCAGCTCATGTTATGTTTTGTTGACAGAAAGACAAAACCTTGTGGGCGCCTGACTGTTATGGCTGACCTTGAGGGAAGAACGGAGCGGTTTACAGGTGAGGCAGGTAAGACTGGAGTGTTTGCTTTCAGATTTTAAAACTGTTGCCAAAAGATCTTGACGTACATAAATGGGTGTTCCGAAGGATTTATTAGCAGAGTAGCCAAACTATAAAATGACATAGTGCTCTACTATGAATATCTCAAACCAACATTCTCAATCTTTTTGGAAGCACTGCCTTCATGTCATGTCATCATTATGAAAGGAATATAGAAAAAAATGTATTTATCAAGAAGTAAACCTGGCTACAACCAAAATCTGAAGCAACAGGATGTGTTAAAAAAAAAAAAAATCAGGCCACAACATTGTCAGCAATTGAAACTGAAAACTATCCCCAACAAAATCATGTCTAGTATGTAAACTGACAGAAATATGGTTCCACAAACTTAATAAGTTACAGAGAGAGAGTTCTTAAAAAGCACCAATCCATCTCCTCTTTCATTTTGTTTAAGGGTTGGAATCAATGAGCAGTCATAGGATGCAATTAGATCCAGCAGTCCCACTGAAAAGGCACTAGCCACCAGTTTTCAGCAATTCCCCAGATACCTTAGAGCAACGTGAAACCCCCTAGACAAGCTCCAGTGGTTCTTGCTACCATCTGGTCTAAGAAAAAATCCTCCCGGTGATGCCATAAAGAGCTGCTTTTTGCCTAACCATTGGCTTCATCCCATCAATTTTCCCTGGTGCCTGAGCTCGCTCTGTGGCCGTGGGTGCGAAGCTAATGAGAATGCGTGGAGGAGATGGGGAGCTCTGCGGAATGGCCCTTTGTTTAGAAACAGACCCTTCTCTGCAGAGCTGGAAATGCGAGACGCGTATCGATCATTTCAACTGGAAAGCCTTTTGTGCGGCTGGGCAATGCGAGGCTTCCAACCAGTTCAACCAAACAAACACATTCAAGTCTTTGCACCGGAAAAGATATAAACTTCAAGAGACAACCGCAACATAAACAAGCACAAGCGTGTATTCTCCACGCTGGTGGCGACTGCGCTCTTTGTCCGGTCCGACCAGTATAGCAGCAGCAAATAAACAAAACAAAAAAACACTGGAAGGATTTTGGGGATTAACGTTGGATTAATCATAATAAGAGACCCAATAACCGTCTTTGTCCCTTGCCTAAGCTCTCGCAGAGTTGAGGAAAAACGACTTTTCCAACAGGGAACGCGCACAAACAGAATGCTCCGACGCTACATCTCAGGGTCCTATTGTACCAGCGTCTGTCAGCCAGCCTGCTCCGCGCCTCCCCCTGCTCCTCTCCGGAGTTCAGACGGAGCCCGTAGAGCGCGGACTCCCCAAAACACATGACCCGGCACGGAGCAGCCTCACCGGGGCGCACGGGTCTGTGGTGCGCTCGGGCAAAAGGCACCAGGCTGAAACGAGCAGGCACAATAGGAGCCCTTTAATATTTAAACAGCAGCTGGTTGACTGCGCTAGCGAAGCATTAACAGCGTTTCCCCTTTTTGCAAAGTCGATTTGAGCTGAAAATAACTCAAATGTTCCACTGGAAAGCTGGTTTAAAACAGGGCGCGTTTATCTGTCGCCAAGATAGACGCTTCGCATACTTTCCACCGCGGCAAGGAAAACTTCAATCAATCATTCCCAGAAAAAAGGTCCGTAGCAGCGGAGTCTCAACATTCAGCGGTGTTCAAGCCCCAGAAGCTTTCTTCGAACACTGTTTGTCGCACTTACCAACTTGTAAAACGTTTTCCACACAGCCAGTCTCAAGTAGCCTGATACCGCGGCGGAAAGGCAGTCCGTCTCCGGTTCCCACCGATCCAGCTGCCCCCGTGGAGGCTGTCGTACCGGGGGTAGAACCTCCACCAGCTCCCGGTGCTGTAGCCGCGGAAGTCGTAGTCCCTGTTCCGCTCGGAGCCGCCGAAGAGCTCTCTTCCCCCGCGACTCTGCACTGAAACGAAGAGTACATGCATATCTCCTTCTCATTCCGCGGAAAAGACCAGTAGACTATGCGGCGCTGTACGGGCTCCGGGATCCGTTCAAAGCGCTCTTCTACTCTTTCAAAGGCCCACTTCTCCGCTACTGCCTTCGCGGCGCAGTCCAGTAGAGACTCCGGGGAGCGATACCTTGAGCTCTGTAAGCCGCTGCCGTGGCCCGGCCCTGGCCCGGGACCCCGGGGAGCTGGGCGCAGACAGGGTCGCTTGCTGGCCGGCGGCGAGGAGAGGAGGGGATGGGGCTGTTCTCGGCGTCCTTCCGCCATGGCGAGCTGTTCAACACTGGCGAGACGGACGCGGTGCGCACCGAGCAGCAGCAGGAAGCAGACACACACACGCACACACACACAAACACACACACACACACGCACACACACACAAACACACACTACACACACGCACAGACACCATGCCGCCAGCTTCACACAACTCATTAGTGCTAC
The DNA here is from genome assembly GCA_036785185.1 of Paratrypauchen microcephalus. NCBI lineage: Eukaryota > Metazoa > Chordata > Actinopteri > Gobiiformes > Gobiidae > Paratrypauchen > Paratrypauchen microcephalus. The sequence continues at coordinate 8,005,422 of JAVJIX010000032.1, forward strand.
ACATCCGGCCAGGCCCTTCGAAATAAAGGCAAAGAAATCACCATCTATAAGGATTTACTATAGATAATGTGGAACATATACAACAGAGCACACAAACACAACTATATCTGCACAGAAAATCGATAAAAAGTGGTATAAACACTTTTTTCTACAGTGGAATAAAACACTTTTTATGATTTAGGTCTGAGTCAGAATGCCTAATTTCAGAGTGGGCTAGCCTACTGCATTCTTTCTGTGTATGGCCTACTTTAATTATGCATCTGAAACTGAAAAATATAAGGCCTATATGCCATAAAAATGGCATATATCATTTAAGTTGTTCAATTGAATGATGTTAAAAAGTAACACCAAGAGATTTGGTAATAAGCTTATAGCTAACAAAAATACTGTGGTTAATTTGGATCAGAGGATGGCAATGATAGGTCTGGAGTGTGGACTTCCCAAGTCCCCAAGATGAGGGAAAGGATTGCACTGAGATTTTAAAATAATTTAGGTAGCCTACTTAAAGCAAAATAAAATAAAAGGACTTTTGAAGATTTCAGCGGGAGTACATCATGTGGCGACCACTGTCAGTTATTTGTTGTTTATCATTTGACTTGGAAAAAGGCCATTGCCAATAGCATGTAGCTTTAGACTATGTAGATCACATTGTAGTAGCCCATAAACAGGAATTCATTATAGGCTATTATTACAGCATGTTATGTTATGATAAATTTGTTAATTGAACCAGGCCTTTTTATTGATCAACTTTACGGGTCATGCTATAGTCTTTAGTCCCTTATTGTGCCAGCAGAGTGCCATGTGCCATGTACTTCCTGTGTGCTGCATTTGACAAGATGTGTGTGCAGACAGGGGAGAGAGAGGTAGAGGGGGCTGTGCGGTCTGATTGATGGCTGCTAGAGGATGTTACACGTCACTGAGCCTCACAATAACAAAACACTCCTCTCTCTCTCATCATCATGGCATGTGAGCCTTGGATCAGCCCAACCACTCATGACACTTAGTAGACTCAATCAAAACCAGAATGGGCATTTTAAACCAGCACTACTGGCACATGAATAAACACCCAAATACAGTATGTTATGATATGGGATATGCCATTTTGAAACAAACAACAACTACCTAGTTTAAGCATGGCTTCAAATGCTATTCAGTATCTTTGCACTTCAAAGCAATGGAAAACAACACTGTCTTGCAGATTGTCTTTCAAACAACAAAGTCTGCCTCCTTTGCTCTTTTTACATAGGCGTTGATAATGATCCCTGTTTTCCCTAATAAATAACAATTCACCAGTGTCCTGCAAATTTAATTTACATCATTATGTGTCTTTTGCATATGAATTACTACAAAAGAACAAATAAACATCCTTTCAAAGAGCCACCCTGCCACAAGTTTTCCCTCCACCGAAGGCATGTTGAATGTTACTGTATTTACTTTTTGTTGCGGTTGCACAGGAACAATGCCTAGACTCATTTCTCTGGGTTGAGGTTTGTGTGTGTGTGCGAGTGCTGTTTTGCATGCTGACATATTGGTGTGAATGAGATAGCTCACTAGTGTCAGACAGCCAAACTGCAGTGGGCCCTCACAGGACCAGACATGTAGTGTGCCTGTCTTTAGACCTAATTCTTCTTTGTTCAGCAACAATGTTTATTTTTAGTGACAAGCTTAAGACAAAACATCCGTATACGCACAATTTCTAAGTAATTAGTCCCATGTCTTTACTGTAAATGATTCCAGACAAAACTAAAGGTCACCCATACTGATAACTAAAGAACCATGCATGAATCATCTGTTTTATCGCCTGAGCTGATAATGTTCTTGGTCCAAGTCTATGAATAGCCTCTTTAAATTCACAGGAAGGTGAGAAGTCTTTGAGATATGACCGCCCAATACACACTCACTGCAATTTACACCATATTGTGACTGTCTTGCTGCTTGTTGGTAATATACATTCAGGTAAAAATTAAGAGACATTATAGGTGTGTCAAAGGCATAGCCAGACTTAACTGGTTTACACACAGAACTACAAACTCAACTTAACCTGGGTGTCTTAATGCATATAAAGGACACACTGAAGTTTGTTCTCATTCTCAGTGAACGTGAGATTTTAACCACCAACTACTTTCCACAACAAATCTTACATTCTTAGTCTTTCACCTGAAGCATTCATAATAGTAATACAAAATACTAGTCATAGGTATACAGTGTTAGTTAAGTCAATAACATGTAAGTCTGAATACAATAGAAGTTTAATAGAATTTCTTCCATTTCATTACAAGCAACATAGTTACTGACCTTAAAAGACCAGTTATGATTTGACAATCAAGCTTCCAATGTGCAGGAAGACACTACTGCTCACTTCTAAAGCCACAAAATGACTCATAAACGCCTGACAAATGGACGTCAGTGCTGATGAAATTAAGCAGGCAATCTCCTTTTTTGAAGTTGACTCTTTGGACGCATTGGAGAGATATTAGTTTCGGAGACAATATCCTGATGTGTCTCCCCTTTCTACTCTAAAGACTGGTTTTTGGTGTGCAATTATATCGAACAATAGACCCAAAGCCAATGGAGGATGCAACCCGTTACCATGGAAATGATTATGATGGATTTGTGGATAGACAGAGTAGGTAATTGGAAAAAGATTGATGGGTGACAGGGCGAGAAAAGGGGAGGAGAGAGAAAGAGAGGGAGGGATGAATTACCTGAGTAGCATTGGGGAGAGAGAGGGCCCTATTACAGCCTATCTTTATAGGATTTACAATTATATAATGATGCATCCTCACTTTCATCAAGTCAATAGGCAATCATTCTTACTAGCTCTTCCTATTCACTCATTCCTCCCTTACTATTAGCCTTGCACTTCCACATTTCCTGTTTTTCTGTCTGACTCCAAACCCGCTGTGTGTAATTTATCTCATCCTATCCAGCGGTTCAGTAAAGAGAAGTCATATGTACCAATTTATGCAAGCAATGGTACATTAATATGTGATAGAAGACATAGATTCTGGTTTGTTTACCAAAGAGCTGGAGCAAAAGTGAAAAAGGAATGTTATATGAAAAAAAATAACTAACGAAAAGCATGGTCTACTCAAAATGAATTGTTCCTTGTTGTCTACACTCCAGCACTATATCCATTCAAATATTTCTTCTCTGACGGGACATACACACAACATATGGCACTAGCAAGGAGCATCCAAACACTCCTGGTGAAGTAATTAATCCAGGGTCTTAAAAGTAAACAAATCTATTATTTATCTGATGTTTTAAACAGAAGTGAACCAAGTCTCTGTAGCTCCACGTGCTATTGTTTTGAATAAAGGAACTTAGCCAAATTAGCTAAACTCTTTCCATGTGGTGTTGAATTTACATTGTGGACTCTTGTTTGATATTTGAGGGGGGAAAGGAAGACAGTAACATTATAGGTGTGTCAAAACAAATCATAATAATACACTAATAATGCACTTCATGTTACACTTCAACTATAAAAGTTCCAGGAACAAGAACAAAAAAGGAAATTGTGTTTTGTTTTTTTAATTTAAAATAGAATAGAACCTTATTTAATTGTCTCAAAATAAAACTGAAATTTGCCTGAAACTCAGCTTATAGGCACAATAAAACTAACAGTATAAAATTTGATATTTAAAATAAAAAAATAATATAACAGTGCTTCCTGGTGTGATATTATATTGTTGTGGACCTAGTTTAGTCTTGATCTAATCCCTGTCTAGAATTGGCGCATGGACACATTTTCAGAATGTGTGAAAAGTTTGAAAACCACTAGCTTTGAATTACTAAAGATTGTTGCAGATAATGGTTTGGTATTTAGGCCTGATCAGGCTGGCAGTACACAGAAAGATGACTTTTTTCTGAGGTAATACTTGGTTGAAAAGTCTGAAAACAACTACTAGTGAATGACCCTTTTTCCTGTGGTAAACGTGCTCATATACAATACTCTATGTGCTATCCAGCTCAGTCCTTTGAGTAGCTTTTGCCTTGCCCCTTCTTATGTCTCCATCTACTGTGCGACATTATTGTTGTCTGTCATTGTGTGTTTTGGCCTTGAGCCTCACACACACACACACACACACACACACACACACGCACACACACACACACACACACACGCACGCACGCACGCACAATCATGAAACCTGTTCAAAATCTCGCACTCTCCTTTCGAAACACTCACATCTTAAGCACAAAGACGCCAAACATCCACTATTCAATATCCTTTCTTTTCTTTTGTTGCACTTGTCACCAGCCACTCTAATCAAATGAATCTATCTTGTGCTGCTTCAAGGATATAAAAGCCACAAATTATAAAAAAAAATATCAAAGTAGATATGCTGTGTGTTCTTTTGTGTTATGTGCTATTGAAATGGTGACCTGATTTTTGTAAAAAATCAGGGGGGGGGGGGGGGTAAAATAATAATTTGATTTTGTGTGTTTTAAGTGGTTGGAAACAAAGGAAGAATAAATCTGTGTTTGTAAGAAAAAATGTATTGTGGGGTAGAGAGAAGTCCACACAGCATGAAGGCCATTGTGTTCTTCTGACTGTTTAATAAAAGAAAATGAAATAAATACAATAATACACAGGTGTAACAACACCTGTGTATTATTGTATTTATTTACCCAGGGTCTGCTTTATAAAAGATCATTTCTGTTACATATATACAGTGAACTCACACATTGTCATAGTCCTTACATAGTAAATAATTTGAAGGTTTGTTGCCTTAGTATTCAAATGGAAACACCTTAGAAATCTATGGGCACAGTGAATACTATTTAAGATTCAGGTGCTATCAATGAAGGCATTATCAAGTTTCTTCCACTGAAAAGAGAGGTAGGCTAAGTATGCAAAACGATCATTTGTTAGCCACACAAGTATATTATAATATTGCTGAATACATCCGTGACGTAAAGTATATCACAATTATGACTCTTTCTCTTGATAAAAATGACCAAGGTATGCACTATGGGCATTCAGTCCAAGATATTATTTGCTTTTTATATTTATTAGGATTTTACTATGATTAGTATGGTATCTTTTATTGATTTTTTTTTTTTTTTTTGCTTATGTGGCATTATTATTGAGTTTAATTAATACACCAGAGAAACCAAATCTGTATTCAGATGACAGAGCACACTATCATAGCAACATTGCAAATGCACTGCTTGTAGCCAGAAGTTACTTTTCATTCAGATAAGATAAGATAAGATAAGAGATAAGATAAGCCTTTATTGATCTCACACAGGAGAAATTTACTTGCCACAGTAGCTCCAGGACATTTGAACAAGAAAGAAAGTGCATGCAGGCAGGAATGGGATAAAGTAAGTAATAAAAAATAAAAAAAGTAATAATAATAAGCAATAATAGTAATAATGGAAATAATAATAATAATAATAATAATGGAAATAATAATAATAATAATAATAATAATAATAATAATAATAATAATAATAATAATAATAATAATAATAACAATACAAGCATCAACATGGAAAAGAGGATATTGCACATCTGGCCTATATATTAGAGTTGTACAGTCTAATGGCAGTGGGGATGAAGGATCTGCGGTAGCGCTCCTTCTTGCACTGGGGGTGCCTTAGTCGGTTACTGAAGGAGCTGCTCAGCTCCTCTACAGTCCGGTGCAGAGGGTGAGAGGTGTCGTCCATGATGGACATGAATTTGGCCAGCACCCTCCTCTCAGCCACCGCCTCTACAGAGTCCAGAGGACAGCCCAGGACAGAGCTGGCCCTCCTGACCAGCTTATTGAGTCTCTTCCTGTCCCATTCTGTGCTGGTCAGGGCCCAGCAGACGACAGCGTAGAGGAGAGCAGAGGCCACCACAGAGTCATAAAAGTCTTGAGCAGAGGCCTGCACACTCCAAAGGACCTCAGTCTCCTCAGGAGGTGGAGGCAACTTTGGCCCTTCTTGTACAGGGCGTCGGTGTTGTGGGACCAGTCCAGTTTATTGTTGAGGTGAACACCCAGGTACTTGAAACTGTCTACAGTCTCTATGTCCTGCCCCTGGATGTTCACCGGTGAGTGAGGTAGTGGTCTCCTCCTGAAGTCCATCACCAGCTCCTTTGTCTTACTGGTGTTCAGGCACAGGTGGTTTTGCCCACACCAGTCCACAAAGTCTCTGATGACTGAGTGGTACTCCAGCTCGTTCCCCTCTGACACACAGCCCACAATGGCCGAGTCGTCAGAGAACTTCTGGAGATGGCAGCTGTCTGTGTTGTAGGTGAAGTCCGTGAAGAGGAAGGGTGAGAGGACAGTTCCCTGGGGGCCCCAGTGCTGCAGACTACCACCTCTGACTCACAGCCGCGCAGCCACACGTACTGTGGACGGTCAGTGAGGTAGTCGATGGTCCAGGGCAGCAAGATGTCCATCCACTCATCAGGCCGGCAGCAGCGCCAGCCTGATGGTCAAAGAACATGACTCTCACAGCACTCCCGGCGGTCTCTAGGTGGGTGAGCGCCCCCTGCAGCAAGTAGATGACGGCGTCCTCTACTCCTACGTTTGGCTTGTAGGCAAACTGCAGCGGGTCCAGGGTGGGGCTCACCACAGAGCGGAGCTGGCCAAGGATCACCCTCTCCATGGTCTTCATGAGGTGGGAGGTCAAGGCGATTGGTCTGTAGTGGGCCGGTTCCCTGCCAATGCATTATCTTACCCTGCATTTGCACCACATTTATACCCAAACAACTCATTAAGGGGGCCCATATTACACTATTTTCTGATTCATGGTATAATGTTGTTTCTTCATCAAAAACACACCTGGAGTTTTGTTTTGTTTCATTCACATATGTTTAACACACAAACCCTGCACATTTGGCTGAGCTCAAGTAGGAAACACTCTGCCCCACCTTGTGATGTCATGTGGTAATACAGGAAGTGCTTTTACTGTGATGTGAACAGACTAATAATAAATGATTACTCAAAGATGTGTGAATGAAATACAACTCCAGGTATGTTTTTGATTAGGTAACATTCAAACATGATTTAAAGCTCACAAGAGTCTTTTTTGCATATGGGACCTTTAATAATAACACTTACAGAGAAAGTTTTTCACTTTTGCATGTTGCACTTTTTAGATTAGAGACATTCATGGGTTTCAGAGTGATAACAAATTAGCACTGTTGCTATAGCATTATACATAATTTAAATTTTATTTAATAATGCTCAAATCTTCTCAAAATGTTGCTTATAAACAGGAAGTTCAAACCCATGAACACATTACTTTTTTGTGAGTGTGAACTGAAGCTGATGTCACTGAGGTGACGATGGCTCCTTCTGAGTGCGGACTCAGAACAGTTTGTGCGTCTATACTTATCCAGTAGGAGGGGCTGTGCCCAATCAACCCACCTCCTGCTAAAACACTAACCCTAGATACACTTTACTTCCTGTCCATTTTGCACATAGATCCAACTGATGAGCCCCACTTGCTCTGCAGAGGTGGCACAGGCCTTTTAGCAGCTACTTATGACCCTCCATCCACTACAATATACGGCCTGACAAAGCTGCCTCTAGGCAACACGATCCCCTTCCTCCCCTTCTTATTCACAAGCTTGATTTCTTTTCATCAATTCTGTCTCTTCTCCTTTTCTCCACGCACCTTTCTACTCAGCTGGACGCTCTTGTTGTTGTCAAATCCAATAGCTTTTTCCATCCTGGCTTCCCTCTGTCCCCTTGTCCCTTTCTTATATCTTTGTCTCCCTCTGCATTATACTCTTTCCACTTCTATGGCTGCGTCCAAAATAACCCCTTAGTGATTATAGGGAGCTATGGGCTATAGTGACTGCATCACTTTGTAGGGCTCTTTCTAAAGCTTTAATGCAGTGGATTTTCAGTTTCCCTCAATGCATCAGGGGTACATTGAGTGTATACCACTGATAAGTGTTAAGAAGAGAGCTCATTTCTTGTCAATTCAAGATATTATTTTTGTCTTTGGGGTTCATCGTAAAAAGTCATCAGGGTGGGTTTCAGCTTCTTGTATAGAGAAGTAGCCCATAAACAAGATTTTTTTTGAGAAATCTTGATTGTGATATTGATATCATATTGATATTGATATTTGAAAAAAACATTGTAATGTCTAAAAAAATAGCGTTAAAGGGATATGCCACCCCTAGGTCAAACTTGGGCATCTCCCCACAGTCCAGAGACTAAAATAAGTGGTGGAAAGCGTTTTCCTGGTCACCCAGCCATTGTCCGAGTCTGTCAGCACTGACCGCCGCGGTATCTGCAGCTACTCCGCGTTAGACTGGAGTCTAACGGCGCCAGAGAAAGATTTCGGCCAAAAGGAATTAATTTGCTCGATGCGTTTCCCAATTACTTTCTGTGTAGTGCGCATTCATATCGAGTGCAAATAAATGTGCAAATCAACACGGAGAGCTTGACTTGGTCATTTTGGGTGGGAACTATTTTTCAGTGCGGAAAAAGAAAGCCGAAGCACACAGCATGCTGCCAGTGGAATCCCTGTTACGCACCAGGAAGGGAGTTCCCCTTGTTGCGCAACGCGTGGTGCGTGCTTCGGTTTTCTTTTTCCGCACTGAAGAAATAGTTCCCACCCAAAATGACCAAGTCAAGCTCTCTGTGTTGATTTGCACATTTATTTGCACTCGATATGAGCATGCGCACTACACAGAAAGTAATTGTGGAATGCATCGAGTAAATTAATTCTCTTTTGGCCGAAATCTTTCTCTAATGCGCCATTAGACTCAGTCTAACTGAATATTTGGAGTAGCAGCTTTAGATACCGCGGCGGTCAGTGCTGAATCAGACTCCGGACAATGGCTGGGTGAGCAGGAAAACGCTTTCTCTTGTACCACTTATTTTAGTCTCTGGGCTGTGGGGAGATGCCCAAATTTGACCTGGGGTGGCATATCCCTCTTAAAGCAGACCTATTATGCAAAATAGACTTTTCAAAACTTTTTTGACCATGTTATAATTGTTTCGCCCTCTTTTTATCTGTCAAAAATTGTTTTTAGAGTAATTTGTGTGCATGTATTTGAAGCAATCTTTAATAATTCATTTTAAAAGACGCCATATATGGCAATCAACCCTTGTTTTCAAGTGCCACCGGCATTGCATACATCCATTGCGCTGTACTTACTTCTTTTCTTCAGTTGTATTTTTGTAATCAGTGATACACGTATCAGCAGTATTTGCATAAGTAATTTTGGTACAAATGAAAATATCCATCAATTACAGTTGAAAATATCCATCAATTACAGTTGTTTTGGTGATTTTTACTGCAACATCAGCTCCCATTGGGCACCGCAGTTTTCTAATGCGGAGGTCAGTGGAGCTTGTTTCTTTTACTAAGTTATTTTAGATGAATTTTGCGATTTAAAATGTGCAAATTATACCATTATGATCTACGGGTGTAGATTATAACTATATAGCAGGCTCAAGCACAGTATGTGTTCTTTAATAATAATTGCTTGGCATAAAAATCTGTATTTGTTTCTTATGAATATAAATAAAATAATAAAATTAAGTTTGAAGTTATTTACAGTATTATACATCAGGGAATATTGAGGTGTTTGTGTGGGTGTAAATTGAGAGCAGTGCAGCATGTCTTTTGTTTGTGACTGTCATGTTTAGACAAGTATTATAACACAAATCACAAACAGATTGCTTGGCAGCCTTAAAATTAAAAAGTTGACAGTAGACCTATTTTGCAACAGTTTGGATTATAAAGGCCTCCTTATTATAACGCTCCTGGATCTGTTGTAATGTTAATTTCTTATTTAAAAAAATACATGATGTTGTTTTTCCGTCAGATCTGCCTCAAACTGAAAACACTGTTCCACTGTGTAATGTTGTGTTGCCAGGATGCTATGAAGGTAATACATGACAATGCTCCACTATGTTTTTAAACTCCATACACTTTCACGTATCATTTTGATTTCCTGCATTTGCCCTCCTCTACTGAACAAAAGTTGCTGTTAACTTGAAAACTCCCCACTTCATGACATCAGTAGGTGGAAAAGAGCATTTTGAGCTTTGGAGATGTGGACTAATAAAGGCATTTACTCAAACATGTAAATGAAAAGACTCCAGGTAAGGTTTTGAAGAGATACACCATTCTAACATAACTTTATAGCACTCACAAGAGTCAATTTTGCACAATATAGGACCTTTAAGAACTGGACCTCAATTTGTGTAGGTTTAGGGGGAAAACAGTAATTTTCAAAATGGTTGGTTTTACATGAGCCTCTTCTGGTGGTACTCAACGTCCTTTATCATTTTTTGAAACATTTTCTTCTTTGGTTAGGTTCTTGTTCAGAACTGCTACGACCTAGTTTTTTTTTTTTTTTTAGATCCAGTTTGAGCCTAAGTTAGACATAATATGAAGTAAATATAGACCTGGTTTAGATTTTGTTATTTAAAAATGTGGAAAATGCTGCTCCATACATTGACTCCAGTTCATTTCAAGCCTCTAGTAGTTTAAACTAATGTTGTGTAATGAATTAATGTTGTGTAACTAATGTATCCAGGAGCCAAAGATTCTTACCTCTACTGTGTGGTACAAGGGCACAGGTTCCATACAACCAACATTCTTTTTTATAATACATTTCAGCAAGTGTTTCCCTAAGACAGCTAGATCACTTGCTCACGACTATGTCTTGATGACTCTATTATTCGTGTTTTATTTATGGAAAATGTTGGCTGATATAAATTGTTATGCTTTCTTAAATGCAAACAAAGTGTCTCTAAATCTTTGTCTCCAGCCTTCAGCAAACATGCCATATATTTTACTATTGGAACAGCACTCATAGCGTTGACTAGAATATAGTGGCTACATTCTGCACTTACCCACTTTGTGTATGTTACATCTTGAGAGATCATGACAAAAAAGAGACGCTGTCCTACCCTTCATTTAGATCCTAACCACCAATGAAACTGGGGTAGTTGGGACCATTTTTCTCCCTCTTCTCATTGGCCTCTCCCTTCCCAGTAACCTCCCATCTTAAGCTCTTCCTCTTGCTCTTTCTCTGCTCTGTTATCCTGTGTGTCTTCTCAGGTACGACCTTCTAACCCTGTGTTTTTAGCCCATCTCTTTTTCTGTCTTTGCAGCTCTTTTCTGTTGGGCCGTGGGTCTTTGTCGACGCTCTCAGGCCCCCAGTGGGACGCCTCCAGTTGGAGAATAGGCCAGCAAAACAAACTGTGTAAAAAGGAGAGGCTCTATAAGGAAAAGCAGTAAGGGGAGAAAAGAAGGTGCCAACAAAGGAGAGATTGGGGAGGTACGGATAAAGAAGCGGACATGCCTGACATTTCTAAAGCAAAGTAGCGGGTCCTGTAGAAACTCATTACAAAAAAGGTTGTTTTGAAGGGTGTCAAGTAAGCTTTTCATGTCTTAAAATGAATGCACAGTAGCACATCAAGATCAATGTTACACCTTTTATTAAAAAAAGAAAAAAAAAAAAGAAAATTCAGTATCAGTGAGCTTTGATTATGTAGCTCCTTCTTTAAAGGTGCACTATGTAACTGGTGGGGGTCTCCATGTGAAAATGAGATGGCTTTGCCTGGAATGATCCAGTATGGCATTAAACATAGGCTACATATTTTATATATTCAAAAAAAGGTTATTTTCTAAAAAGCGTACCTCTCTGCAGATCTCAACTGTAATTTGGTTTGCTGACATGACGTAGGAGATGGAAGTTATACATAGTGAATCTTTAAGGCGACTTTTTGGACCTTCCAACACCATGCTATAACATCGTTCCCTCATCAAAAACGTGCCTGAAGAGGTTTCATTTGCTCATCCATGCAAGTCATTTTTGCGATTTCTCTCAGGCCCTAATTCAAACCCTGCTTACGGTTAGCAGTAAGAGCCTATCCAAAGCTCAGCTCTAACATCACATGCTCAGCATGATACAAAACAGAAGATACATGTACAACTTCACAAACCTGATGTGATGTGTAGTTGTTTCATTTTGTAGAAATGCACACCTGTTAGTTATGTGAGAGCGCTCTGAAGGGGAGTGTGAGATGCAAAGGGTATGGGGGGTTCAAAGCATTTAAAAAAACAAAAACTATAAACGTAATAAACATCTGTACTTATAACAATGTTTTCAGTGAATATAGCATTTTCAAAACAATAAAAAGTAACACATGGTGATCTAAATCACATGATGTGTTATCAGTTAACACCTCATATAAGTGTAATTACCCCCTCTTTAATCTCAGCCTATCCTGGTTAAATGGCAGAAAGGTCAATAAATAAATAAATAGAGTATTACATTGCACAGAGATATGTTAGTTCATTAGTTAGCAATATGAAGCAAATATTTGGTCCCAGACTCCTTCACATTGGGGATGTTGTAAGTGATAAAATTCTTAGAACAAATTTGCAAAGCTTTAATGGTCCATTAAAAGTGCATGAAATGTCATTCCGTGGAGTAAAGAGCACCCTTATTGTTACTGAAAAGGTAATTTTTTTGAGTTCCTGATGTGTAGCTTCACCTGTGCTTGTATTACTTAACCTTTTGTGAGATACATTAAGGAGTAAATCAAGTTTCCATTTTCACAGCAGGGCCATTATGTAAATCAGCCCATCATTGTACTTTATGGTTATGAGGTGGGAGTATTGGCTTGGTGTATGTGGTCTGAATATGACCAAAGGTAATACCCATACACAGAGCACATAAAATAAACATGTGAATATGTGGAAGTATGGGCTACTCTCTTAGTGCTGTTTTAGCCATAACCACAGCTAAGGACAAAGCTAAGACAAAGTTGGAATATGTGCAAGACCCTGAATATAAAAGTGAAGTCAAACAAAGAAAATGAATAAATATGTATACCTTTTGGCCATACATGCCATAATAATTTACAACATTAAGGCAGTTTAATGAATGAAGAATTAAACATGACTGAATGGGCTTTATTGTTGTTTTTTTCCTTTGGGACCTCTATTTGTTGAATTTGTAGAATTTTGAAAGTTCTTATGTTTAAGTTATGTCCTCCAAGAGTAACTCAAGAGTAACAAGAAAACAGACATTTATAATTTAATTTCTATAATTGGCTTCTTGGAGGACTTTTGTACAATCACTTCATTTTTAGATTCAAAAAACATTAAGTAGCATCATTTTAAAATGTGCCCTCCGGTTTATTAGTAACAGAATGTTCCTTTAAACATATTCTTCCCCTCCTACTATTCACAGCACAAAGAGTAATTAAGCAATTGAAACTGTGAAATGTGCTTTTTACTGATGTGGAAAACAAACTCCTCGGAAACAAGCATAGTTTAATATGCAAAAACCATTAGATCCGCATCCAAGCATCACATCACCTCTAGTTTATTGATATCACACAACCATAAAATAGAATCCGTGATTCACTTTTTGTTAAGCCACGTCTTCTACATGATACACACTTCTATGGTAATCACTCTATGCAAAAGCAAATTATGTTTTAAAATTCTGTTGTTGTAAACATCTACAATTGAGTTAACATGCTAAAGGGAGGATAGTTGGAGTACTCATTGGTTTAAAAAGTACTAAAATCACAACTAAACCAGGTTTACTGAAGTGCCTTAGCTGCCTGTACACAGAACACATACTGTATATGTTTTCTTCTAAAAGTGACAGACCATGCCTCATCTAGAGAAGCTCTCAGAACCTCCAGTATTCACAGAATTCATGACTGGAGGTTGCACTCTGATTAATGATTGGCTGCATGAGCTGGAGTTTTGGTAGTGAAGGATTCAGATGGAATAGAGACTTTTAAATTTGATACCAACAGATTTTAGTTGTAATATCTAGCAACCTAAAGCAAGGAGGCCATTCTACTTTCTTACTGGATAATCAATTTGACAGCCAAACAAAGACTCTTAGCACACATACTTAATTATGAATATTCATTATATATCATGCAGTCAAAGCTCATACAGGGGCCACTTCTAATAATCTTCTCCCAACTATCTCTTATTGAATTGAAATCAGACGTAGAACACATTTTCATGCTCCCTTTCCTATTGGTAGGTCTGTCTCTGTGCACAGTGATTGAGCTATTTTCTGTGTCCAGATAAACAAGCCACTACTATCCAACCACAGGCTTGACTGTGCAAAATTGCGTTCCCAAATGCCTTCCACTCTCATTCACAATGGATGAATGGACGTGATGCGACGGGCTGCGATGGATTTGTGCCATGTGCCAGTATAATTGTCTCTTTGGCGAGGTCACAATACTCATAAAGCACTGCACTCTCGCTAATGATACACACCATGAAAAGTGCAAGGTGTCAGGCTCCAGTCTCCTAATGCAATTCAAACCATCGGATCCAGCACGTTCACTGGGGTTATATGGTGAGGGAGAGTATAGGTCTAGTAAGTTTCTGGAGGTGGTCAGGGGAAGTGCCTGCAAATGAATGTAAGTGCAATTCTACCTAGCCTAAACACAAGGTCTCAACAACAACATGGTGGCAGATGAAATGAGGTGTGAAATAAGATTCTTTGTCTCGGAGGAAAGGAGCTGGAGGAAATCCCTCGTCAACACAACACACATCTTTAACGTCCAGTCCTATATACGGCTCACAATGTGCAATTCACATGAAATATTCAGTAATAATGACTTTAGGGGAGTTTGATGTATATTTTCCTACATCAGTAATTACAGGGGTTGGGGTGGGGTTGTCTGTATTGAGAACTGCTCCCTTTTTAAATTGGATGAAAATTCTCATAGTGTATCCATTGAGTTTTAGATCGATGAAAAAAATACTAGCCATTGCACCACCAAAACACTTCAAAATGGCACCTTTAACAAGAAACTACCCAATTCATAAATATAGGCAGAATTACTAAAACGTTCAATATCTGATGCCACGTCTTCCACAGAGCTCTCTATTCAGCTTGCTTTAGAAACAACTAGATTTCTGAGCCTAAACAAACAGCAACAGCTATTATGGCCATAGCCTTCAATGAAACAGGCTTGTGCAATATATTCTGCCATGTATGACTCAATTCATATTTCCAAAGTTCATGATACATATTAATACATTCTACTAAAAGAAGATGTTTTATTTTTACTATAGTTTTAAAGTACAGTATCTCCCCAAAAATAAACATCAAGAGATTCTTCAATAATGGACAGCTAAATAAACGTAAAAGCATGCTAATATGCACTATAGGCCATGATGCTTCCCAACTGAAATCTCCAATCTGCTGTGTTAATGTGCCATTGGATTAAATTTTTAATCCTTGCTGTTGCCCTGAGGGCTGGCCCTAAACTCGACAGCACATCTCCATTAGTCCAAAGCTCTGGAGGACCAGGATGGCCTCACACCTCGCCCTAAGGCTGTGCCTCCCACTCTGCACCTTCACCTAAAGGACACTAGTACCCACAGGACAAAGACACTTGTCAGAATACAACACAAACGTTAGAAAAGGACTAAGAAAAAAAGGACTAGGAATACACTGTTTTTCATAATCTCTATATGCATGATGGTGCTGTGGAGATTTTGTGGTAATAGCTAAAAAGCTCACACCTGGATTTCTTTTCTTCAGACATAATAGCACTAGCAACGGTGTGGATGATGGTTTTGAAAAAGTGAATCTTGTTCAGAAGTGGTAAACAAAAAACAGCAGTAATCTTCAGCGTATACACATGCCAAATTAGACATGTGAAAGTCTCTTCCTATATGGAGGAACGGGCAGTCTGTAATAGGTATGAGCAACAGATGACTCAAATTTACTGGTTAGAGCTTGAATGATTTTAGACCTGTAATTTTATACAAAACTGGAACAACTGAGAACATGATGATGTTTCATACAAAAAGGAGAAAAATTGTTATTGTTCAACATTGTGAAATTTTGTTGGAAAGAGACACCTGACACCTGAACTAAAGATGTCTGTGGTCACTGTATTATTGAGTATACAGTGATCAGTCATCAATGCTGGACTAATTAAATTAATTTTCCTTTGAAATTCTAAATTCATAGTCATTCTAAAAAGGCTTTAGACTAT
Organism: Paratrypauchen microcephalus; assembly: GCA_036785185.1. Taxonomy (NCBI): domain Eukaryota; kingdom Metazoa; phylum Chordata; class Actinopteri; order Gobiiformes; family Gobiidae; genus Paratrypauchen; species Paratrypauchen microcephalus. The sequence goes on from JAVJIX010000032.1 coordinate 8,021,399, forward strand.
TAAACTCAGTAGAAAGTTGACACATATTTGACCTTCAATACATTTAGCAAAAGCATCAGCCAACAACAAAATACTTTCCCTTTGTCTCTCTCTCTCTCTCAAAGTGCTTCCTGGTTCATCATTCTTCTCTCCACCTCCTCCTCCACTCTCAGCTGTTAAATCCAATTAAACGCTCACCATAGGGTAGACTGCCCACTCTCCTATTAGAGAAAAATACATGCAATACAAAGCTTTCACTGTGCACTGTCAGCTAGTATGACAGCAAGGCCGCCATCTTTAATTAACAGGCCTACGCCCCCACCCTTCTCCTGTCAATCAATTAGAGAGTGGGCTGTAGGTACAGACAGGGCTGGCATTCGGAGAAAGTGTTTTGTAAGTTGTGCAAGCAGCTAAAACTGAGGTGCGCTGGTAGGACTCTGACGTGAATAGCTATAATCTCAGGTGTTAGGACAAGGGAGAATGAAGGATTAGAAGTTTGCTGTACAGCTGCAACATATGGCAGAACAAAATGCTGAGTGCTCGCAAGAAAATGAATTATACTTTTCAAGTTTGTTTTTTTTTCAAGAGATTTGGTCTTTACTGGGCAGCAGCATTGTGCAATAACATGAGGCTGAGGACGTTCCTGTTGTAAAATGCTTACAATGTTTACAGGTCATGGTCTTTACATGGGTGCAATGTTAGAGTGTCAGACGTCCCAAGTTTCCATAAGTAATTACCATAGCAACTAGACTTTCTACTTATCATGCATATATTATGGTGTATGTAACTGTAATATATTGTTCTGTTAAATTGTCAAGGCTAATATACTCTTCATTATTAGCAAGCAAGTGTGTTCATCAACAAGAGATTTGTGACATTTCTTCAACCTTAATTCTATAAACAAAAAGCTTCTCAGAGATGATACTTTTTTATGACTTAGAATTAGTATGATTACATGAATTAATTTCCTGTTTCACTGTTAACTGTTTCAACTTGTGGGACGAATCTGTTTAATAAAAAGTCAAATGGTTGATTTCTAAATGTATGTCTTTGTGTAGCACTACGTAATGTGACATTAATAGTATGATGTTAAAGCACAACAGCAAATAATATTTTGAATATGATGTGAAATTTGAGCGTGGAGTAGAAATGATTATGGAAAAAAACAGTAGAATAATGAAATTTAGAATCTCATAATGAGAAATTTACAATAACAAGGTATAAATCTTACAAAGGCAATAACTGGAAATTCATAGTAACAAAATGTGAATTCATATTAAGCTCTTGTAAGTCTTCACAATAGCTTAACATGAATCTCACATACTAAACTACAGTATATTCACAGTACATTATTTCTTTCTTTCTTTCTTTCTTTTTTTTTTTTTCATTTTCTTCCGCTTTCTCCATGTTTTTCTTATTTCCGGGTCCCTGCAGTACATTATTATGAAATCACAATAAGCTCACACAGGTATTGCAGACTGGAAAATATTTTCACATTACCTTATTGTGTAATCATTGACAGCAATAAGTAACCAATAAGTTTGGTTGAATTTCCCAAGGACAATTTAAGAGTCTATGTGTGAATATGTTGTATAAATATGCTAGTGGTGATCCTTGTCACCCTTGAGGCAAGAACTTTTAAAAGCAGTTGGTGAAACATGAATGGAAAGTACCTGGAAGTGAGCTGAGTCAATGACTATACCAAAATAAGCTGTGGTGAGTTGACATTATCTCAATAAGGAAAGCAGAGAAAAAAAACACAATAACAACAACAACAACAATAAGTAAAATGTGTAAACTGTCCAACATTCGTGGAAAAAAAGCTAAAAAAAAAAGAAAGACATAAATCCTATGACTACAGAACGCACAGTGTGTCTGAGCACAAATTGTTCAAAGTGAAAAATTGATCGTGTCACTGTGCTGGTTAAGAAGTCAGTTTTATGGCCAGATTTTAAACTGATGGAAAGAAAGAGCAGAAAGGGCAGCGGTAAAAGCAGTAGAGACACATCCTAAAAGGAGGTGATGGAGGGGCATTATGGAGCCATGATATCAGCGGAGGAGTGAAGAACAGCTGGGGGCGCACACAGACCACTCCTCCTTCTGTGCCCTCTGCCTTCAGGGACACCCAGGGCAGGTCTGGGGAATGTGAGGCATGACAGAGGGAACAAAGCTGACTACTGTCCCCCAGAGAGAGGCCTTGTTCTGGGCCAAAGGGCGACAAGGAGCCAGCCGCGCAGTGCTGGATGAATGGAGGCTGGTCTGACTGACTGGACGTCTCCGTGGACCCTCGGATCCCCAGTTGGCAGGCTGCTTTGGCCCATAGGCCCGATTGCCGCCACAGAGCAGGCATGTAAAGAAGCCAGGGCAGTGCTGGAGAATGTGAGGCATGAGAGGGGGAACAAAGAGCTGCAGTGTCCCCCAGAGAAAGGTCTGGAGCTGGGCTGCACAGGGCACTGGCTCAGCCTCTGCAGGGATATGAAGATGTGGAGCCGACCAACAGCAGACTGGTAGTGCTGCTAAAGAGCGCATTCTTGTGGATTGTAGTTTATTTATGCTGTAACTGTCTCTAAAAAATAGTAAAGGATTTTCTGAATGCTCTCTTCCAGTAATTCTTTATGTAGAACTTATATTTTAAACTTAGATTCTACCAGCAAAAAATGCAAATGAAACAGAAGAGATGAAATACAGACATGTGATAAAAAAAACAAAAAAAAATTGACTTTAACCATGTATTATGTAATGAAAGTATATGATGTAGAGATTTAGGCAGTATTGTCTTCCCTTGCTATACTAGTCTGTACTATAAAAATTATTTAGTTTTCTTTGTAGTGTACAACTGACATCCTATGTGACCCATCCTAAGTGTGTATTTTGTGGTCATTTTGTATAATTGTGTAGTGCTGGGTGTAAGAAATTCAGAACATAATCAGTTATGTAGATTTATTAAAGAAATTCTAAGATAATCTAAGCTTGTTAATGCAATCTGTACACATTGGACAAAGGACAACATTAGACAATAATAGATTTGAATTGAGGGGTGAAAAAAAAATGATTATCGCCCTCTCTCCCCAAGGTTACTGAACTTGACTCATTCTCAGTGTTTCTTTATTACCATCCACACAATATCTCAATGGAACATGTACTGCATCAGAAAATGAGAGGAATAGACCTCACACACACAAACCCTTAAGCCAACTATTATCAAATTCTAATGTTGAAATCCAATCTGGTTGCTATTACAGTAGACACATTTTTATAATAATTTACATGCATTTATTTATATAACAAAGCCACACAGACTTTGGAAGTTGTGCTATTTCCTCTCCGATCTCGGGTGCCAAGATGGAGACCAATCAGAAAAGGGCAAAATGGCCAATCACAAGCCGTATACAAGTGAAACAGCCAATTAGGCTCTCTGTTTGTCTGGGCGGACAAAGGAAGTGATGTTGCAGCGTGATTGCACCAGCGCCACGCTACACAAACACGTTCAAATTACACCTTTGCCACACCACTGCCTTCCAAGCCTCATTTTTCATGAGAGTAAGATCTTGATTGCCTGTGCGTTGGCAAGTGGGCATGTCTCATTATCACACCAAAACAATCACCACCTCGGAGGCAAAAAACACAGATTTTGTTTTCATTTGAGGGAGCTATTGAGTCACAGCTCTCTCCAGTCAAGGCCAAGACACTCACGCACGCGCACACAAGATGGAGGTAGTCCGGCGATTTTTTTTATTTTTTATTTTATTTTTTTTTATTCAGATAAGTTGTACCTTATTGCGGTCTGTGTAATGAAGCTGTAAATTTGGAGACATGAGAGGGCTTTCAGAGCTCCTCAGAGAGACTCCTCAATAATCCTGGGACTGAGCTGGTTAATTAACTGATTGTTTGCCTGGCCCACAGCTATGCAGATATGGGCAAGATGGAGGAAAAGACAAGAATTTGTTTGAAGAATAAAGATGGGTTAGAAAACTGGGTCCAACTAGAAAGGGAAATTGTCGCTAGCCAAAAACTGGGCATTAGTTATTGTTAAGATAATACTTGAATTTTAAAGATAAATAGACAGTACCATGAATAAAATGGTATTATTTTGAAAACATACTCATACACTCTAACTTCATAACAGTCTTGTTCTTATAGGAGACACCCTTTTCAGTATTTTAGAAGAACTATGATTCTATTCTGATCTGTTTCATGTTTATTGTTTGGTAATAGCTTTGTCTTGTAATTTTCCTTTAATATCTTAATTGTAGTAGATCTGTAGACTGATATATGCTCACAAAGTGGTACTTCTGGCAGGATATTCTCTACTTACTTCACTGAGCCATAAAACACTCCTTTTTCATTTACAGTATTGGTTTTATTTTATCTGCTGATGTTTATGGGCGCTTGATTTTTATGAAACTTTGTGAAAAGGCCAAGGACCGTTATATTACAGTTTAGAGCTATGCCATAAAAAGTTTACATCTATTTATTGTCATCATGGCCAAAGTGGGTTTGGCTTCGCTCCAGATCAGTGCCATTTCAACATGTGCACATTCTAGACATAAAAAATAGAGGTCTAAATGCTTTTATGACATGACTCCATAGTAAAGACATTAAAGCACAGTTCAGTTGGTATCATAAGCACAGTTTATTGATATTAGCTACAGGAGGTCAAAGTTAGATCTTCTTGCTGGTTCTCTTCAGCACTACAGAGCCAGCTTTGGAAGTCTATGGAAACAGAAAGACAGAAAGATATTAATGTAAATATTATAATGGATGTCCTATGCATTTAGATTTTAAAGTAGTACAGTAGTAGACATTTTTAAATCATTACCTCGACAAGCTTGCCTCCAACAAGCTCCGTGGTGTGGAGGTAGTTGGGAAAGGCAGCTGTCAGCTTGCCTCCCTCTATGTTGACTGTGGCCTATAAACAAGGGGAAATTATTATGAATACAACTATACTTCAGGTTTGAAAGGTCAATTTCCAAAAGTATAAAACTATGTAAAATAGTAAAAAATAGTAAATGTAAATTATGCCCTGTATCCCTTAGGTCCATGTGTCACCAAGTCACAAAATACTAGTGTAATAAAGAGAAAATATACACATTTTTTGAAAATCAAACTTATTAAACAAGAATCAGTATAAAAGATATTGCATTCAAAGTACCATGTTCAGCGGTATAAAATGAGCAATACAAAATTGAAAAGAAAGAAAAAAAAACTAATGGCAAACTAATGCAGGACTAAACTTGTAAGCAATGACCAGCTTTAGTTGCAGATAGTCGTTACCTTGAACTTCTTCCCTCCGATGGTCTCCATGTCAGCCTCCTTGCCAATGGTGAAACTGTTGGTGACCTTGTGGTTGGCGGGGTACAGCTGTGTCCAGGTGAAGGTGTCTCCGTCCTGTGTGATCTCTGTGATCAGTTTGTAGTCACGGCCCTTCTCGATGATGTCGTCAGGGATGCCTATGGAGACCAGGTATTTTGTTACTTTCTGAGAGAATAATTTTAAGTTGATTTAATTTTTACTTCAGTGTATGTTGCAATAAATCATAAAATTATATATTTTTTAAGGAACCTGCTTTTGGTTTATGTTTGATTTGAAGATTTCATTCCTAGAGATGACTTCTGGTAATCTTAAAATGCAATTATGTGAGCTTTCACTTTTAAACGTACAGTACACTATGGCACTTTTTAATGGAGGGTCTGCCACCTCCCCCAGAGATGTTATTGCTTTGCCTGGAATATTCTACAGTACAGCATTATAACTTATTAAATTACCATTTTAATTGCAATTTCAACTTGCTTCAACCTGCATGTCTCCAGGCAGGCGAGCAAACAAGAGGCAGTCCTCCCACCAGAAAAGTTACATAGTGCACTTTTAAATTCATGTTCTCACCAAGGAGCTTGCAGAACTCCACATATCCCTCCTGAGATTCAGTTTCCCATCTTCCGGCAAAGGACATTTTGTGGATGTAGTGAGAGGAGGCGTGAGGTGCTGAGGCAAGGCAATGGAAGAGCAAGGTGCCCAGAGGAGAGGTGAACCTGCTTATATACAGTACCACCTCCCCTGTCTAATACATGTGACCACACCAGAGTACAATTACAGCTACAGATGACCACAATACGCTGTGAGCTAGAGGCCAATAACCCACTATAATGGCAGTTTATGGAGTTTGAGAATAGAGGGTAAATTGCTGACTGCTCATCAGGGCCACTGCCTCATCCAGGTCAGTGAACCCGCTCCAGCCACTTTATGATCTGTTCTTTTACTACTCAAAATCACATAAAGACCTTTGTTTTAACACTTAAACTCAGTGACACAGTGTACTGGCTTTTACAAGGTGGGTTTACTTTCAAGGACATTTGATAATGATGATAGCAATTATTTAGTACTCCAGTGAATTGGTATATGCGATTTCAGACCAATTTTGTTATTTGGATTTATAACATGAACTATTATGACTAAGAGTAAGTAGAATATGTGGATAGTATGAAAAAAGTGAGACATATACAACATTCTTACAAGGACCATGGTTAATTGAGTTTTTTGTTTGTTTGTATGTTTGTTTCAGGACACATCAAAAATACATTAAGGCATAAAGTCAAGTGTAAATAGACATTAACCACATAAGACACAAAGATAAAGATGTTATAGCCAAATAGCTAGATTAGCTCTGATTTTTATGACTTTACCCTTCTTATTTACTCATACTTTTGCTCCTGTTTGATTTGAATAGTTTTGAATAGTTTTATTTAGCTTATTGAGGACAAGTAGAGTTAAAGTGAGTGTTATTTTAGATTTTATATGTTGTATTCTTTATTGTGCATCACTTTGGGAACTGTTTATAATGTGTGCTATAAAAATAAAGTGCATTGGATTGGACATTCAAATTAAACATAACAGACCATAAAATAATCCACTTCTAGCACACTGTTTATAAAATGCATTAGATATGAACAAGCGTTCAATGAATCAACAGCCCCAGGTAGGTGAAATTTAAGGTTTTTAGTCACACCTATTGCCTAAATAATACAATAGAATAAAGAAACAATTCATGTATTGCCTGCCCCATGCCTTCTCACCTTGCACAACTGTGATCAAAAACATCCAAACACAAGTCAACACTGTCTTTCTTTTCCTCTGTGATTTCAAAGCACACCATTAAGAGAAACAATTGGGTTAATTTGGACTCTGGAGGAAATTAAATATGTCGGTTCAATGGAGGCAACAAAACAACACAAAGACAGAAGTTAAAATTACATCTAAACAGAATCAGACTGAATTAGTGCATTTGGACCGAAAGCTTGTTTAACTGGCTGAATAGTAGTCAATGGGTAAAAAATGTTTTTAATGCTGCACTTATCTTCACACGATACAGACATTTCCTCAAGATTATTGTCTATTGTGAAAAGTCGACATGGCCTTGAAGCATTTTATTGACACATAAAACGTCCGTATTGGCCAATATCACATCAAAGAATCGCTATCTGAGACATTCTCACACTCAAACATAGGCCGAGTGGTCTGAAGTGCACAAACGGCAATTTGAAAAGGTTGTCATTACAATCAAGGCATTATACAGCAGGCTCAGCGAACTCTGCGACGTGCTCGGAAAGATTTTCAACTACCTAGTGATCTATGTGAAGTATAGACACATAAATAAAAGAAAAGACTGGATGAAGAAAAACATTTTTATTCAATATGAAGGCACATATAGAGAGCATTTTACAGATACGCACTGGACATGACATTGAGTGACATTGCGGGTAATACTCTTGCCTCATATCCAGAAGATCCTGGTTCAATTCCAAGACTGGACTAGGACTTTCTGGGGTATGATTTCCTTGTATGCGTGTGTGTGTAAGAGCTTTTCAGATGTTTAAATTTTACCTGTATACCTCGAAAAACATGAGGGTCAGAT